>JARYHS010001113.1:802398-869621 GCA_031002005.1 Vandiemenella viatica
ATTGGAGGTAATTTCTTTTAATCCAGCAAATTATTGCTGTGTGGAAATGTTGATATAAGATTTAAGTTATAGGCCTATTGGCATCAAATTATCGAGTGATAAAATATAATATCTCAACCATTGGTACTTTCCATTGAACATTATATTTTTGTTCTTATTTCGTTTGTTTATTGGAATTGTCGTTCATAATATTTTTCTTATTTATGTATAGCAGATGTAAATAGTCGGAACAGTAGATTCGAAATTTTTTGATCCATGTGTATTTGATGCAAGTGTTGTAATAATGAGTAACCAGGCAGCACCATCATAACCTTGGCGCCGTAATTTTACGATGGATTCTTATCGACTCTACAAGAAAAATAGAAGGTGAAGAATGAAAGTTTTTGATATGTTTCTTAGTTCTCGAGATATTAAAAATTAATTTAAGTGCAGTTCCTTGTGCCTTTGGCATTTTCCCTTAAGAGTAAGGAAAAACAACTGGAGGAACTTAATGAAGAAATTGAAGATATAACAATGCTACAGGTCAAATTTAAAACTAAACCCACCGCTAGTAAGATAGTAACAGCCATTGTGCATAACCAGCGTGTAGTGGATTTGGCGAAATATTTTTGGTACAGTCCAAATATCAACCTAATCGTCCGAAATTTGAGGCAGTTCATCTCGAGAACTTAGGGAGATATCGAAAAAATTTATTCTTCACATACGAATTGTTCCCTCGAGTTATCTAAGAATACATCAACAAATTCCGCTATGACAAAAAAATTCTGTCCTCCGCCACATTTCAATCTAAACACCGCTCTTTTTAAGCAGTATATCTTGGGGACTAATCAAGATATCAAAAACTGTTTACCCTTACTTTCGAATCGTCTCGTTACACAAAACTCAATCACCAAATTGCGGTGCCACAGTCATCGTAGAATCTACAATAACCAAATAAGTTAGGAGGGTTGTTTTTTAAGTAAGGGCCGTTCGCGCGTATAGTCCCGTAGTTCGCGCGGACGCCGCAACAATCCACCGCGCCACTTGCCGGCATCCTTCCCGTTCACACTGATGCCAGTTGCAGCTCTGTAGCTGACGTGTACGCATCGCTGTGCTACTTTATAATGTTTACGATTGTCGAATCGCCCGCCGCGTGTGAGATACGGTCAGTGATACGTTTTTTGACCGCGAGAAGCCTATCAGCTGCAGAAATTCATCGTCAGTTAACAGAAGTTTATGGCTTGAATGCAATGAGTGAAGGTAAAGTGCGTCAATGGGTTAGAGAGTTTAAAAATGGCAGTCAAAACGTCCATGACGAAGAACGCTCAGACCGGCCCTCTGTGATCACTGATGATTTGGTGGCTGCAGTCGAAACAAAGATTCGTGAGGACAGAAGATTCACAATTTCCACTCTTTCTTTGCAATTTCCACAAGTTTCAAGATCGGTTTTGTACAAAATTGTGTCTGAAAACCTAAAGTTTAAGAAACTGTGTTCTCGGTGGGTACCCACACTCCTCACAGAGGACCACAAAGGGAAGAGATTTGCCACTTCACTGGACTTTTTGATTCGTTACGAGGAAGAAGGGGATGACATGTTGAGTCAAATAGTCACTGGATTTTTTTTTTTTTTTTTTTTTTTTTTTTTTTTTTTTTTGTAACAGTTTAACGTCCCTTTTTAACAACGTGGTCTTTAGAGACGGGAAAGGATGGGGGCAAGGAATGGGAAGGAATTCGGCCATGGCCTTTTGAAGGAAGCATCCCGGCATTCACCTGGAGTGATTTGGGGAAACCATGGAAAACCCAAATCTGGATGCCCGGACGGGGATTCGAACCACCGTCCTCCCGAATGCGAGGCCAGAACGCTATCCGTTACACCACCACGCTCGGTCAATAGTCACTGGAGATGAAACATGGGTATCCCATATCACTCCCGAAAGCAAGCGACAATCGATGGAATGGCGACACACAACCTCACCCGTCAAGGTCAAAGCCAAACAGACGCTGTCAAAGCGCAAGATTATGGCAACTGTGTTCTGGGACCGGCGCGGTGTTTTGCTAGTGGACTTTATGCCACGAGGAACGACAATCAACTCAGATGCCTACTGTGCAACTCTAAAGAAGCTCCACAGAGCAATTCAAAACAAAAGGTGCGGCATGCTGACAAAAGGAGTTTTGCTCCTGCACGATAACGCTAGGCCTCACACCTCTCAAAAGACTCGGGATTTGATTGATTCTTTTGGCTGGGAAGTTTTGGACCTTGCTCCTAGCGATTTTCACCTTTTCCGGTACCTGAAACACCATCTTGGCGGGCAGCGCTTCAATGACGACGATGAAGTGAAAGCCGTCGTGAACTCTTGGCTGTCGGAGCAGGCGGCCGAATTCTTTTAAGAGGGAATTAAAAACTTAGTTGTACGGTATGACAAGTGCTTAAATAAACAAGGCAACTATGTAGAAAAATAGATAAAAGTGTGTAGAATCAGAAAATAATAGTTTTTTTTACAAAAGTATTTTTATCTTTTTAAAAAATAAAAACGGCCCTTACTTAAAAAACAACCCTCATATTTTTCTACACACCCACTTTCACAATTCATCTTTTCCTCTTAAATTGTTTGCTTGTATTTTCATCACCACCTCCTGGTGCCTCTTAGGAATTTAAGTCCTTTGCATTTGTGGTAAAGCATTTTCCTTTGCAGTTTATTCCACTGTAATTTATTGCGTCATCTACAGCATAAAATTTTCCCATTTCCTTATGCGTGAAATCAAGTTCCAGTTTGTGACGGGGTCATTTCTTTCTTGCCACATACTACCATTATCCTTCCAACCCTTTTTGTAAACAAACTTATATGAGTAATTGATTGTGTTTCGTGAATCTACTTTCAAATATATTTGTTTTTGGAAATCTGTGCGCAGTTCTCGATGTGGGCGTGAAAGAGATCCTTGTTGTCTAAAAGCAGTTACTGTGCAATATTGAGCACAATATTCGTTTTTCTAACTGTTCGTTTTTATTATAATTATAATTGTTGTTAAGATATTTCTTCTTCAAATAAATTATTAAAAATTAAAAAGGAAGAAAACTTTTACTTTTTTCGTTCAATTCCCTTCATTTTTTCCCCAATTATACTGAGGTATCGTAAATATATATATATATATACATATATATATATATATATAGCTGTGTAATCTTAAAAAAATGTTAAACGAAAGATAAAAAATGAACAGTTAATAAAAAGCGTTATATAGAAAGAGATGGTAAACATTTCAAAATTTCCGCCCTTATGCGACGTCACAGCGTGATTCTCTGAACTGACTCTAGGGGCGCTAGCATTGCGGTCAGCAATATTTATGCTGGCCATGAGCAGTTTGTATATATTGTCTATGGAATGAAATTTTTAAAATATATTTGGAGAATATTATGAAAGAACGTTAAAAGACACTACACTGCTGATGTGAATATTACTAATACAAACGTAATAAAGATGAGTGGAGTCGACATTACAGCTTACCTAGCCAGTAATATTATTTATGTTGAGTCTTGACAGCTGCTGCTTACCAGAAGGGTGGAAAAAAGTGTGATTGTAGTACCAGACCATACCACAACGGCAAAAAAATAAATAAATAAAAAATGCATGAAAATTTGATTTTGATTTGTTTGACAACAGTGGTAGGTGGATGCGATTTGGTATATTGGTATATTATCTTATCATAAATGCCTGCTGGGAAAGAAAATGTTTTTCAGATGGGTAACACTATTTCAGATTGGAGTATTTATGTGAATTAGTTATCTATGAGCAAAATATCTTGGATGAACTGGAAAAAAATGCAAAGTTTGTATTGCAGCACATTTCCAAAACATTTGAAAAAGAGCCACAAAATTATTTGAAAGAAGGTAAAAATCATTTAAATGATTGCCAAAAGTGACGGTGTAGGAGTCTACTAGCTGAACTGAATCCGACACGAACGTAGAATTTATGTATTTTCCCAAATAGTTTCACTTGTATGATAAGCAACTGTTTGATGGCATAACAGGTTTCTGTTAAATCGGATGTTACAATCGTTACAGATGGTAATAACATTATCACTATGAATACAAACTTCACATTCACTTACCAACTTATTCAATAGCTGATAAAATATGCAGCCAAGCACCATATTGCGGCTGATGGTCAACCAGTGTATTCCAGAGGTAGGTCATTAAATGTGAAGAGGCTCCAGATACGGCAGCCAAAGAATTTTACTTCTTGTAATATAAAGAGATTACACAACAATCAACGCAAACAAAAAATGAAAAAAACAGATTTATTGCCAATTTTATTTATCTTACAAAAACGAATCAGGAAATATGTTTATTTACACAGGCAGGTTAAGCTGAACTAGAAAGCCATGCATAAAAATCTTGAAGTTTATTTCTGGGAAACATACAGAATTTTAGTAAAAACAGTCCTCTCTTCTTTTTCTTTTCTTGGATATATATTCACACCTCCTGAAAAGTAAGAAATATTCATCACAGCTACAAATTTAACTATAGCACAAGAGTATGAAATAAATGTGGATGCTAAATGGAAATATATACATCACTGGAAACAGATTATAATATTTCATATTGTCCCAATCACTATTACATAGTCCATGTACTCGCCAATTGTTGTACATATAGAAGCAAGATGTAAGCATTCTGCAATTGTAGGTAAAATATAAGAAGTTCTGTTCATCTATCCTTTGATTCTACTACACATGCGACAATTCTGAACAATATAGTGTAGTATATCTGAAGACAAGTGAAGAACATAGACATCAGTAAATCTCATGTAAGAATAGCAATAGAATTAAATCCCTGCAAGGAACAATTAAACTAAATTTTTCCTTACAACATAAGACTAACAAAGAAATACAACACAAAGTAAAATGAAAGAAATTCTGCTAGAACTACGTTGTCCTAATTGCTTAAGAAATTAAAAAGTTTATAAAATATTAGTGTACATAAATTTTCATTATTGCAGAGAATGTTAGGTATCAGACTTGATGCATGACTTTCAGGCAAAGGGAGGCTGTTCGTCTCTAGAAGTATATCCATCTGACTATTCTAAGATTATATAGTGGTGACAAAGTGCTGTTGCACAATGAAAAAATGGGAAGGATACAGTAGGGAAAATAATTCAAAACAACAGGTGAAGGCAGGAGGGGCAAACAAACAAAAAAACACTAACATTTTTTTTATTTTTTTTAGAATATTTCGGTTTAAACTTATTTGTTTGCATAGGACTAAGCCATCTTCCAAGAGGGACGTGCATATATTACAGCCTACACATTGTTTTATGCAGTTTTTTTTATTTTAATGCTGTAAATCTATATTTTCCCTGCTGTATACCCAATCTTCACCTTCCTAATTATATTTCTCAAATTTTAGAATAAAGTTTGTAGTGAACTTTCTGGATATAGTTAACCCATTGACTTACTTTGACGTAAAGGTACCTTTTGGTTGTATTTTGTAATCCAACCCCTATCCAGTTCATAATTTGTGGATAATTGAAACAAAGAAACTGCCGTTAGGCACTGGAAGTAAGATTGGACAGCGGGAAATAGCCCACCACTTACCACAGATGAAGGCGGGAGGACGAGATGAACACGTAAAAACTGTTTTAATTATTTTTTAAATTTAAATTATAACACCTATAAGTAAGTAGCCTACTCACTAGTTATAATATAAACAATGCTCTGAAATAATCTCAAATTCTTTTTTTTTTTTTTTTTTTAAGGAAAAGTACTTATTAGTCTTTGAAGTGTACTAACAGTTTATGACACTGGGTCCAGCACCCGTCCAGCAAACAGGATGGCTCCAGTGTCCGAGCTGTACAGCAGGAATATGAACGGATGGTCTGCTTGAAATAAGTAAACAGGATCCGCTGGAATTGTTAGTGATAATTCAACTATTTGCAGTCCTGAAACAAAGAACAAATGGTTTAATTGTCTCTAGCTTTTGAAACATAATTGTTCCACACAAACAGTTTAAAACCTTTAATTAAGAATGTATACACAAAATATCAGTTTAGATGATACAGTAGAACGGAAAAATGACTATGACCACAAGTGGCATACGATTTCGGGGGTAATGGTGTGGGTAAACTTTATTTTGTAGTTCAGGTAGAACAGTACTGAAATAAATTACCAAGCGAAGTGGGGAATAATTATCCAAAAACACTGAAAGAATGCAGAATTAAAATTATCACAGGGATTTTTTTTTACTGCTTTAAGCCTCGTCGACGGCTAAGGTAATTAGAGGCGGGATGGGACTGGGGATAAGGAACGGGAAGGAATTCGGCCATGGCCTTTTTGAAGGAAGCAACCCGGCATTCGCCTGGAGTGATTTGGGAAAAACTATGGAAAACCCAAGTCTGGGTGCCCGGACGGGGATTCGAACCCGCGTCCACCCGAATGCGAGGCCAGAACGTTAACCGTTCACCCACCACGCTCGGTCCAGCAGGGAAAAAAGTTGGGGAAAAGCAGGAGGAACCAGGTGTAGGTATAATGCCACCAGAGCGTGTACTCTGTTGTAATTAAATTAAATAAAAATTATGCAGCCTTTTTAGCTTTAAATTACTATGACTTTCTGGTGGAGGGATTGCTTTGTACACTTTCATCACATGGAAATGTTGGTACACTGTATGCAATCAATTTAGCGGTGTTCGACTGACGTAGTTATACCGAATCAGGTTCAAAACCAATATGACCAGAAATTTTCTTTGAAAGCTACGTACGTATAGCTCATTGCAGTGGGCGATAAACACAATTAACAGCACGGAATATAATACCAACATTATATACTGTTCTGCGACTTTATTCTCTTAGTGATTGCAGTATTATGAGATTTTGTGGGGTTTGATCGCCAATCAGAGAATCGATGTTACACTTATAAATATTTAAACACGTGCTTGAGAATGTTACCACTTTGTTTATAATGTTCCTGCTCTAATGCTGAGCCAGCAGGCTTTTTATCTCCATAGTTTCACAACACATGAACTATCGCTTGAAACATACATTTAATAATCACATTGCAACAATAATATAACCGTTCCATCTATAGTGGCAGTTCTAGATCATTGCAAGTATTCAATTTAATGTACTCCAGTACATTATGAACTGATGTTTCCAGTTGCTATCCATTTCATAGTCTATCTCTTTCCTACACATTAACAGTATGTAATCAGTCCCAAATACTTGACAATGTGTGTGAGTGAACTCCATGTAACCTTTACAACCAAATCATAGCAGTGGTAATTAAATAAACATTTATATTATTTAAATAAATAAATGGCACAAAATAGAAACAACACACAAAAATCAATTTTTTTTTCTTTCTTAAGGCCCAACACCTTATACATGTATGGTGATTAGATGAACAGAAGGGATGTGGGGCAAGGAATGAGAAGAAATTGGACTATGGTCTTATTGAAGAAATCATCCCATCATTCATCTTGAGTAATTTTGAGAAACTATAAAGAACTGAAATATGGCAGGCAGATGGGGTCTGAAGCCACTTTGAAGGACGTTTTGGACCTTAGGGTTTGCTTAAAAGAAATTAGTATTTTTCGAAATAGTATCTGTATTTTGTGAATCTAACTTGCAATGGGTATGGTTGATTAAGAAAGACGAAATTCAGCATATCTTGTTGTTCCACAAAAATTGCTTACAGCTTTGGCTGGTTCGTTCCGGTCAGCTATGACGCAAATACATGTTCCCTTCAGAACATGAGTAGCATTATTCTCTCCCATTCTTCGTGTAGACTTGAACCAGTCAATATGGGTTAGCTAATACATCGCGCCTCTCCTAGCTAGGTCAACAAGGGCCCCGGTGCAAAAAATTTATTTTGGGTCTTCAGGACAGATGGGCGACCTTTTTTTGCTTTGTGTTGCTGGTAAGGGCACCCTGAGCTGAGGATGGGGCTCGTGAGTTGTGCAAAGGGGCCCCCTGAGCAGTGGTTGGGGCCCCCCTGAGCAGTGAGAGGGCCCTTAGTGAGGGGATTCCAGTGTCTTAGGGGCCCCCTTAGACGATTGTGGAGCTAAAAAAAAAGTTGCCATTTTGCCATGAAGGCTCGTGGGCCTCTGAACTGCACTTGGGGGCCCCCACAGAGGTGCATTTTGGGGCCCCCCAGGTATGCTTGGGGGGCCCCTGAGTGTAGGGGCCCTTATGCACTGCACCGCCTAGTCCCACAGTAGCTACACCTCTGATTCAATCCATCAGTCAGTATTGGAAGCAGTAATTTAGCTTCAAGACGCTAGCATTCGGAGTGGTCCTTGCAGGACACGTTATCGACTGTAAATGCACAGTTTTCAGTGGCGATTAAACGGACTCACTACCAGTTTGCCATCTTCTCATTCGATACTGTATATCAGCTAGTGCTAAAGCAGTCCTAGCCTTCTCTATCCTCGGATCTCCGACCATAAAACGGAGTGGTGTCAGATATCCTGTTAAATTACTAAAATTAGTAGCCCGGAAGATGAAGAGCTTCACGGAAGAGTGGAAGACTTAGAAGAGACCTAAAAACACGAGGGGTAGTCACTCCACCACTCACAACATCCACAAATAGGCCAACAACCGCTCGGACCCCTGACACCACGTCCTTTCTGATGAAGAGATTTGGTCCGTTCTGGATACACCAGATTGGAGAATTAGTCGAGACCAGTGCCTAGTCTCCCTGTAAGCCGCGCGAGGAATTCTTACCTGTAGCCGCAGCGGCAGTGGTTCCTGTCTCGTCGACTTCGATGAAAGCCTTCTGTACGACTGAGTCAACTTTAAGACTATCCTTACTGATGGGAGTGAAATCGGCACCGTCGCTAAACATTTTTTTGATTCCAATCTGCAAAAGAAGCAAAATTATAGTTCAGAATCTGAAATTATAACTCAAAAAACAGAAATAGTACATCTGTATTCAGTGGATCACATCAGAATAATTATCAAATACCAATACACCCTTGTTCCTAATACTTCCGCTGTAAATATTAAGACATATTTAGCGTGTATAGTTATACAAAAATGTAAATGATATGTGAACGGAGAACGCCGATGGACAGCACAAGGTACAAGCAACACGTGCGCTGCTGAGCACGCAAGTCGATACTTTACGAGGGAGCCAGGATAAATGGATCGACGCCACGTCTTCACTGTCGGGTGACAAGTTATTATCAGCTGGGTCTCGGAATAATCAGTCGCTACACCAACCAAACCGTTCTCTGCTAGTTACGAGCAAAGAAGTGTATTTCGAAGAATGCTAAAATCTGTCATTACAAAACTGTTTTCAGACAACAGTTCTTATATGTTTCGGAGACCATGCTGATGAACAAGAAGGGTACCGTGCATTCGGAAAAATGTGAAGGCCTTATTCTGAGGAAAATTCATGGGCCAAGAGTGCTCCCGAATGGAACTTAACGACTGAAAGCGATCTTGGAACTGTATCAACATTTGGAGATGGCAAACAGCAGCATGCGACGTGGGCAGCTGAAGTTTTACGGGCACCTTCTGAGAATGGACAGCAACAGGCTCACCAAGAAGGTCTTCTCACTTACCAAAAGCTATAAGACAGGAAGCATGTGGCGCAGAGTGGTACAAAAAGATTTGGACTGCGCTGGGATTTCTGACACCGATTTCACAGATCGCTCCAAATTTCGCAATATGGTTAACTCCTGGTCCACTCCACCAAACATCACTAAACCTCGGAAACCCATCTAACAGGAGAGAAAGGAAAAATTATTAGCTGGGCTTAAAAGGTATTGGGAACAAAGGCGAGCATCAGGAAAGAAGTAGTTATAAGTAGGGCCACATTTAGGGTCTGTAGGCTATGCTTGTGGTGCGAGCCCTTTACGATCTGTAGGCCAATGGATTATAACTGTGGTGCGGGCTATAGTGTATATATTGATAAGACCAGAGCATTCTTCCATATGGCTGAGAGACCTGTAAAACAACATAGACTAAGGACTGCCCAAAGAGCTATGGAGAGGTCAAAGCTACGCTTAACTAGAAAAGATAAGAAAAGAGCAACAGACATTACGTCGGTTACAAACATGGAGGAAAGAAATATATGGAGAGGAAATACCGCTTATTCTGTGACGCCGCCTCTAAACTCTCGGCTGATACTGCGCATGCGCGGCGGCGGCGGCGGCCATATTACCTATCCATACATATCAATTTGGAGACAGTATATCCCGAAAACTAAACAAGATACCGAAAAAATTTATTCTTTATTTTCGATTTTTTTTCATCGTGTTACATAAGAATCCATCAGCAAATTTGACTTTCACCAATTGTTTCTTGTGAATTTCAACCAAAAACATCTCACATTTGAGACAGAATATCTTGAAAACTAAGCAGGATATCAAAACATTTTATTCTTAATTTTTTATTTGTCTCATCGAGTTACATAATAATCCATCAGCAGATTGCGGCGTCACATTTATCCTAGAGTCCCTTTGAGGTTTTTTCTCATGTTCCGCGTGTCTGTATGGATAGGTAATATGGCGGCCACGCCTCCCCACTCCTCTCCCCCGGCGTCACTTCAATGCGAGGTGAAGGTCCCTTGCGTCATGTCCATATATTTTTTTCCTCCATGGGTACAAAGGTCACAGACAGCTTAGAGAAGACAGTATCATTGAAGTGGCAATGGGCTGGACATATTGCAAGGAGAAAATACCAGAGGTGGACAAAAACAGTGTTAGAGTGGAGCCCAAGAGATCACCACAGACCAGAGGAAGACCACCAGACCAATGGGACGAGGACATACTCAGGGTTGTCGGGGTTAACTGGCAGAGGATCGCCCAAGATCGTGCGACCTGGAGGAAATTGCTCAAGTTATATCTAAAATAATGACTTTAAGAACCGGCTGATATTACTTATTACTAAATTAATAAACCTTTTAGTGCAAAATATTGACTAATGTAATGCTAGTAAAAATATGAGAGGATAACTTTACTGGAGAATCGAAAGTTTGTAACGTGCTTTCTTTATCGATTCGGAGCCTAAAGTGACCGATGTTAGCAAGTGATGCCCGCACGCTCAATTCTGCGACTGATGATCGATAGATAAGGCACTGCCTATTTTAGTGATGTTGTTGCAACCAAACAAACTCAGCAAAAGCCCGCGGAATAAGAAACTAAAAAGTTTTAGTAACAATATGAAACAGTAGACCTACTTATTAAGATAAAGTAAACGATAACCAAAGCACGCAATAGATTTTTTTTATCTGCTTAACGTCTCTTAACAGCGAGGTCTTTAGAGACGGGAAAGGATGGGGGGCAAGGAATTCTGCCATGGCCTTTTGAAGGAGCATCCCGGCATTTGCCTGGAGAGATCTGGGAAACCTTGGAAAACCCAAATCTGGATGCCCGGACGGGGATTCGAACCCGCGCCCTCCCGAATGTGAGGCCAGAACGCTAACCGTTACACCACCACGCTAGGTACACGCAATAGAGAAAGATTAAAAACACAATACTGATTTTTCACACTCGCATGTCGACAAGATGACAGCGACTAATGTACTGTATTTTTATATTTTTATTTTTGCAAATGGTGCTGGCCCCTTTGAGATGCAGTCCCGTAGGCTACAGCCTATGTAGCCTATGCCTAAATGCGGCCCTGGTTATAAGCGCTCCGTATTGGGCCTGAATAAGCAATAATAACTATCACCTACAAAAAACTTCCATCAGAAAGAAATTAATAACTGTACAAATAAACAATGTTTACAATGAAAAATGCAGAATCGTAATAGGTGGAGAAGATTTAAAGTGAGATTCACCTGCTGCAGTGGCTCTTCCAGCTTCAGAGAGGTCTCAATCCTGAATTTAGGCAAATAAATGCTTACGCTCTGGGTGGTCAGCTTCTCTTTAATGTTATTGAGATCAACTCTTTTGATATTCTTCTCCAGTTCCTTCAAACCTTCTATTTCATCTGGCAGGATTATCAACATTTTAGCGTCTTCCTATAAACACAAAAGAAAAAAGAAAAATATTCTTTTAAATAAACTTGTTTTACTGAAAAATTGAAATTGTAATTAGATAGTTGCAGTATTGTTAGATTACATGCTGTATATTTGTATTTTAAATTGTAAAAAAAGCGATCATACATACATTACTGTTGCATAAATATCTCAACTGTTATATCTCTAGTATTTTATTAGTTTCTTTTAATTTGTCAGTAGATTTATTTCTCTATTCTTTCAATTTGCCTTAAAAGTTAATTTCTTACTTTTAGGTTTTTTTTTTTTTTTTTTGGCGCTTCTGTGCTTGATCAAAAATTTCCAAGAACTGCAATGTTCTAAAGCCTATTATGAAAAGTAAAGCACGAAAGGGAAAAGATTTAATTTAATTTAATTGCAATGGAGCACAGGCTCCGGTGGCAATTTCCCTACACACCCATCTTCTCCCTATCCTGCACCTACCTACATTTGCCCTCTACAAATTTTATCTTTAAATTCTTTCAAAGTTTTCGGTAAATTATTCATCATTTCTCTTGGTAAGTCATTCCAATCCCTGACACCCTTACCTAAAAAAGAGAATCTTCCCACACCCTTGTGCCTGAAATCGAGTGCCAGCTTGTGGTCATGGTCATCTTTTCCCTTCCATGCACTACTTTTCATACCTATTGCAATATCTTTCCATGCCTCATCGCCAGTATACGCCCTGTACACGCCCATGACCCTCCTCATCCTCCTCCTGTCTTGCAATGAATCCCATTCCAGCTCCTTTATCATATCCGTCACTGATTGCATTCTGCGATAATTTCCAGAAACAAATCTAGCAGCCCTTTTTTGCACCCTCTCCAACTCCTGTATTTGATACGTTAAATGAGGGTCCCATACTACACTACCATATTCGAGCAATGGTCTGACCAATGTTTTGTAACCCAATTCCTTGACTTCTCTCGTACATCCCCTCATCACTCTCACCAACAAGTGCAGAACTTTGAAACCTTTTCCTAATGATCACAAGATGGCACTGGATTTGAGGCACAAAGGTGCAGGAATATTATGTTTTTTGGGTAAGGGTGTCAGGAATTGGAATAAGTTACTAAGAGAAATTATGAGTAACTTAAAAAAAACATCGAAAGAATTTAAAGTTGAAATTTGTAGTGGGCAAATGTAGGTGGGTGCTAGATAGGGGGAAGTTGGGTGTGTAGGAGTACTCTTCAACACTGGAGCACGACTGGTACACGCTGATTAACAAGGCAATCAAACTTTTTTTACAGTCACATTCAGCATTATACCCGTTTCTGCACATGCAAAGAAATGGTATTACCCGGGGCGCACATTGAGCTGCGTGGCGCAGTAGGGGCAGCACAGACAATCAAACTGTGTCGGGCAGTTACCCGCGCAAAGTAGAGCGCAGTTTAGAAAGCATTGTTGTGTTGTGCGAGAAACCGACAAAAAAGTGTAACAAAAACATGTCGATGCAAAAACTCGGTTTTGATTTTTGAATCAGATTGGGACGCCGAGCTTGGAAAATTGTTATTACTTTAACAGAAGCTGAGTTAGATAAAACTATGGAAAAGTGAGTATATGAAAAGAAGAAACTCTCATCTCGCTTTTGCAGTGACAAAAGAATTCTCAAAAGATAATTTTTGGATGACTCGAGCGGAGATTCATGGCATAATGTAACCTGTTATTTTCTCGACAACGCTCAAATATCTATTAGAACAGAAGAAAATCTCGCTGTATATTCGTGGTTATTTATTTAATTATTTAGCGTTTGACGGTACATGACATTTATAAGAATCTATTTCTCTTTTATTTCATATTATATTTTTAAGAAAACTGCATAACAGAACGTAAGAAATACTTGAAACTAAAAAAGCAGTGTTCAACAAATTATTCGGGAAATTGTCTTCACAAGAATCCTCCCAAAAAAAAGTGTTTTCGGGGACACTATTGAAAGACGTAGTACAAATAATAATAAAACAAATAATTTAATAATAGCCCATATATCAATCTTTTTTAAAAAAGTTTTATTTAAAATGAATGAAAAACGAGAAAATAAAAATTGTAAGTGGACAATTATATGATAAATAAATGCTGAATTTACTCGCCACTTGTTGGACTGATTGTCCAAATCTCTTGTTTAAATTTAATTTTTATATATTTTTTATGACCGATATTGTGAATCGCAGGTTGGTTACGCACCAGATTAATCAATTTTTCTTATTCCATAGTTGAATATGATTATAAGGCAAGATTATAAATAACGTGTGAAGTGTTACGTTGTAAACCGGCACGAGTGAGCTGCGTGGCGCAGTACTGCGCTGCCCTGCTCTGCGCTGTTCCGCCACAAAACATAGAGACACAGAAACTGTGCTGCGCTGCGTTGCGTCGACTGCGCGTCAATGTGCGCCCGGCCTTAAGGAGATTTCCTCGCGCAGGTGGTATTAAAGTCTGGATTGGTTCCAATGTATTGCCAATTAACTTTCAACCCTAGTCTTGTGGGTGCAGTTGATTACCAAGCCACACATGAACTTCACAATACACCCAAAATAGATGTTGATTTTTTATTTTTTTTTAAGGTCCGTATACGGAAAGAAGGAAGCGAATTCCGTTGGTGACTAGAGATTGAGAAGTAGAATTACTATGTTCAAAAGCCTTAGCACAATTAACTAAGTCTTGCTTTTCAAATAATTTAAAAACTGAAAATTACATTATACAGAAAAATATTTTTACTCCAGTGATGCATACAGGGTGTTACAAAAAGGTACGGCCAAACTTTCAGGAAACATTCCTCACACACAAACAAAGAAAATATGTTATGTGGACATGTGTCCGGAAACGCTTACTTTCCATGTTAGAGCTCATTTTATTACTTCTCTTCAAATCACATTAAACATGGAATGGAAACACACAGCAACAGAACGTACCAGCGTGACTTCAAACACTGTGTTACAGGAAATGTTCAAAATATCCTCCGTTAGCGAGGATACATGCATCCACCCTCTGTCGCATGGAATCCCTGATGCGCTGATGCAGCCCTGGAGAATGGCGTATTGTATCACAGCCGTCCACAATACGAGCACGAAGAGTCTCTACATTTGGTACCGGGGTTGCGTAGACAAGGGCTTTCAAATGCCCCCATAAGTGGAAGTCAAGAGGGTTGAGGTCAGGAGAGCATGGGGTCCGTATAGTACAGTACATACTAACGAAACTAAAAAGAGCTCTAACATGGAAAGTAAGCGTTTCCGGACACATGTCCACATAACATATTTTCTTTGTTTGTGTGTGAGGAATGTTTCCTGAAAGTTTGGCCGTACCTTTTTGTAACATCCTGTATATGCAGCGTACTCGTGCATGTTATAGAGAAAACGAGGTTTTCAACTTTTTAAATCGCCATAACTCAAAAAATGAAATTCTTAGGGAAAAAGCATAAGAAAAAATTTTATAGATAATTAATGCTCTACAATATTTGTCTGACATATTTTTATCATAAACTTACCATTTAACTGAAAAATGCAAAAAGAAAAAACATTTCTGCGAACTTTGATCTTGAATAAATTTTTTTGCAGATGTGGGATCGATGGGAACTTTTCACATTTCTTTTAAAATTTTCTGAATATTCGTACAAATTTTTAGCTCCATGCGATTTATTGTAACATTAACCCTATTTTTTCAGCTAACTTGACCGGACTATTATAATATTTTTTTTTTGCTGTCGTCAGTCTTTAGACTGGTTTGATGCAATCCTCCATCCCTTCCTATCTTGTGCTAACCTCTTCATTTCTACATACCCCTTACAGCCCATGTCCTCAATTATCTACTTCATTTATTCAATTCTCTGTCTTCTTCCACAAACAAATTAATCAATCCAGCATGTCTCAAAATATGACCTACCAGCCTGTCTCTTCTTCCACAAACTTCTTTCCTCACCCATCATTTCCAAAACTCGTACATTTCTTACTTTGTCTTTCCACTTAATTTTCAGCATTCATGTACTTTAGACACTGGAAGGTATTGGTGAAGGTGTTTTGGAAGGTGTCTTACCAGCATTTTCTTGTGAAGATAGTAGGAATGGAAATCCATCCTTGTTCCTCTTACATGTCGTACCAAAATATATCTACACATCAACCAAATGCTGGTTTTCAGTTTAAAAGTATGCTAAGAAACAATTTTACAACACTGAAATCTCTAAAAACTATGTCAAAATATTGGTGTACAGTCTGGTTAAATACTTACAACATAATCAAGCTGCACAACCTTTATTTTCATATCAGTTAATTCAGCATACTTGAATCGATCTGTAAGATGCATTGTGTCGACACTTTTGTTGACTTCTCGAGTTAAGTGGAATGGCGTTCTGAAAGTATAGTCGAACGGCAAAGTCCAACCTCCTCTGAAGTATACAGCATTCACCAGTACAGCTGTGGTTAAAGGTGACAGTGATCCTGAAAATTATCAAAATGCAAAACCTGTGTTTCAGTTTCAATTGCCTTGGAAGTTTGTCTAAATATGGATCAAGAACAGTATATGGAAAGGAACAGATAACCGCGACCAAAAGCTGGAGCCCAATTTCACATATATGGGAGTCAGAAAATTTCTTGGGGACCGCACGGATTTTACCACCTACCAGAAACTGGTACTAACCTGTTGAAATTTTAACTACCTGCTTCTTTATAACGTCCTCTTCAAGTTTTGCACTCTTATTTTGCGGAAAAGTTGCCAAAAATTAAATTAAAAATGCCAAAATATGAGACGCTGCGCAATTGCGATATCCTACCAGCACTGCAAAACATAAATAAAAATTATCGGCACCAGGATGATATCAACCAAAATAGTTTCGTTTTGTCACAGATGTCGTTGTTAGGTTAAAATGCGGCCTGGACCAAGAGAAAAAAAATTACGAACATTTCCTTCTGCGGCATCCATCTTGGTAATGGCGTATTTATTTACAACGGAAGAAATCGATTGCCTTCAATTGCTTATATCGATTTAAGATGTGAAGAATTGCAGCGTTATACATCCCACAAATATTTTCTCCTTGTAAAATTTATGAAACTTTTTAAAACGGAAGGAAGTTGAAACGACAAGTAAACATTGCAGCAAAGGATTCAATTAGCATTTCAAGAGATCGTCACTGATTTTGCAGAGCTGGCGTCATCTATTAGCTGCGAGTCCCGCTATAATATTTCGGCGTTTTTAATTTGATTTGTACCGACTTTTCCGTGGAATTAGAGTGTAAAACGTGAAGACGACGATATAACAAAGCAATTAGTTTAAACTTCAACAGGTTAGTACCAGTTTCTGGTAGGTTGCGAAAATGGTGCAGACCCCAGTTTCCTCTTATGGGTAAGGGTATGGAACTGGAATAATATACCAAACGAACAACTTAAGAAAGACGCTACGACGAATTTAAAATTAAAAATCGTGTGGGGAAATATAGATAGGGTGTGTAGGAAAATTGTCACTGGAAGGTGCGCTCCAAAGCAAATAAATTAATATAATTAATTTAAAAAAATTAAAGCCTGCATATTGTGGTGATCCGTTGGTAGTAAAATAAATGGGCATTGTCTTGGAATAACTTATCGGACTGGAGTGTAGCAATTATATACATTCCAATAATATTTTATTACAGGTATAAATAGTAACCAAACGCAATATTATAACAGGCTAAATAAGTTCACTTTGATCCCATGTGAGAAATGTCACGGGAAAGTGGAAAAGTACATCCAATTACTAAGAAACCAATAAAATTACCGGCTACTGATGATAACCGGTAAGTTATTTAAAAATATTATATAATTAATATCCATTTTACCCGCAAATGTCATCACTTAACACATATCAGTACGAATGTTATTTGACAATATTTCAGGAGAAAACTTGTTATTGCGGGAGGTGAATAATTGTTTGTTAAGCTTTGATGAGTACGCACTTCATGCAATTCGTACTAATAAGTTTCCAACATGAATATGGGTTCTTACAAAAAAAAAAAAAAAAAAAAAAAAAAAAAAAAAAAAAAAATGTGAATTACTATTTTTTTTTTTTTTTTTTTTTGTCGCGTGTTATCCTCATCTTTCGTGCTATGTTAGTATCATGTTTTATGTTCTAATTTTTTGGTGCATTTTTCATTTCATTGTTCATAATATGATGGCGTTGAAACACAGAAAAAAAGAACTAAATTTAAATACTGAAATTTTCTGATGTACAGCCTTCGCAATAGAAAAAAACATGCCGACCTCAAAGCAGTCCTGCCACCTTCCATATTAAGCGGTCAACCATGAGTTGTTGAAGTGAAAACTTCTATAGGCGAGTTAGGCGTTGTTTGGATGGGGGTAAACCTGTGAGTTCGCGAAGTCACGTGTTGGGCGTATGATATCCGCGTCGGATAATTTTGGAAAGGTAAAAATCTTGTGAGTTCGCGTCACCAACATGCTAATGTTAACAGTATATCTGCAGGTATAAGTATGACGCGATGCGCTGGACAGCAGTGAAAGTGTAGAATATACTTGCTTATCATATATAAAAATTAATGTTTGTGTGTATATGAATAATATTGGCAAAAAAACCAACACAGTTTTCATACGATTTTGATGTAACTCTGCATATGTATACTTTAAAATAAATAAAAAGAAACAACGTTTATGTTTGATTTACAAAAAACCTAAACCTTCTCCTGCTTTCCCTCTTCACCTTAATTTCTGTCTCCGTTGTTGATACAAACCCACAGTTTTTGTAGGATTTTGATAGTACTTAGCACGTGTATACTGAATAACAAGGCGGCCTGGTAGCTCAGTGGTTAAGACGCTTACTTCTGAAAGTTTCCCTCTCTGGTCGCGGGTTCAAACCCCGTGGTGAGCAGGAATTTTTATGAGTTGTATTTGATTATATGAGCTACGCCGGGACGTTCCGTGGTTCTGATTCCACGTTAAACTGTAGGTCCCTGAGGAAAGGAATTGGCCTTCCTGCCTCTGACACAATAGCTTGGTTCAGTGGCGGATCCAGGATTTTGTTTATTTTGGGGGGGGGGGCTAGGATTTGATTTAGGAGGGGGTCTTGACTCGGTGGAAGGAGGGGTTCACCGACAGAAATCTCATTATTCCAGATTTCCGCACTTATTAAAACCGTAGAGCACAAAAAAAAAAATCCCCCAAAATACATGTCGTTAGGGGTGACCTTGGTGCTTTTGGAGGGGGGGGCTTCAGCCCCCTAACCCCCCCCTGGATCCGCCACGGGCTTGGTTCATCTCCTTCGTGAAGATTCGACCATTCTTGCCGATGTGTTCAGATTTTCAGTTTTTGAAGTGAAATCTCTAATGACTGCCATTCGGTTTTTTCCACTATCGTTTTGTGTGTGTGTGTGTGTGAGTAATGACGTCTCTAATATGGCTTCAGTTAAAGGAAAGGGACCGAGAGTGGTGGGTGAGCGGTGATGCATTCGGGAGGACGTGGGTTCGAATCCCTTCCAGCCATTCGAATTTCTGTGTCCCAAATAATTTCAGGTGAATGCCAGGTTGGTACCTACGAAGCTCACATCGGAATTTCTTCCATTTCCAATCAACGAGTCGTTCCCCGCCTCCAATGACATCGACGAGGCGTAAAGCCACAAGCAAAAAAACAAACAAAAAAAACAAAAAAAAACAAAAAAAACAAACAAAAAAAACAGAAAAACAAACAAACAAACAAACAAAAAAAAACAGACAAACAAAAAGACAAAAGGAAATGAAAAATATTTGTAACAAATATATGTGAAATGACATTAATTTAGTTTTAATCCAAGCAAATTTCTATTTTAAAGCAGAAATATTTAATGAAATCAACATGTCTTGAAAACAAAACCAATATCCAAACAGCAAATAATTTTACTTTTTTAGAGGACAAATATTTTTTTCCCCATATGGGTTTACGCCTCGTCGACATCGAGGTCATTAGAGGCGGGATGGGACTGGGGACAAGGAACGGGAAGGATTTCGGCGATGGCCTTTTGAAGGAAGCATCGCGGAGTGATTTGGGAAACCATGGAAAACCCAAATCTGGATGCCCGGACGGGGACGAACCCGCGTCCTCCCGAATGCGAGGCCAGAACGCTAACCACTCACCACGCTCTGTGGGATAAGTATCAATGATCATTTTTTGTTAATGTAATGCAAATATATTTTTAGTATTGGAATATTTATTACGGTGATAATAACACATACCAACAAGCATTAGATATGTGACATCATGTTTGTGTTTTATAATGCAATTTTACCTGCTGATTTCAAATCTGAAAACCATTCTGCCATATCACGTCAGGTTTCGAAGATATATAAAAAATACATATTTTATCGGACACCTTTCATCGAATATGATTTCGTCGGTTTACATTATTTGTAATGCAACTGAATTTGTGTTTTAGTCTATTTTAAATACAGTTTCACTTAACATAATACACTGGAAAATTTTTGAGACTGCAGTACTATTATTTCATTAGTTTATTTTTTATTTTCTGAGAAAAAAGATGGCGTCGAGAGGTTGCATGAATTCACCAAATTTGTTTTGCTATGTGCTATGTGCAGACAAATCCCATCAGAAGACTTTTACACCGTTTATGAATAGAGCATATGAACCATACTTTGATTCGAAGTTGGATAGTGGTATGTTGTGGGCACCACAGTACATCTGTTTGAGATGTGCGTGCAACTTACGCGGTTGAGCGTGACAAAGTTATCATGCCTCCACTTCATATAAAGCCGGGGCTCATGAAGAACTTCGTGAGGGCACTAGATAACAACTCAGAAGCTTTTCGGTACCTGTGCAACAAGTTTCCAGAGTTGAGTTATGCAAAAGAGAAAGAAAGTGTGTTCATAGGTCCACAAATAAGAAAGATCATTGCTGACATTCACTTCGAAGACTTTCTGCGTTATTCTTAAAGAGATGCATGGATTGGCGTTCAAATTAGTTGTAGCCACTTTCCTTGGAAATTATAAATCACATAGTCTCCTCAACTCCCGAGAACCTAGACTCTGTCAGCGACGAACATGGTGATCGGTTTCATCAGGACATCTCGGTGATGGAGTCACGCTATCAGGGTCGATGGAGTGCAGAAATGTTGGCTGATTACTGCTGGACGCATCAGCGCAAGTTGCCAAATCCTCAGCACAAACGCAAGTCTCAGCCAAACACTTTTAGTGAATCGCGGAGTAATAGTAATAGTAATAGTAATAGTAATTCAAACCAGACTCACTGTAAAATATATATGTCTATTTTATATGTGTGCAAATTAATACAGGGTGTTACAAAAAGGTACGGCCAAACTTTCAGGAAACATTCCTCACACACAAACAAAGAAAATATGTTATGTGGACATGTGTCCGGAAACGCTTACTTTCCATGTTAGAGCTCATATTGTGGACGGCTGTGATACAATACGCCATTCTCCAGGGCTGCATCAGCGCATCAGGGATTCCATGCGAGGGAGGGTGGATGCATGTATCCTCGCTAACGGAGGACATTTTGAACATTTCCTGTAACAAAGTGTTTGAAGTCACGCTGGTACGTTCTGTTGCTGTGTGTTTCCATTCCATGTTTAATGTGATTTGAAGAGAAGTAATAAAATGAGCTCTAACATGGAAAGTAAGCGTTTCCGGACACATGTCCACATAACATATTTTCTTTGTTTGTGTGTGAGGAATGTTTCCTGAAAGTTTGGCCGTATCTTTTTGTAACACCCTGTATATGTATTATACCTTGAACTAGATTGACCTTTATACTATGTGTTAATTAGTACTATATGAAGTAATAAGAGCTCTTCTGAAACTTCTGTCTGTGAGTTGTTTGCCGTGATACCATGCTAAACATCTATAATTGGTTAATGTCTTATATCTCAAGAACAGTGGGTGATAGACACAAACGGTTTGCATATTCTGAATCAGCATGTCTCAATTGTCTTAGAACGCACGTTGGATACCCAGATTTCAGCCGAAAGTTTTTTTTTTTGTTTTTTTTTGTTTATCAGTGTAATTAAAGAAAACTCTTATACCGTAACACAGTTGCAAGCAGACCAAGTCGATAGTAGCTGCTAGTCTTATAGTAATATGGCAACCTACCTGGTTGAAACAAATCCTTGATTTTGTTCTGCGTTTTGTTTTCCACCCAGTGATTAATCTCTTGTAATGTTTCGGGTCGTGAGAAGTTTGTAGCCTCTACATCTGAGAGGAAGTTCTCTCTCACTGCATTTAAGTAGTCCTCATTTACACGAGTGTTGATACTGACGTACAGCTTATTGGCAGTGTCCAAAGTGATATTCTTTTTATTCTGAAATCAATAGAATGCAAAATCGTAAAGTGGCTGTAAACTGAAATTTCTCATTTATACATGTCACCGTAACACAGCTAATGAATATCTAAATACACAATCTCTTTATTATTAGTGTAAACCCACACAACTATGCAGTGGCGGGTCCAGGAGGAGAGGCAAGGGGGCTGAAGCCCCCCCCCCCCAAACCACCAAGGTCTCCCCTGGCGACATGGATTTTGGGGACCATTTTTTTTTTTTTTGCTCTTCAGTTTTAATAAGGGTGACAATGTGGAATAATGAGATTTCTGTCGACGAAACCCTCCTCCCCCGAGTCAAGCCCCCCCAAAAAAAATCCTGGATCCGGCACTGCAACTACGTACTATGCACTTTTTTTTTAGTATCGTTCAACAATTCATTCAGTTTCTACTAATTGTTTGTTTTGCGAATGAATATAACAGCAGTAGAATTTACCGAGTGATTGTAATAAGCAGACTACAGTATGTAATTACATGTGTTCGTTTCTATGTAAGCTAACAATGGATAAAAAAAATTAAGCGTTTCATCACATATTTTTAAGTTTAAATTTGTGTTAAACTTGAATTTTAAATTCCACTTTTAATCACTACCAAAATAATGTGCCAAAATTCATGATGCAATACAGTTTTGACGAACACAAACATTCATATGACACAATACTGAAAAGATCAGTTCACTGTGTAACAATGGAATAGAAACAACTATTACATTAGATAACTAAGTACGTTCTCGCGGAGGCAATGCTTTATAAAAACTTCTCGGGTTTCAAGCAGCGTCAAAATTTAGCCGTCTGGCGACGTTTCGGAAGCTTGCACTGCTTCCATTGTCAATGGCTCAATTTTGACGCGGCTTGAAACCCGAGAAGTTTTTATAAAACTATTACATTATTACCAAAATATGCTATCAGAACTTACATTCAGCCGTGAAATCAATTCACGGAAACCAAGCTTAATTTCTTCCTTATTATCTGGCAGTTTGATTGCATTTACTATTTCAGATGCAGTATCGCCAGCAGCACCAAACCAAGCCATCGCTAAAACTGTCTCCAAGCTAAGAGGAGAGAAAACCAAGTTCCCTGGAATCCCAGAAAGAGTCTGAAATAACAATAAAAATAAAAATACAAATTACTGCAACTGTAAATCTAGCGTGATAAGTATAAGGAGTATAAGTCACTATTTTCACAATTTCTTGCTATCAAATTCATTTTTCCATAAATTCATGTCCGTCATCTGAATATATGTATTAACAGTACAATTCAGTGTTGAATATTTTTTCCTGACAATTCAACACTGAACCTATTAGTATAAACCAATTCGCATCTTATCCGGTCTGAAAAAGGAGCACAAGTTATATAATGATAATGACTTATACTGCTTGTACTTATCACGACAGAATTCACATTTTTGTATTATATTCAAAGTAAAGTTCGAGACTCGTTAAAATAAACCTTTGTTTGTTTGTTGTTTTTTACCTCATACAGGTCGATGGCGAATGCGTTGTTTGCATTGCTTACAGCACTCACAGATCCCCCTGGCGTAGTATTGGCGTCTGTCAGCTGGTAGACGCAGCCGAAAATAACTGAAATTACAAATCAACAACAGAGTTACGAATGTAATACTCTTACAAACATTTCTAAATATTATTGGACGGCTGCGTTTGGTGGCGTCCATTGAATACGTGAAGTGAAATAGGTGGGGGGCGGCGAATAGGGAGGGGGTGCGGGAGGTTGGGGGGGACAGAAATCTCACGTCGTCTTTTGAAATTCTTGAAGGACTCAGAATGGGGTATAGTTAAATGTGGTGTGCCTCAGGGCTCAATTCTTGGCCCTCTGCTGTTCTTAATCTATATAAATGATCTCCCACATATACTAGGTGATAATGAACACATGGTGCTCTTTGCAGATGATACCAGCATATCGTTGAAAGACCCATCAGCACAAAACCTCGAAAACACAGCAAATGATGCTATAATGAAAATTAACAGGTGGTTTAGTGCCAACAAACTAATACTTAATGTAGAAAAGACACAGTTACTTCAGTTTGTTACAAAAAATAAAACAAAGGACAGCTATAATGTGATATCAGAAGGAAAAGCATTCAATGAAAGTAATTTCACAAAGTTCTTGGGTGTATGTATAGATAACAAATTGAACTGGAAACAGCATATTCAACAACTTCTTAAAAAACTGAATTCTGCAACATTTTCACTTAGGGTAATATCTAGAATAGCTAATATAGAAACCAGAAAGTTAGTATATTTTGCATATTTTCAATCCCTGCTCACTTATGGCATCTCATTCTGGGGAAACTCGTCACAAGCACAGAGGGTATTTAAATTGCAAAAACGTGCTATAAGAACTATTTTTGGAGCAAGCCCACAGACGTCGTGCAGAAATCTATTTAAAAACCTGGGTGTTTTAACAATGCCAGCACAATATGTATACTCTGTACTATCATTTGTAGTGGAAAATCCTGAACACTTCAATCTTAATGCTGACATACATCGCCATAATACTAGGAATAAATATAATATTCACAAGGATTACAAATCACTGTCAATTGTACAGAAAGGGTTAACATTTACTGGAGCTTCCTTATTCAATGTCTTACCAACAGAAATTAAATGTTATCTACAAAAACCCAACTACTTTAAGTCCAAACTGAAAGAGTTTCTGCTTCAGAATCCATTTTACTCTGTAAAAGAATTTTCTTCTTGGAATTTGGTAACTAAGAATGACTGATAAAATAGTATATATGGTGTATGGAAGGGAAAGGTGACAAAGTTGTCCACAATTACTAAAATGATATATGGTTTTTCTTTCTGTTGAAACTTTTGACAAATGAAGAAATTACACTGTTTACAAAATTTCACTCATATATAGTAACTAACATGGGATAGCATGCACTCAAAAACTGCTGTAAAAAATTATCATACTAACAGGTTTTTAAGTAATTTTTTTTTTAAATTTAATTTAATTGCAATGGAGCACAGGCTCCGGTGGCAATTTCCCTACACACACATCTTCCCCCTATCCTGCACCCACCTACATTTGCCTCTACAAATTTTATCTTTAAATTCCTTCAAAGTTTTCGGTAAATTATTCATCATTTCTCTTGGTAACTCATTCCAATCCCTGACACTCTTTCCTAAAAAAGAGAATCTTCCCACACCCTTGTGCCTGAAATCGAGTGCCAGCTTGTGGTCATGGTCATCTCTTCCCTTCCATGCACTACTTTTCATACCTATTGCCATATCTTTCCATGCCTCATTGCCAGTATGTGCCCTGTACACTCCCATGACCCTCCTCAGGAGTCTTTCAATGAATCCCATTCCAGCTCCTTTATCATATCCGTCACTGATTGCATTCTGCGATAATTTCCAGAAACAAATCTAGCAGCCCTTTTTTGCACCCTCTCCAACTCCTGTATTTGATACGTAAAATGAGGGTCCCATACTACACTACCATATTCGAGCAATGGTCTGACCAAAGTTTTGTAACCCAATTCCTTTACTTCTCTCGTACATCCCCTCATAACTCTCTCCAACAAGTGCAGAACTTTGAAACCTTTTCCTACCACCTGTCCTATGTGTCCTGCCCAGTTAAGTTTGTTATCAAAAGTAATTCCAAGATATTTGCATTTCAAGTCTTCAGCAAGCAATTCTTTCCCCACCTTATATTCATAATTAACCTTTTGTTTTTTATTTGTGTATCTAATAAGCTGACTCTTATGAGTTGTGGTAACTGGTTGGTAAGAAAATAACTGGTTGTTAGATGCTGGTAACAAGTTTATACACTGTTCCACATAATAAGTATTAATTAACTCGGGATTGTATTTGTAGATTACAGGAAATATTGGTTATACTAATGGGTCATAAGTAACTTCTTGTCAATATATAATATTATCAATTATATAGTAATATTGACATTACTAATAAGTGTATGTACTGTTCCACATCCCCGAGATTATTCTCACATGGGATCAAAGTAGAGCTTATGGTTTCCTTTACAAAAAAAGTTCACAAACTACGCGGAAATCGATATTCGGGTGGGGGAAGGAGGTGTTTAAGGTCTACAAACAACGCGGATTTCGGCTTAAGGGGGGGAAGTAAAACCGCCCTTGGAAGCAGAAGAACTAAAAAATAAAAAACCCTACAAGGTTGGTCAACAGGGGGGGGGGGGGGAGGAATCCCGTCAAAATCTCACGCCATCTTAGAAAGGAGGGGGGGGGTTCCAACCAGATCTCACCAAATTTCACCATAGGGCAGGGGGGGAGGGTTCCGGAATTACGGAAAAACACCCCACGTAATTAACGGACGACCCTTTTGACGAGGTTTTACTCATCACTGGCTTGGTGAAAATTTGGCTCTTTGTTTTCACTTCCACATGCCTTAGAAGACGCCAAGGCCACTCCGCTCTATCCCCACTCCGCTACAGGCCAAGGGGAGGAACAGCTGCCGCGCATGCGCAAACGCCATCACGACGTATGTGGGACAATATGTTGCATCCAATTTGATTATTTATTCAGTAAAATCGAACATTTTAACTATTTGTCGTGACAAAAATGAGTGAATCGTATGTCATAGAAATTTCGTGTTTACTAATTACAATTTCATATGTTAATAAACATAAAAATTATTTACATATCAATGAATAAAACTTACTGCTTCCAATAATTATTTTTAGTTTTAAAAGTCGCGCTAGACATTTCGACCATTAAATCCAATTTTTAGATGTCTTTCCCAGTGGAAGTTAATTCTCTAAACACGCCGTTTAAATTTTTAAATGAAACTGATATTTACTCGAAGCGATAGTTTCTGTTTACAGAAATCGTTGATGATACCACCATTCTACATCTACATCTACATCCATACTCTGCAAATCACAAACATTGTGGGTGGCAGAGGGTGCTAAGCACCAATCCTAAACCCGCCATTCCAATCCCGAATAGCGCGAGGAAAGAAGGAATACATATAAGTATCAGTACGGCATCTTATTTCTCTAATCTTATCCCTCCGGTCATTGCGGCCTAAATAGGTTGGCGGAAGAAGTATTTCATTGCACTCGAAATTTAAATTTTTTCGCATATTCTCCAATAAATTCGAACCCAAGCTACGTCGTCTTTCTTCCAAACTATCCCAGCCCAATCTATGTATCAATTCTGTGACGCTTTCATAAGGGCTGTAACAACAAGTAACGAATCTAGCGGCTCTCCTCTGCACCCTCTCAACTGAGTCAATCCATGGAGGAAGGAAATATATGGAGGAGAAGTGACGTTAAATTGGTGAAGCAGGCTCGCGCATGCGCAGTGGTGGCAGCGGCGATATTGCGCTTCCAAACAATTGCGATGTTCCCAGTATATCCCGAAAACTAACCAGGATATCGAAAAATTTTATTCTTTATTTTCGATTTGTCTCGTCGTGTTACATAAGAATCGATCATTAAATTTGACTTTTGCGAAATTTTTCTTCTCCATTTCAACTCAAGACACCTCACTTTTGATACAGTATATCTCTAGAACTAGGTGAGATATCGAAAAATTTTATTCTTTATTTTTCATTTGTCTCGTCTTTTTAAATAAGAATCCATCATCAAATTTGACTTTGACCAATTTTTTCTTCTGAATATCAACCAAAACCATTTCACATTTGGGACAGAATATCTCGAAAACTAAGCAGGATATCAAAAAATTGTACTCTTCATTTTTTATTTGTCATATCGAGTTACATAATAATCCATCACCATATTGCGGCGTCACCTTTATCCTAGAGTCCCCTTGAGGTTTTTGTACATATTCCCCGTGTCTGTATGGAAGCGGCCATGCCCCCTCCACTCCGGCCATGCCCCCCACTCCTCCTCCGCCCTGCGTCACTTCAATGCGTGGTGAAGGTCTCTTGCGTCGTCTCCATATATTTCCTTCCTCCATGAGTCAATCAGAACCTTGTGATACGGATCCCACCATTGCGTTTAGTGTGTCGCCAAATAAACTTCCTTGCGTGATTTTGATTTACCCACGTCTCGTCAAGGTGGATGACAGGTAGACGAGGATGCTCCTTCCTTAAATCGTGCATTTTTCTTAAAAATGAGTCCCTTGCTGCAATAATGTCTGTCCTTTCCATCAGAAAACGTCTACCGTCATTACATTTTCTGTATATGAAGTCGAGTGCTTTTAATAATTTATACGCCTCCAGTGTAGTTAATTTTCTCTTTCAGTAGCTCCCTCAATTTTCTTAAGGTAGGGTATTCACCTCGGTCATAAAATTCTAGAACGGAACGTCGAATGACATCTTTCTGAAAGTCATCCATCTCCGTAACCAGTTTTTCTCGGTGAATGTTTTCCTTTCGCTCAGCTGGGCTTCGCTACGTACACGCTGCACTGTTCGTAACGATACGCCGTCATTTTTAGCGGTTTAGTATATTAACTTTCTCTTCAGAGTTTTCTAATGTCATCAAAAATTATACACATAAAAAAATCATTGTTTTTCACTGTAGCCTAATGTAACAACGATCTGATGCCATTTCACTCACAGCGTTTTATAACGGTGTATCGGAATAAACAGGACAATACCGCGACAAACGAGCCGTAGGCAGCGGTCTGCTCGGAGGGGAAGGCATCTGGAGGGGGGGGGGGTGAGGGGTACATGACCTTGACGCGCCAGATGAGAGCACTTGCGGATATCCGTATCCCCAAGTGCCGAACTTTCGTGTGGAATCCTACATCCGCTTCCGCATCTGTATTTTTAATACGGATTTATAACGGATGTTTCGTTTGTATTGTAATATATATTATTCTTTTCCTTTTATACGAGATTGTGCCCATCGTCGGTGATTAGCTAGGAACAACCTGTTTGTTTGTTTTTCTTAGAATGTTGCAATTAAAAGTAACAATGGACTGAACGGTTGTTACCTAAGCGACGAATTTACAAGCTTAAACTTTCACGTAAAGTTTTTTTTTTTAATGGTATTCGGTTACTGGGCCATACAGCCAGCTTAATGTGATTTGTTGCTATCAAGTATTGACACAAAAACACTACAACACGGACAAGACATTCACAGACACAACAGTAAACACCCATGCCCTGGGCCGGACTCGAACCGCGACCTTCGGTACGCGGAGCTAGCACTCTAGCCCCTACGCTACCGAGACCGGCTTACACGTAAAGTTAAGCGGTCTATTCACGGTCCAACTCATAGGATATGCGCGTGGAATTACTGTAGAATACGCTGACCCATTCACGCTACTAGAAGGGGTCCAACAAAATGTCCCAAGCAGTCCTTTCCACTCGTACTTTCTCGCGGCACATCATGTGTCCTTATCGCACACTCCTAGTATACAGGGTGTTACAAAAAGGTACGGCCAAACTTTCAGGAAACATTCCTCACACACAAACAAGAAAATATGTTATGTGGACATGTGTCCGGAAACGCTTACTTTCCATGTTAGAGCTCATTTTATTACTTCTCTTCAAATCACATTAAACATGGAATGGAAACACACAGCAACAGAACGTACCAGCGTGACTTCAAACACTTTGTTACAGGAAATGTTCAAAATGTCCTCCGTTAGCGAGGATACATGCATCCACCCTCCGTCGCAAGGAATCCCTGATGCGCTGATGGAGCCCTGGATAATGGCGTATTGTATCACAGCCGTCCACAATATGAGCTCTAACACGGAAAGTAAGCGTTTCCGGACACATGTCCACATAACATATTTTCTTTGTTTGTGTGTGAGGAATGTTTCCTGAAAGTTTGGCCGTACCTTTTTGTAACACCCTGTATACTACTTCCTCCAATCACGATCCAATGCCACAACTTATTGTGCAGCAAGGACCCTTGGTGGTTGTCTGGGACTCCAACGACATCCAACACAGCCGACGTGTACTCCTCTAACGCCTTTCACGACCCATCAAGAATCCTTTATCGGAAAATCGGATCATCGTAGGTCCTACAAGTTGTACTGCGAATGTGCCATTAGAGCGATGGAAAGGCGGGTGGCGGGCACGGAGATGTGGCCTTGTGCTCGACGCTCGAATTAGTCGAGCTGCATCGTAGGTCCTACAAGTTGTACTGTGAATGTGCCACTAGAGCGGTGGAAAGGCGGGTGGCGGGCACGGAGATGTGGCCTTGTGCTTGACGCTCGAATTAGTCGAGCTGCATCGTAGGTCCTACAAGTTGTACTGTGAATGTGCCGCTAGAGCGGTGGTAAGGCGGGTGGCGGGCACGGAGATGTGGCCTTGTGCTTGACGCTCGAATTAGTCGAGCTGCATCGTAGGTCCTACAAGTTGTACTGTGAATGTGCCGCTAGAGCGGTGGTAAGGCGGGTGGCGGGCACGGAGATGTGGCCTTGTGCTTGACGCTCGAATTAGTCGAGCTGCATCGTAGGTCCTACAAGTTGTACTGTGAATGTGCCGCTAGAGCGGTGGTAAGGCGGGTGGCGGGCACGGAGATGTGGCCTTGTGCTTGACGCTCGAATTAGTCGAGCTGCATCGTAGGTCCTACAAGTTGTACTGTGAATGTGCCACTAGAGCGGTGGAAAGGCGGGTGGCGGGCACGGAGATGTGGCCTTGTGCTTGACGCTCGAATTAGTCGAGCTGCATCGTAGGTCCTACAAGTTGTACTGCGAATGTGCCATTAGAGCGATGGAAAGGCGGGTGGCGGGCACGGAGATGTGGCCTTGTGCTCGACGCTCGAATTAGTCGAGCTGCATCGTAGGTCCTACAAGTTGTACTGTGAATGTGCCACTAGAGCGGTGGAAAGGCGGGTGGCGGGCACGGAGATGTGGCCTTGTGCTTGACGCTCGAATTAGTCGAGCTGCATCGTAGGTCCTACAAGTTGTACTGTGAATGTGCCGCTAGAGCGGTGGTAAGGTGGGTGGCGGGCACGGAGATGTGGCCTTGTGAATGTGCCGCTAGAGCGGTGGTAAGGCGGGTGGCGGGCACGGAGATGTGGCCTTGTGCTTGACGCTCGAATTAGTCGAGCTGCATCGTAGGTCCTACAAGTTGTACTGTGTATGTGCCGCTAGAGCGGTGGTAAGGCGGGTGGCGGGCACGGAGATGTGGCCTTGTGAATGTGCCGCTAGAGCGGTGGTAAGGCGGGTGGCGGGCACGGAGATGTGGCCTTGTGCTTGACGCTCGAATTAGTCGAGCTGCATCGTAGGTCCTACAAGTTGTCCTGTGAATGTGCCGCTAGAGCGGTGGTAAGGCGGGTGGCGGGCACGGAGATGTGGCCTTGTGAATGTGCCGCTAGAGCGGTGGTAAGGCGGGTGGCGGGCACGGAGATGTGGCCTTGTGCTTGACGCTCGAATTAGTCGAGCTGCATCGTAGGTCCTACAAGTTGTCCTGTGAATGTGCCGCTAGAGCGGTGGTAAGGCGGGTGGCGGGCACGGAGATGTGGCCTTGTGCTTGACGCTCGAATTAGTCGAGCTGCATCGTAGGTCCTACAAGTTGTACTGTGAATGTGCCGCTAGAGCGGTGGTAAGACGGGTGGCGGGCACGGAGATGTGGCCTTGTGCTTGACGCTCGAATTAGTCGAGCTGCATCGTAGGTCCTACAAGTTGTACTGTGTATGTGCCGCTAGAGCGGTGGTAAGGCGGGTGGCGGGCACGGAGATGTGGCCTTGTGCTGGACGCTGGAATTAGTCGAGCTGCATCGTAGGTCCTACAAGTTGTACTGTGAATGTGCCACTAGAGCGGTGGTAAGGCGGGTGGCGGGCACGGAGATGTGGCCTTGTGCTCGACGCTCGAATTACCTGAGCTGCGAACTCCGCAAAGTTCACATGACAAAGATTGTGTAGATACGTAAATAATTTAATTCACTTCTGAAATCATCACACGTTTTTTGCTGTTCAAAGATGAGGCAAAAAAATAAATTAATAAGGCCGTATTATACGGAAATGGACTTTACCTATGAAAGAATGTAGAATTTGGCATAGAAGCATATACTTTTTATTTTAAATTTATTTTTCAGAAAGATTTAAAATCTGAATAACTATAAATTTATTTTTCCACCTTCGCTTCTGCAAAACATCTGCATTCGCAAATATGACCTTCGTCAAATCTCCACTTCGTAGTAATGGGAGCGTCCACAAACTACGTGGTTCGGTCCAGGGGGGGAGGGACGTTTACTGGAAGGCTACGCTGGGCTACGAGGGGGGAAGGGGGGGGTTCCGAGCCAGGCCACGTAGCTTCCCTTTCATAACATTTTTACAGTTAAAACGAGGAACAGAACACACAACAGCAAGTGGAGATTTATTCCCCTCAGTTAATTAACTCCGTATGTAATTTACAATAGTCTGACACGAGAAAATAGTACAATATGTCTTTTGGAATCAAAAGCGAAAAAAGCTACGTGCTACGTGGGGGTGGGGGTTGAGGAAAAACCTACGTAGGGCTACGTGGGGGAGAGGGGGGGTTCACAGGAGGTCAAAATAGAGCTACGTGGTTTATGCACGCTCCCAATGGAGTATGCGCAGTACTGCCATCTGATTGCGAATTGTGTGACTATGTTCCGTGTGTGGTAAGCGTATTCTCTGTGTGTGAGTCGCGTGGTTTATGGGGCGGAGTATGTGGACTGTCCTGCATTCGGCTTGGTGGCTGCAGACAGGCCGGCAGGTGCGCGGGGTCCCGTGTTCGTGTCTACATCTACATCTACATATATACTCTGCAATGCACAAAATTGTGGGTGGCAGAGGGTGCTCAGCACCAAAGCTAATCTCTTTGCTGTGCATTGCAATCCGGAACGATACGATGGGAAAAAAAATTCATATAAGAATCATTGCGGCACCTTATTTCTCTAATCTTATCTTTCCTGTCCTTCCGACTCAAATACGTTGGTGGAAGAAGTATTTCACTACACTCGTAAGTGAAAGTGGGAGTACGCATGTTTACCAATAAGTTTAAACGAAACGTGCGTCGTCTATCTACCAGAGACTCCCAGCCTAGTCTACTAATCAGTTCTGTGACGCTTTCATAAGGACTGTAGCAAGCGGTCACGAATCGAGCGGCTCTTCTCTGTACTTTCTCTATACTTTCGATCAACCCCTTACCAAACGGATCCCAAATGGCACAACAATAGTCCAAATGTGGACGCACAAGAGATTTGTACGCTATCTCCTTTCTTTGTTCATTACAATTTTTCAATATTCGACCTATGAATCGCAGCCTAGAATTTGCTTTACCTACTAACGAATTAATGTGTATGTCCCATTTCATGTTCCTTTGTACTGTTACTCACAAATATTTCAGAGAATCGACCATATCACTAACTATTTATCTCGTATTTCTGAACAATCGGATTCTTTTTGTTAGTTATGCTCATTGTCTTGAATTTTTTACAATTTAGAGTATGTTGCCACTCAGCGCACCAAGCCAAAATAACATCCAGATCACGCTGAATTTCTAAGCAATCGGTCAAATTTCTTACTTCCCTAAAAATAACCGCATCATCAGCAAACAATCTAAAAAGGTTTTTCACTTTGTCTCCGAGATCGTTTATAAAAATTAAGAAAAGAAGTGGTCCTATTATACTTCCTTGAGGTCTCGTTGTGTGTCCCCGATCAAGTGTGCGGGCCCAGCCGTTCCATAACTGCTAATTCTTGTTTCATGACAGATTGACAAATCATTTCTCCAGCTCAGGTACATGTGTGGAACAGCTCAATAAGTTCACGCAATGTGAAGTAACAGCATTTTGCCAGAAATAATTAATTCAATAATCTGTAAAACTCTTGCCCGAAATAATAAATTTTATTTCTGAAACAAAAAGGGATAAATCACTTGACAAGAAATAATGTGCCTGTATAGTATTAGCAATGGGACTTACACATTAATTCGTTGGTAGGTAGAGCTAATTCTAGGCTGTGATTCATAGGTCGAATCTTGAAAAAATGTAATGAACAAACAAAGGAATTAGCGTACAAATCTCTTGTGCGTCCACATTTGGACTATTGTTGTGCCATTTGGGATCCGTTTCGTAAGGGGTTGATCGAAAGTATAGAGAAAGTACAGAGAAGAGCCGCTCGATTCGTGACCGCTTGCTACAGTCCTTATGAAAGCGTCACAGAACTGATTAGTAGACTAGGTTGGGAGTCTCTGGTAGATAGACGACGCCAGGGGCGGATCCAGCATTTTGTTTTGGGGGGGCTTGAGCGGACTTTGGTTTGGGGGGGGGCTTGACTTGAGTGAATTTTGGTTCAGAGGGCTTGCGTTCAGTGGATTTTGGTTTTGGGGAGGGGGGGGGCTTGAGTCGGGAAAAAGGTAGTATTTATAGCCTCCTTGGGCCTCAAATGCGTAGAGCTAAAAAAAAAAAAAAAAAAAAAAAAAAAAAAAAAAAAAGTCTCAAAACTACAATGTCAGGGGTGGACCTAGATACGTTTGGGGGGGGCTTGAGCCAAGTAGCCCCCCCCGGAACCGCCCCTGGACGACGCACGTTTCGTTTAAACTTATTGGTAAACATGTGTACCCCCACTTTCACTTAGAGATGGGCAGGTCCGAGATTTTAAAGGAGTCGGGTCCGGATGTACATCCAGCGCTGCGGACCTGCATCCAGGTTCCGTGTCCGGACCTGTATGGGTCCGGCTCTGCAATCGGGCGGGCGGTGTGAATGGCGGAACTGGATCTGTGCGGACCTACATCCAGTTACGTGTCCGGCGGAGCTGTATGGGTCCGGTTCTACAATCGGGCGGGCGGAGTGTTTGGCGGAACTGGATGTGTACGGACCTACATCCAAATACGTGTCCGGGGGACCTGTATGGGTCCGGCTCTACAATCGAGCGTATGGTGGATACAAATCCTACCAAGGAGAACTGCAGTATGAGTTATATCGTGTTTATCCATTAATTAATGAAATGAAAGAATATTAATTCTGATAATTTTTTTTATTTTTGTCTGAAACTCACAATTGTACGTAATATTATAAAATCACAGCATAATCAGACTTGATAATGATAAAAGTAAAATTTCTTAATAATGTTTAAGTTCCACTAAAATTTTTTTAAAACAATCGAAAGTCTTTGTTAACTGTTAGTTTTTTTTACTAAAAATGAAATTATTCAAGACTCAACATTTTGAGATAATTCTTGCCTTTCCACAATATACCAGCTTAAGAAACAGTTTATTATAAATGATAAAAAAACAAAATTGCAAGTATAACGTATTTTAAATTGTGAGCGAGAAATTACGTGAGATTTGTTCTTATATTATGTATAGTGTTTTGCTCTGTATACTATGTGAAACTGTTTTGATTGAGTGAATAAAACGTTGTCGTGAGTGCTAAATCGAGGGCGATACAATGCATTTTAATCAAACAGTAATATTTATGTTTTGCCAACTACCGTAACGTGTTTTTGGTGCTTTCAAAATCTTTATTTTATTTTGTGCAATTTCAGAAACTTTTAATTTCTTTGTAATTTTATTTAATATTATTTCCAATTTAGTTGAAACTATTTTTAAGCAAGATTTAATTCTTATTAATAATAACCGATCGTTTGAGCCATTGTTAGAAGTTCTAGAAACGGCTGGATGTGAGGTTTTTCTTTTTTCAATGTCGGATTATAAAATATTTCTGTAAAAGCGGCCAGCACAGTCGCTCGCAATAATGCCACATAATCATTTATATATATTACCAGCTGTTACCCGCGACTTCGTTCGCGTGGATTTAGAATTTGATTGCTAGAACTGGATATGCAAAGCTGAAAAATTATCTAAGATGTCCCAAACAACACTGAGTTGGCATAATATAACGGGAACGCCATCGATATACCATTCTACCTTCGAACCTGTGTCATGACCAAAACTGTTATTCATATCGGAAAAAAGTATCCTATTTCGTTCCTAAATATACAAAGTATTTCCTTGTCATCGGTATACACATAATTATATTCGTGAAAACGTAAAAAAAAAGATGGAGACTTACTTTCGCATATACAATATTGTTAGTTTAGATCACACAAAAACTACCTGTGGAATCAGTATACCGTGAATAAAGTAAACGCTTTCTACCGCCAAAGATTTGCCAGAAAATGGTATCCTTACTATAAAATCCTAGGCCCTGGCTCAAACTATGAAAAACAATTAATAAAAATACTTGCCTCCAGTGGGATTTGAACCCGGAGCAACTCTACAGTTTAAAAATAAGAAGCAAACTCGTTACCACTTCGCCACCCCAACATTACTAAACAACATTTTGCATTACAAATATACATGCGGTTATCTTTCACAGTTGAGATAGTTTTCATAATTTAATGACAATATGTTCTTATCTATACATAATATAGTATCCCATCTCGATCCTAAAGTCAAATTTCATCATGATCGGAGTATCCTTTTAGCCCAAGGAACGTAACAAACAGACATAAAGACAAACAGAGTTACTTTGGCATTTATAATATTAGTGTAGATATGTATAATGATCCTTGGAAACTCTACGAACCGTGTTTCTGCAATAAAGAGATGTTAAATGTATTATCTAATTTGTCCTTAAGCCCTCAGAATTAAGAACGTAAAAAATTCTAGAGACTTTGTGATTAGTCAAACTGAACGTTAAAAGTTTAATAATACTGCAACGCATTAAAATTACAAGTTAAATTATAAGTCCATTCTTATTTAGCACGTAAAACACTCCTCACCTTAGAAGCATGAACCCGACCAATAAAAATATACTACCGGGTTTTAGCTACCCATTGACATTTAATAGTTATTGTAATTATCTACTATTAGTCAGACATTAAGAAATAATTTTTCATTTATAATCTCATCTTTAAACAGAACTGTAATCGTACAGTAAATGACAGTAAATGACATTAAACTCTTCAGTCTTCAGAACATTTATTTCAAATCGGAACTGTAATGAAAATTTGCGTTCCAGCTCCGCGTTGCAGGTCCGGCCGTGGTTCAACCTCTGGCCACTCGAGAACTGTGGCGCTATTATACAGGTCCGGCTGGAAGCAGATCCGACAAGCGCTCGGATGTACATCCATCCCTCGCGCAAGTGATACGGGTCCGCGGAACTGCATCCATCCGGACCTACCCATCTCTACTTTCACTTACGAGTGTAGTGAAATACTTCCACCAACCTATTTGAGTCGGAATGACAGGAAAGATAAGATTAGAGAAATAAGGTGCCGGACTGATTCTTATATGAATTCTTTTTCGCATCGTATCGTTCCGGATTGGAATGCACAGCAAAGAGATTAGCTTTGGTTCTGAGCACCCTCTGCCACCCACAATATTGTGAATTGCAGAGCATTATGTAGATGTAGATTGTTATAAAAACGATTTGTCTGCCAGATTTGTCTTTGTAAATTACCGCAGAACACAATCGGTTTGTAATATGATAAAGAGCTGGAGTGGGATTCATTGGAGGATAAGAGGAGGATGAAAAGAGTCATGGGAGTGTACAAGGCCTATACCGGTGGTGAAGCATGGAAAGTAATGATTGCAATCCCGCAGTGTTTTCAATCCCGCGGGATCCGCGCGGGATTTGCGCCAATCCCGCGGGAGCCGTGCGGGATTGGTACAAACAGTTTTTTAACGCATATATTTAAAACATAGTTACTTAAAGCGTTAATAAATTAAATAATAATTAAATTAATAAATAATTTTTAATGTTGAATGATAAAAATTAACAGTTAACAATATTTTGATTGGCAAAATGACATTAAAACTTTTTAGCGTGTCTCAAGTGTACTTCGAGGTTTTACATTTTTGTTTTTTAATCTAAAACAATTTTTAAATAAATAATAAAAATGGAAAATATTGAGTCTTAGGTCATATTATGTGCCTTACAATACATCACATAAGTTTAAAAATATGGTTTGCTTAATCGCCAAGTTAGCAAAGTTTTTTTTAAAAATTCTTAATAAACGTTTCATAACACCGAGAAAAGCATTCCATTTCACAAAGTGAAGTGAATATACTCTGTAAAGTGTAGACTTGGCTCAGCAGAAGATCTCATAACTTTTTGTCACTGCACAAGCACGAGACTTGGCTTTTTTTTTTTTTTTTTTTTTTTTTTTTTTGCGTGATTCATTATTATATTTCCTGATTCCTTGATTGATATTACAGTTGTTATTAAAAGATACTACTCACCAACAAGTAAACTGTCAAGTATTTCAGATTTACTTATGTGGCGTAACGACGTTTTTAGAATGGAAATTATTATTTTTTAATAAGAAAGGAGAATTTCTCGGCGAATGATTGCAGTGAAGTCCTCATAGGTTGTATCTCCGGATTTCATTTCAAACGCATGAAATTACACACGTGAGGAATACGGCGGAGGCAGCCGTCGAAGTATGGTGTTCCTACAACACAATTCGTCGATACACCCGTGAAAATTTCATTATAACTTTTTTTTACCTTTAGTCGAAATAATAAGGAGAAGAGGGATTAATCGAAAGTGTGAGCGGCACATGTAAGCAGGCGGCTTTCGTCAAAGAAACGCATTGAGGCAGCGGCCAAAACAACAATAAGTCAAAGGATATACAATTTACTTTTGATAGCTGTTAAATAAACAGGAACACGATCGTTAAAATTACGATAACATTAGTTTCATATCAACGAGTAATCAAATTTTCAGGCGCAAATTAGGAAATTGCCACAATTACTATATCTGCAAATACAGAAAATGGGAATAATGAAACCGAGAATAAAAAGCTGTAACCGTGTAGTTCAGATAACGTGTGCGACACTTAAAAAATAATTATATAGTTAGAAAATCGTACTAAATACGCACCATAACTCAAATTACAGAAATGTGTACTCGAAACAAATTTAAGTTTTGAAGAATACGTAAAAGAGTATCTATTTACTTACGAATGATGAAGGTTGACAAAAACAAACGTTTGTTCACACGAGTCAAATGCCAACTGCTCTGGTACAGCAAACAGTGCAATACATCCGACAGAGACCGAGTGGGGCAGCGAGTCACGCAAACTGACACGCGTTTCCGCCGGATTTTGCGGATTGCGGATCCGCTTAATTTTGTGCGGGATCCGCCAGACTGTCTAATGATGCGGGGTCCCGTTTTGCTGGATTGCAATCCCTAATGGAAAGATATTGGTGGGAAAATTAAGAGAAGTGCGTGAAAGGGAAAAGATGACCATGACCACAAGCTGGCACTTGATTTCAGGCACAAGGGTGTGGGAAGATTCTCTTTCGTAGGATAGGGTGTGAGAGACTGGAATAAACTGCCAAGAGAAGTGATGAATAACTAACTGGAAACACTGAAGGGATTTAAAGTAAAAATTAGTAGAGGGCAAAAGTAGGTTGGAAGAGGAAAGGAGAAAGAGGGGTGTGTAGGGATATTTCCACCGGAGCCTGTGCTCCATTGCAATTTTATCAATGATTATTGTTATTGTAAGGGGGTAAGCAGAGTAAGCAGAGTAAGCAGAGTATCTCTCCAAAACTTACACAATGTACTCTCAGAAAATTTCTATAATCTTGTGGCTCTAGACTTCTCCAAATGTTCATATGACAACATTTTTCTTAATGAAATCCATTTCTTCACGCAATATCTTTTTTTTTCACTCAGTACAAGCTAATACCGTTTACTGTTAAAACAATGCCTTTATTTTGCTGCTTAGACATAAAAGGAGCCATTATTAAGCGCTTGTAACAAGCAGTCATGTAATCACAGTTTAAACTAAAATTGCAAGCGAAATTGTGATGATAGGAGAAAGGCCACGTACTGTATAATTGCCCTGCTGATTGCCCCTTTCGATTGGGATCGAAGCCACCATAACTCTTCGCTCATTATTCGTCTTCAGTGTATAGCTACCAACACTTTTTTTTTTTGTTTTGCTGTCGTCAGACTGGTTTGATGCAATCCTCCATCCCTTCCTATCCTGTGCTAACCTCTTCATCTCTACATACTCCTTACAACCCACGTCCTCAATTATCTGCTTCATATATTCTAATCTCTGTCTTCCTCTACAGTTCTGTTCCCTCCACTAACAAATTAACCAATCCAGCATGTCTCAAAATATGACCTACCAGCCTGTCTCTTCTTTCTGTAACCTTCTTCCACAAACTTCTTTTCTCACCCATCATTTCCAAAACTCGTTCATTTCTTACTTTGTCTGTCCACTTAATTTTCAGCATTTTTCTGTAGCACCAGATTCCAAATGCTTCAAGTTTCTTTCTTTCCGGTATTCCTTAAGTCCATGTTTCGCTACCGTAAAGTGCTGTGCTCCACACATAGAGTTTTAAAAAGTTCTTTCTAATTCCTAGATCAATATTTGAAACTAAAAGGTTTCTCTTTTTCATCAAAGCTCTTTTTGCTAGTGCTATTCTGCTTTTAACATCATTCCTGCTTCGGCCATCGGTTGTAATTTTACTTCCCAAGAAACAGAACTCACTCACTTCTCCTATTTCATCCGATCCTATTTTTATATTTAATCTGCTAGTATTGGTATCATTTCTGCCACATTTCATCACTTTTGTCTTACTTTGATTTATATTCAGTCCAAAATCTTCTTTCAGTATTTTGTACTATTCAACCGCTTTGTGCATTGCTTGCCGATCGTATTATTATGCACTTCATACATACATCTAGTTGACGTCTCTTGCAAACACTCACTATCTGTAACTAATAGACAAATATGGATTCCATACTAGCCTACGACACTCCAGGAAGGGCCTTAATACTTGTTTTTTTTTTTTTATATATATATATTGCTTTACGTTTCTCAACAGCGAGGTCTTTAGAGACCGGAAAGGATGGGGGGTAAGGAATAGGAAGGAATTCGGCCATGGCCTTTTAAAGGAAGCATCCCGGCATTTGCCTGGAGTGATTTGGGAAACCATGGAAAACCCAAATCTGGATGCCCGGACGGGGATTCGAACCGCCGTCCTCCCGAATGCGAGGCCAGAACGCTAACCGTTACACAACCACACTCGATTTAACACTTGTTAAATACCGAGCGTGGGGGGGTAATGTTCTGGCTCGCCTTCGTGAGGACGCGGGTTCGAATCCCCGACTGGGCATCCATATTTGGGTTTTCCATGATTTTCGCAAATCACTCCAGATGAATGCCGGGATGCTTCCTTAAAGAGGCCATGACTGAATTCCTTCCCGTTCCTTGTTCCCAGTCCCATCGACGTCGACGCGGCGTAATGCCATAAGCAAAAAAAATCTTAAATGCAACGATGCATAACAGATGCAGATTCCTGAAGACCTGCCACTTCTCAAAGTTTCCTAGTTCACCGAGACAGATATTTAAAGCGCTCAAGCATTAATTTCCCTTAAACAGTGAAACTAAAAAAAAAAAAATCTATATATTGTTGTAAATTATAGTCTGGATGTTTTTAGCTTACCTTCGCCCAAACAAACCGCGACTGGATAATTTAGATTCTTGAATTTTGTAAATTGCCATGGCGATGTTGGCGACAATATACTAAGAAGTCTAAAGCTCAGAAATTTTTCAATGTTATTAACCCACAATTTTGAATTTGAAGTGAGTATATTAGTGAAGGATATAGCACTATTGTTAGATAAAAGGTGACACCATTTAGCTTTAATTATACAATTAATGATACTGTCCTTAGAACGGTAGATTGCGCTAAATACCTAGGGGTAACAATTCGTAATAATTTGTCGTGGAATGAGCATATCGAGAATGTAATTGGGAAAGCGAATCGTATGCTCCGATTTCTAGTTCGTAATATAAAACAATGCACTCCGGAAGTTAAATCGATTGCATATAAGTAACTAGTGCGTCCTCACTTAGAATATTGTTGTTCTGAATGGGGTCCCCATCAAAAGGGGTTAATGGAGGCTTTAGAGATGGTCCAAAGAAGAGCCGCCCGATTCGTGACAGGTATATATAGTTGGAGGGAAAGCGTAAGTGCGATGTTGAAGGAGTTAGGTTGGGAAGACCTGGAACACCGAAGGCGTTGCTCTCGACGGAAGCTAATTGAAAAATTCTCGACTGCGTATTTCGGAATGACAGTAAACAAATATTGCTACCAGCAACATTCATATCTCGGAATGACCGCGAAAATAAGATAAGAGAAATCAGGGCCAGAACTGATTCTTTTCTGTATTCATTTTTTCCACGAGCGATTAGGGAGTGGAATAGAATGGATTTAGCGGGCGACTAAACATAAAATCCGACAGGAGTAGCTTTCGATAAAGCTCTCCAGCCATCCTGATCTGGGTTTTCCATGGTTTTCCCAGATCACTCCAGGCGAATGCTGGGATGGTTCCTCACAATAGCCCATGGGCGCCTCCTGCCATATCCCGTATATCCCTTCCAAACCATTACCTTCCCAGATAGGTGAAATGCACCCTCCGCCACACACTTTAAGTGAATCGCGGAGTAATAGTAATAGGAACAAGGAACGGGAAGGAATTCGTCCATGGTCTTTTTGAACGAATTATACCAACATTCGCCTGGAGTGATTTGGGGGAAACCATGGAAAACTGGATGCCCGGACGGGGATTCGAACCCGCGTCCTCCCGAATGCGAGGCCAGAACGAGTTGCTTAAGGTATCATGGTTCATGTGCCCCTATTATAGTATCGGAGACTAGCTCGCGGCGTCCAGTCATAAACTATTGCTTAGCTGTCTGATCCCCAGTATTGGGCGACGGATGCTTGCCAGTAACCATGAGAGGTGCGGTAGGGATATCACGCAAATGACATAGGCGGTGACCTTTAAAACGTTGCGGGGGAATCCTCGCCAACAACTATAGAAATTGGTTTGGCATTGGTGAAACAGTGGGGGGGAGTGAGCTCAATTGGCCGTCCTTGAGGGTATCCGTGAAGGATTTAGCTCAGGATCCGGCTACACTTGATTCCTACGTCCATCTGTTATTTCACTGAAATCCTGTCTTCATGCATAACTATTAGTAGCAGATTACGACTACCGGTATGCCGGGTCTCCTATTCAAATACGGACACAAATATTTTGAAATAAATTTTCAAAAAAAAAAAATAAAAAAATCGTCTACTTTTACTCCTCTTCGACGTCACGGGAGGCGGGATGGGACTGGGAACAAGGTACGGGAAGGAATTCGGCCATGGCCTTTTGAAGGAAGCATCCCGGCATTCGTTTTGAGTGATTTGGGGAAACCATGGAAAATCCAAATCTAGATGCCCGGACGGGGATTCGAACCGCCGTCCTCCCGAATGCGAGACCGGAGCGTTAATTGTCTTCCTTCTTCTCTAGAATTGCTATCCTATAGTGCTCGATAAACTAGTTGAATAGGCTAATCCTTCCTCTCTCAAAATTTCATATACCGCCATGTTTCTTTCTTTCTTTTTTTCGAAACTTTTGTAAAATTGTTTCGATTTGAGGATGCCTACCGCAGGGTTCCGCATCTTAATACGAATAATTTTGTCTTCTCATTTGTCCAGAAATACACGACACAATAATCAGTTAAATTTTTGAAGAGTCAAGACGATTTTCTTTTCTACAGACGTGTTTTGTTGTCAAAGAAATTAAGGATAGTCGGATATGACGAAGTTATGCGGGTGTCGCTTCCATCATTTTGATGGAACCCAAGAAATGGAAGAATTAAGAATTTTTATGACATCATTTATGTAAATATGAACTAAATCGTTATGAAATATAGAGAATCTGCTTTTATATATATATATATATATTGAGGTCCATTTTAGATATCTATTCTACGAACATGATAGAGAGCCTTGTTCCAGAAAGAGAGGAATAAAAATGGAAAATTCCACTCGGTCAGATGTGGTGCGAAATTATTATTATTTTTGTTATTGATGAAATGTTCACGGGGAACTTGCCGAGTGAGATCGTTTGCAACGCACGGCGATTCGGCGGTAATATTCTCTGCCGCCATTGTCAAGTGACTGCTGCCTGTTGGCAATGGGGTTGTTTACATTATTATATATCAGACAGAACCGTTGGATATGGGCGGGAATGGAGTTGACTGTTGATGAGGCAGACATAGAGGCTATTCACGGTTCTGATGTAATCTCATGTTCTGGGACAGTGGTCTTCAGACTTCACTTAACTGAAAACCAGCAACTTCGTTAACTAGATTATCGGATATACGGATTTCGACAGCTTCTGAAAAACTGCTCTCCCAGTAACCACTTGGTCATGGTAGCAGAGGATTATTACGGCCGAAACATCGTACTTTGCAAACTCTGCTAGTTTTCCGACAACATTTCATCCATGTACAACGCCGGTAAAGCCCCCACCCTTAATTACTATTATTAATACGTCGGCATCTGCGGTAGAAGACACCTGTTGTATTACATTCCAGGAATGACTTTGTGTTGTCACTCGCCTCCTCTATCTGCGGTGAGCGCTCCGTTTCGAGAACGTTGTCTCTCGTAACGGGACTCCTGGACAGCGCTATTAAACATCACTTTCGCTTATCCGCCTGTTTTTCTTCGCAGTATACGGGTTAAGAGCAGACAGTGGTAAAGGCACAGCGGTTACAATAACAGAAACATTCAAGCAACTACGCCATAACTAGTGTTGCAAACTGAAAAAAAAAAAAATGTTTTTTTTTTTCAGCTTTGTAAAAAAAAACATGAAAAAAACCTAGCACCTTGTTTTTTTTCTAAATTTGTTTTTTTTCTTCAGAAAACAGAATATTTGATAAATTTTAGTTTTATTTATGGAATTTACATTTTACATGTATGTTTTAAATCTTACTGAATCATATAATGTCTTACATAATGACTCATAAATGTATTTATATGGGTAGCATAATTTTATTCATCCTCTATGTCAGTAGAACATTCACTAGTATCAGCACTACCAACACTAGTTCGGTCGGTGGCGGAATTTTCTGTTTCTTCTTCTGTCTCCTCTAGATCCATAACTTCAGAAATAGTTACATTTTCTTTTACTGGTTGTTCTTGTATTGTACGTAAATGATTATAGATTGTAATTTAAAATTGTGAGCAAAGTACATACTGTGCTTAAAGACTGCCCTGATAATTCTCTTATTACGGTCTTTTATGTTTGAAATTATTATCATACAAAATGGGAGCTTTATTTCATTTCAATCGTTGGTTGATGCCAACGGTTGCAAGGAAATGATTCATAATAACTAACAATTGAATGACTCAGTATCACTATATGCTACGAGTTTAACAAGTATACGAATATAAGGAAACCACAATAAGTAATAAAAAGAGGCAAAAAACCGTTGTTAAATTTAAAATTCCTAATTTTTTTGAAAAGATCCGTAGGTCTACAGATAAATTCGCAGGGCTGGCAGCACTAGTTCAAATAGTGAGTATCAATCCAAACAACGGGAATTCCTTCTCGTGTAACATAGCCTATTCGGGAAATCCCCGTTCGTAAAAGAATACTTCAGTCAATGTTGCCAATATTTTTGTAATTTTTTTTTCCTACTGAACCAGAAAAATATATTAGATTTAAAAATTAAGATAAGTACTTATCATAAACTCTACAAGAGTCATGTTAAACGATAAATGCCTTAAAAATGTCAAGTTTGGTAGTTATAGAAAAAAAACATGTCCCAGAAAAAAAAAGTTTTTTTTTCACATTTTTTTTCATGTTTTTTTTTCAAGTCAGAAAAAAAACCGTTTTTTTTAAACACTATACGTGATAACTGTGAAATGTGACGATCTTTAAAGCGGAAATTTCAGTTGAATCGTATGTTTTACTTCGGGCCCCGTGTTCGTTGGACTTCCTTATTGATAGGGAAAATTGCAACGTTCAGAATTGTTACGGCGGTTAATGGACTGCCACATCACTACAGATTTTTTTTTTTTTTGCTTTACGCATCATGGAGGTCATTAAACGTGACAAAAGACTGGGGCAAGAAACGGTAAGGAATTCGGCCATGGCCTGTGGAAGGAAGCATCCCGAAATTCGCTTGCAGTGACTTAGCGAAAACCCAAATCTGGATGCCCGGACGGGGATTCGAATCCACGACCTCCCGAATGCGAGGCCAGAACGCTAGCCGTTACACCACCACGCTCGGTATTTTTCACATAATCCTACACTGGGTGAAACAGCGGCTGGGCTTTCGACATACATTCATCAGTTGCAATATGTCAAAATTACTTTTTGAGTTTTGATTTCTGATAAGCCATACATACGGTACAGATGTTGACGACTCCCGACAATTCATGGACATAGTCGCCTACCGCATTCGCTAATTGGTTTTAAATAAAAACAGCAATAATCATGTTTTCCGTCAAATTATAGTTACCCTCCGATGCTGACTGAGCGTTGCTTTAGCTCAAGATGCGTTAAACTGGGTTCATTAAAAATTATTTCGTAAAAAATTTACTAAAATTCCGCTAACATGATTATTGGAGCAGATTCCACAAATATTGTTTATCAAATGGCGTAAATAAGTCCAGCACGCAAGTAGTTAAAGTTTATCTCATATAAAAATTCTAATGAAGCAATTTCAAGAGGTATTTACTATGAAGCAGACTAAATCTTTCTTCCAGTCGTATAAAACTTTCTCTCCAAATCACTCCAGGTGAATGCTGGGATGGTTCCTTCAAAAGGACCATGGCCGAACTCCTTCCCATTCTTTCCCCCCACTACTTTCGCCCCTCTAATGACCTCCACGTCGACGAGGTGTAAAGCCATAAACAAAAAATAAAATAAAACCGTATAAAACTTTTTCGTCGTAAAAATTAACCACTTAAAAATCGTGTTTAGTTTTCGTTCCATTACTTTAAAAAAAAAAAAAAACATTTCTCATGTGTTTAGTTTGCAGAAACCTTAAAGCGCAGAGTTTACAGTATGGTTTTTATACAACCTTTACCCGGTTCCATTTCATCGGTAGTTCTGAAAGAAATTTTCGACAGCTAATTTGGAAATAATTTTAAGTATCAAATACAGTAGTTGGAGAAGGTGCAAAGAAGGGCTGCTAGATTTGTTTCTGGAAATTATCGCAGAATACAATCAGTGACGGATATGATAAAGGAGCTGGAATGGGATTCATTGCAAGACAGGAGGAGGATGAGGAGGGTCATGGGACTGTACAGGGCATATACTGGCGATGAGGCATGGAAAGATATTGCAATAGGTATGAAAAGTAGTGCATGGAAGGGAAAAGATGACCATGACCACAAGCTGGCACTCGATTTCAGGCACAAGGGTGTGGGAAGATTCTCTTTTTTTGGTAAGGGTGTCAGGGATTGGAATGAGTTACCAAGGGGAATGATGAATAACTTACCCGAAAACATTAAAAGTACGTATTTAAAGTTAAAATTTGTAGAGGGCAAATGTAGGTGGGTGCAGGATAGGGGGAAGTTGGGTGTGTTGGGAAATTGCCACCGGAGTCTGTGCTCCATTGCAATTAAATAAATTAAATTAAATAAAATGGAAAAATATTTCACCACAAAGCTTTGCAAAATCGTTGAATAAAAAATTTCAATCACTCTCCTACTCGGCATATTACGAAGCCTTCCTTCACACTTCATTAATGGGAGATTTAGTATTATAGCAATCATAGTTTTTTCCGATCTCGAATTGGGGCTAGTAGGAAATAAAATAGTGCGCAAAGAGGAATTTCTAAATTGTGAGAGTTATAAAACGGACATCTGAGCCATTTCTTCAGTATTTCGCATTTAATTCAAAAGATACTAACGTAATGACTGTTTGTCCAGCATCAATAGGTGGTTTATATAGTTACATTTGGACCCGCTGACCCAGCATTCGCAGAAACAGAATCAGATCACTGCACCAAACATTGGTATTTCCGTTTCCGGAAAACATCACTGACTAATCTTGAAAAGATTCCTTGATCGATCCAATCAATGACTTCCTTCCCGTTGCTTCAAAGGAAATTATAATAACAATAATTGATAAAATTGCAATGGAGCGCCCGCTCCGGTGGCAATATCCCTACATACCCCGCTTTCTCCTTTTCTCTTCCAACCTACTTTACCCTCCACTAATTTTTACTTTAAATTCTTTCAGTGTTTTTGGTAAATTATTCAACATTTTTCTTGGTAATTTATTCCAATCTCTTAAACCCTTTACTACGAAAGAAAATTTGGGGACTGCACCGTTTTCGGAACCCATCCGAAATAGGTATTAATTTGTTAACATTTTGTTTAATTGCTTCGTCAATATGTCCTCTTCACGTTTTGCGCTCTTACTTTGCAGGAAAAATGCCGGAAATTTAATTAAAACTGCCGAAATATCACAGTGACGCACAGCCATTACATGCCGTCAGCGTTGAAAAATCAGTGGCAGCCTCTTCAAAATGTTGGTTTAATGATTTGTTTTAATGTTTTTTTGCCGTTTCAGCTTTTCTCCGTTGCAAAACGTTGCAGAAAGTAGACAACGTTTATCTGAGTTGTAATACTGTGATGCCCGCCATCTTATATTGAAACGAGGGGTCTACTGGAGATCGCGATTCCGCTACAACAACATACAGCAATATCGTTGTAATACTGATGTAGTCAGTCGCAAGACATTATTATCATGCAGTAATTCCGTTGTAATACAGCGTGGACCAGTACGAAACTGTTAAATGTACTTAGGGAATAATTTATAGTGGAGACTTGCGTTTGACCACTGCAGTATTGTAGTGACCCCGCCAGCTGATTGATACGAGCCGACAGGGTGAACTTCCCCTGGAGCCGTGGATAAGGGTCGACCATAGGAGATCGACCATAGTTCTGATATGAATATTCGTCATAGGTTCCTACTGCAACACCTGACAGGTTATTATGCTCAGTACATTCAGATAATAACAGTGGAATGGCTGAGGAAGCTAGGATAAATTACGGTAAACGGCAATTACATATTTACATATTTATTTACATGAGCAATGACTGATGGCATATGTGAACATTTACATTGTCTAATTGGAGTTGTAACAAAGCATTAGAGATACCGCCAAGGACGGGGCGAGCATGTAACTTATGGGCACCTCGCAGCCCAAACTAACTGGAATATTGATAAGAACTCTACAAGATTATGCCCATATGAATAAGACCAAATGATTTACTCTTTAATGTCCCCATGAATATGCCCCTCTGACTATCCACACCAGCTATCGCAGCAGAGCCCACCTTAGTAGTAGACGACAGCCATCTTCTTCTCTGCAACCGCCGCCCCGGCGGCGCCGGCGACGACGCCCTCGGCGTCGATGTGGTTCGTTGAAAGACTTTCGTAGACAGCCAGACAGACAGGCCCCTGCTCCCAGGGTTTAAATAGTTATTCCCCCTTCCTATCATCACTGTGTGGAGAGGGCAATACTCCTCGCTAACCTGCTGTATGAAGTCATAGTAACAGCTTGCAGTAAAGACAAGCGCTTAGCAACTGGCTTGCTGATATGCGTGCTACTTCTCAGGTCATAGCTCTATTGCTTAACTTTTTCCATGCTCGCCCGCCCTGGATACCAACTTGAGAAATTAATTTGAAGTATTTGGGCAAGTGATCGCCTAGATCACTACATGTCCCCCCCTTCGCCACGTCCGGAGTCCACGGAGGACGTGTTTGTAAACGCAGTTTGCAAAATTACTTAAAACTAAATACAGGTTTTCCTTAAAACTAATTACAATTTCTTTTTCTTCGTGTTACTGAAGTGTTGGTGTGTTGTTAAATACAATTAGAATGGTTTATCTGTTTTATTTTGTTTTGACTTGGACTGGATTGATTTGTGGTGGTGATGTCGACCTTGCCGACTCTTGTTTGGCGTGGCTCAGCGGATACGAGCGTCCCCGCCAGCTGAGACCACGCTTTGCAACGCCAGCAGTTGACATGATTCGCGACGTCACGTCAGCTCTGCGTTGTAAGGACAGCTCAGCGTCTTACTTGCTTCCATTCACCACTCCAACCAAGTTACAGGTTACTAGAACACTCGTAAAATTTTGCATTAGTGGATCATCCTCTTAATTCTATACATACAATGTTTCTTTACACTTCCAGGTTGACACTTCCATATACAATCTTCAGCATATTTTCTACAGAATAAATTTACATTTCCGTTTCTATTATCATTTAGTACAACCTTATTATAACAGAGTTGATCGTGCGCTTTTCAATTCGCAATTATTAATGACCATTTAGTCACACCACTCCATAATGTCTTACATGAGTTATTTTATTTCCACAATGGTTTTTTCCAACTAATTCTGAGTAATTATTGTTGAATCATTATTTTGTCAGAACCCCAGTTTACACAGTAATTATGACGATACTGTGCGCAATGTTATGATCTCTCACCTTTACTTGATTATTCTTATAACAATGATGAATATTCATTTGATTTTTCACTACTCCCTTATGATTCAAATGTACAATTACTCTTTAACGTTACTTTTCTATCGTATAATTCGAGAGATTGTAATTACAAACTACTATGTTAATATGATCTTGATGCCAGTGACTGCTATTACGAAAATGCACCATGACTGGTTAGTTCAATTTAACTTCTCTTATTTAAACTTAATGGTTTATTTAACCTTCCCCAATATCCCATCGAGGAACTAAGATCACATTCTCCCCAAACATTTTATTACATTGAGTACAACAATTATACACATAACATGATTTCATCTCTTTTAACACAACTCTTAATTTATTCTGCAGGACTCACATTACTTCAATGATACACCAGTTAACACTTAGGAACTAACTTATTCTCGTCATTTCCTGTACAGACTTTCATATGCGAAGAATACACCTCTCGTCTCTACTATACAAAATACTTTTCATTTTACTCCTTTATTTTACTTTAATTCATAAAAGTTACGCCTTTTTTTCTCTACTCTCTACTTTAAATAATTCCCATAAATTAAATTCCCTTTAATAACATCTCTTCTGCTTATTCTATGTAAATGGGCAGTTATACTGAATGATAATTATATTAGATATGTATTTACACTTATTCTTTTCAACTCCTCCTCTTTTAAACTACCGCTAATTATAAGGGATATTTGATCTGATTCTCCCTATTAATGCTTGCGAGTTTTCTCTTCCCCTACGCCTTATTAAGTAATTTAGCTTTATATTCAAAATTCATATAGTTTTATGCGCTTCCACTGCGCCGCTGTTACACTACCCGCTCGTCTTCTGACGTCATGCTTCGCCAGCGACACACTTACTGTTTAGCTGATGACAGCAACACCCGCTGAACGTCAGCCCGAACTCTCCACAGTTCGGTATTTCCCACCTAAACTCCCCTCGACCTTTGTGCGTAACCATACCCGGTTCACGTCTTCGTTCAACCATATGTGGTTCTTCGTGACACTTTCCCCGTGCACGGCTGAATAACATGGAGTCGTTTGCCCCTTACTTTTTATTTTATAACCTCGCGGGTTCTTCGTACCTTACCTAGTACGGATTAACATTAAGGATTAATACTCCTCTTATGGTCGACTTCGCACCTACCTCCCCATAATCTCCTTAACACCCTTCGCCTAGAGGTTTTCCCTTACCTCCCTCCATTACCAGATACTGCATTCCTCTGCAATACCTTTATTTTCCCCTCCATTTTTGTGACGACCTCCAATCGTCTTGCGCCAGTTAAGTAGTAACTTCCACTCTGTTACTATTACCTCCAGCTCCTCCATAATTCCAATGACGACCCCTTCGTCATCTCTCCTTAATTACCTACTACCCGCCAAATAATTCTACCAGTTACATCATGTATAACTTACTTCTACCCTCTCTATAATATTCACCCAACCTACCTTTCATCTTTAAAACCATTCCTTCGTCAGCATAGGGACATTTAAGTCCACTGACACCCTACTACCATTGGCAACACCTAGTCACCGAATTCACTTACCTTTTCCTATTTCCTCACAGGCACCTTGGACATACACTTCCCGCGTTAAAGTGGATTCAAGTGTGTTGCACCAGGCATCCTCATTTTCACCCAATTCTCCTCAAATCTCGCCTCACCCGGCGACATCATGTAACCCCTTCAACTCACGCCAGTTTTCGCCTCTCCCGGGCGACTCCCCTTTATTGCAATTTTCGCCACCCTGAGCGACTCTATTTAAACCCTCCAGGTTTATGTTTAACCCCGCAAACCACCGCTAATTTTTGGAAGGTATTTACCCGTCTTCCACCTTACATGGAGATCAATTTTTCTAGATCCCTCCTAATAATCTGTTATCTACTTCTTTAACACACAACCATTCTCTCGTTCCACCTCGTAGGAACGTTACCTCTAGAACTTCTCATATAATTGATTATCGGCCCCAGTTCTTTCGGTTATGCATTATGATTACATTTGTGCCTCGTCTATAACTTATTTTAATCTATTTTACTGCCCTTTACTTGAATACTGCCATATTAACTCCCTTTAATTTACTGATAATCTCATTTAATATGGATGCGTTGTCCTCGCATTTCTTGATCTGTTAGAACATCGTACCACCTTATTTTCAAGATTCCTTTATAACATGTTATATTAAGTGATTTGATTCTTATATATTACAGTCTAAGACTTAATAATGACCAAATACCCATGTAACTCACGTACGATAATTTTTACAACAGCTGAACACTCTTACAGCAATATTTTAGTTACCAACATGCGATTCTATTCGTTACTATAATTTATAATTCTTAATTCATCGTTCATTACGTTTCTGTACTTTCGTCTCTTGTGAATTTCTCTTTTTTAAAAGCTCAAAGATTAACTTTCTCAATTGACGCGTTCATTTGTATTACATTACAATTGAAGTCTTTACCTAACCACCAATAAAATTTCATTTAGTTTACGATCACTCGCTTCTTTCTCATGACTAACCAACATGCTAATTTTTCATTTGACTGTTACGTTTACCTATTCCGAATTATATTCACCGCTGAAGTGCAGTATATTCGTTATTAAAGAAACTCTTATGTTGTTACACATTTCTAGTGGAAGAATTCACTGTTAGTATGTTTTCATTTGCGCTACTTCTACAATAATTATTCTAAGCACAGGTTACATTAATTTTGTTGTACACTTCCATTTTAATCACTAGCATGTACTTTAAACATTTATACAGATTTCCGTTCCCAACGGTTCTTCTTTAACTATTATAATCTTAATTGATACTCTTCAACTGCATTGCATTGCTGATAAGTGATGACATCTTGTACACTTTTACTCAACTGTTAAAATGGATTCAATAATCAAATAATTGCTCCCTGTTCACTTATCACATTAGCTTCAGCGTTCATTGTACTTGTAACAATTAGCATCGCGGCATCAAGAAATATCTTATTCTAGTTAACATAACTTCTCCTTAGGTTATAATTTCAAGATTGCAGAATAAATACATTTTCTCTTTCATACTTCTAATATTAATTACACGTTACATTGACACATCGATTTACTGGAAATTTCATAATATGCGCGTTCTTAATTGCAAAGCTTTGAACAATTTAGCATATTCTATTTATTACTGGGATCAATTTTCACGAAGCTTACTTTTCACATTTATTTCTGATCTTCAGACAGTAACAAACACTATGCACTTTCACTTCGGGATTTAATTGACAAAATTACCTTTATGATTATGGCATTTTCTCAATTTTCTTTAACTATATTTTTCTCATGATTGTACATTTAACACTTATAATACTGGCAGTTGAATGTAGACTTGTTACATTAACTTTGATTTCTTCACTTACTAATTTCATAGAGTTGACCATTAACCAATAGCATGATACATCTTTTAAAATTTAATACTGCTGCATTTTCTTTTTCGATTTAAATTCTGATAAATATGATTATGAGGGCATGAACACTTTCTTGATTTAAAAATAGGTCTTCTTGAGGCATTGATACTTGGAGCTTGCGTTATTTTTTTCCGCCTACTGCTTGCGACACTTACTTGCGTCTTGTGGCCTGCTTAAGATTGCTGACCCATACTGCTCGCTCGGCGTTTTCCTGCTGTTGTGGCGAAGGCTCGTGTCGTCGACCTGCTTGCTGAATGCTGCGTTGTGGCTACCTCCAACCCAGCTCGGCCGATTCCGTAATCGGACCATCTCCTCCTCCTACGACGTCTTCTGTGGGATACTGGATAGTGGATGTGGATTAACTATTGCCGCTTAATCTAACCATAACTATACCCAAGCCGTGACGTCTGTTTGACGCAGGGCTGGCCAAAAGACAGAAACCTGAACTGACGACATGAACCTACATAGGACGAAATATTCAGTGATCTTGCGAACCACTTGCACGCCCTCCGTGCAAGTGCACCCCACAACATGACACCACAATTTTACCCCTTCTTGTAGTGACCCCGCCAGCTGATTGATACGAGCCGACAGGGTGAACTTCCCCTGGAGCCGTGGATAAGGGTCGACCATAGGAGATCGACCATAGTTCTGATATGAATATTCGTCATAGGTTCCTACTGCAACACCTGACAGGTTATTATGCTCAGTACATTCAGATAATAACAGTGGAATGGCTGAGGAAGCTAGGATAAATTACGGTAAACGGCAATTACATATTTACATATTTATTTACATGAGCAATGACTGATGGCATATGTGAACATTTACATTGTCTAATTGGAGTTGTAACAAAGCATTAGAGATACCGCCAAGGACGGGGCGAGCATGTAACTTATGGGCACCTCGCAGCCCAAACTAACTGGAATATTGATAAGAACTCTACAAGATTATGCCCATATGAATAAGACCAAATGATTTACTCTTTAACTGTCCCCATGAATATGCCCCTCTGACTATCCACACCAGCTATCGCAGCAGAGCCCACCTTAGTAGTAGACGACAGCCATCTTCTTCTCTGCAACCGCCGCCCCGGCGGCGCCGGCGACGACGCCCTCGGCGTCGATGTGGTTCGTTGAAAGACTTTCGTAGACAGCCAGACAGACAGGCCCCTGCTCCCAGGGTTTAAATAGTTATTCCCCCTTCCTATCATCACTGTGTGGAGAGGGCAATACTCCTCGCTAACCTGATGTATGAAGTCATAGTAACAGCTTGCAATAAAGGCAGGCGCTTGGCAACTGGCTTGCTGATATGCGTGCTACTTCTCAGGTCATAGCTCTATTGCTTAACTTTTTCCATGCTCGCCCGCCCTGGATACCAACTTGAGAAATTAATTTGAAGTATTTGGGCAAGTGATCGCCTAGATCACTACAGTATTATGATGACAACTCCTGGCGGAATCGCGATCTCCAGTAATCCCGAAACGAGAAATCAGAGATATTCCATTGCTTTCGTTCTAAACAATTACGCCATTTCCGTTGTGAATGCTACAGAAAGAAAATTTCGTAAACTTTTTCTCTTGGTCCAGGTCGTATTTCACCTAACCACGAAACTGTTTATGTTGATATGGTTCCTGTAACTGATACTTTTTATGTTATTTTTGCAGTGCTGATAGCATTTCACAGTTGTGCAGTCTCTAATATTTCGGCATTTTTTACTAAATTCCTGGCGACTTTTCCACAAAGTAAGAGCGCAAAAGGTGAAGAGGATCCATGTTGACGAAGCAATTAAACCAAATTTCAACAGGTTAGTACCAATTTCGCGTGGGTTCCGAAAGTGGTGCAGTCCACAAAAATTTTAATGAAGATCTATGCGGGGTTGTAGCGCAATCACTGGGACTCATCAAGGAATTGTCTTTTTGCTCTGAAAACTGTTGCACACGTTCGTTGGGCGATAATATTTAATATATGTTGCTCTCAGAGCTGTGAAATATATCCATGCTTACTAACATCACTCGAAAAGTGCCATAACATAAGGCGGCAAGCTACTGAAAAAAGGCATATAGCGATGTATAATGGTAACGCAAACGTTCCTTCGACTATATTATTTAGTAATATGTTTCTATTAGACCCATCAAGATAGTGTATAACGCACCAACTTCACGCAAAAAAATTATAATAATGAAAAAAAAATGCTATAACATTACACACTAAGCGATGAGAGGACGCCATTTGTTATCATATGCGACTTCCAACGATAATAATATTACGTGCAACAAAATGCATGAATGACCAACAACGATGAAAACCAAACCAAAATATTATAAAAACAAAATTTAAAGTCCATTAAACTACAAAAGGAAGCTTCTATGTCCATCTTGGTCCAGGCTACATTCCAACCTATCCTCAGATGCCGCTAATGATTCTGCATGAAAATGATAACTTAAGTGATTAATAAATCCAAATTTCTAGCAAATTATGTCTTAACAACAAGCACCAAATGCCATTTTGATACAGGCTGCATTTCAACTATAAAAATTAAATTCCTTCGACCTGATGATGAAACAAGAATATTGTCGCATTTTCGATATAAACTGAGGTCTATTGGAGATCGCGATTCCGGTACAATATTAAATAATATCGTTGGAATACAGCTGTAGTCATTCGCAAGACGTATTATTTTCAAGCAGTAATCCTGGACTATTATTTTCGACCAGAAATTAGGTTGTAATACAACATACATCAGCATGAAACCGTTGAATTTCTAGCCGAGTCTTGCGTTTGACCACTGCAGTATTATGCTGCCAATTCCAGGCGGAATCGCGATCTGCAGTAATGCCATAAACATAAGCTACGTTAATACATGGAGGAAGGAAATATATGGAGAAGACGCAAGAGACCTTCGCCACGCATTGAAGTGAAGCAGGGCGGCGGAGGAGTGGGGGGGGGGGGGGCATGGCCGGAGTGGAGGGGGCATGGCCGCTTCCATACAGACACGGGGAATATGTACAAAAACCTCAAGGGGACTCTAGGATAAAGGTGACGCCGATATCTGGTGATGGATTATTATGTAACTCGATATGACAAATAAAAAATGAAGAATACAATTTTTTGATATTCTGCTTAGTTTTCGAGATATTTTGTCCCAAATGTGAAATGGTTTTGGTTGAAATTCAGAAGAAAAAATTGGTTAAAGTCAAATTTGATGATGGATTCTTATTTAAAAAGACGAGACAAATGAAAAATAAAGAATAAAAATTTTCGATATCTCACCTAGTTCTAGAGATATACTGTATCAAAAGTGAGGTTTCTTGAGTTGAAATGGAGAAGAAAAATTTCGCAAAAGTCAAATTTAATGATCGATTCTTATGTAACACGACGAGACAAATCGAAAATAAAGAATAAAATTTTTCGATATCTTGCTTAGTTTTCGGGATATACTGGGAACATCGCAATGTTTGGAAGCGCAATACCGCTGCTGCCGCCATGCGGGAGAGCTTAGAGCCTGCTTCACCGATTTAACGTCACTTCTCCTCCATATATTTCCTTCCTCCATGCGTTAATATTGCGGCAACATACTTTGGTAAATGCCGTAGAATATTAACATCGACATAACAACATGCTGGCTGGATATGTCTCTTGACAATGTAGAACCTATTATCGTTGGACGTCGCATGTGTGTATGTAATGAGGCAACTAACGTTCGCTTACGGATCAAAGTTTTTTTTTTATTTTAGTGTGTAATTTTTTCAATATTTAAACTATTGATAGCAACATATTCACAAATAATATCGTTCAAAGAACGTATGCATGGTCATTATACTTCGCTATAAGGCTACTCCCAGTCGCTAGCGGTATAGCGATACGGCATTTTTCGAGTGAAGTTTGTGAGGTATCTATACATTTTACATCTCTAAGAGCAACATATAATAAATAGTATTACGAAACTAACATGTGCAACACTTTTCAAACCAGAACGACAATTCCCTGGAGTCCTATGCGGAATATCAGGAAAGCCAAACTTCAAGACGTTCGCCATATATGTTGTTGTTGTTGTTGAGGCTAAAGGCGCGTCGACGACAGGGTCACTAGCGCCCATCACCATGTGTGTTCGATTGAGGGGACTTTTAAACCTTTCAGACTTAGGACATGCTTTTACGGCGACATTGGAATAAATAAAAGAGAAACTGCCGTTTTATGATGGCTGTCATAAACTACAGTAGTAAATACGAGCGTAATATTTATACAGAGACGCAGCTCCTTTCTAGAGAACGCCGTCTCACCTGCACACGCGATCCAAGCCATGTCAGCCGCTGCACTGAGCGGGACAGCTGCTGATAACGCTGACTTCCTCACCGCAGCGCTGACGCATCGGAATGTGGCGCAAGACAGCGTCCTGCTGGAGACTGGAATCCTCCAGACAAACAAAACACACAGGCCGGGCTACACGAAACGTATCAGACAAAACATTGCGTGTGGACAGCAAAACGGACGTTTTACCTGAACTGAACGAAGACGGACGACTTTCTCGAGAACGGATCTGCGGGAGCATTGTTTTCGGTCTTGACTGACGATCTCTAATCATCTCTCAGCTTGTGCGGAGCTGAAAAATAATTATTACTTTGTTTCTATTTTCAAAAACATTTTACGGGACACACTTTTCCATTTTTTTTTTTTTTTTAACTGCTTAACGTCTCCTAAAACAACTAGGTCTTTAGAGACGGGAAAGGATGGGGGGCAAGGAATGGGAAGGAATTCGGCCATGGCCTTTTGAAGGAAGCATCCCGGCATTTGCCTGGAGTGATTTGGGGAAACCATGGAAAACCCAAATCTGGATGCCCGGACGGGGAATCGAACCGCCGTCCTCCAGATTTTTTCTTATTGCTTAGGGAGCGTGCATAAACCACGTAGCTCTATTTTGGCCTCCTTTGAAACCCCCCTCCACCCCCTCCCCACCACGTAGCCCAACGTGGCTTTTGTCTCTACCCCCCCCCCCCCACCACGTAGCACGTAGCTTTTTTCCCTTTCGATTCCAGAAGACATTTTGTACTGTTTTCTCTTGTCAGATTATAGTAAATTACATTCGGAGATAATTAATTGAGGGAAATAACTATTCGCATGCTGTTGTGTGTTCTATTCCTCATTTTAACAGTGACAAATGTTATGAAAGGAAAACTACGTGGCCTGGCTAGGAATCCCCCCCCCCCCTGGACCGAGCCATGTAGTTTGTGCACGCTCCCTTAACACCTCGTCGACGTTGAGATCATTAGACGCGGGATAGGACTGGGTAGAAGGAACTGGAAGGAATTCGGCCATGTCGTATTGAAGGAAACATCCTGGCATTTGCCTGGATTGATTTGGGGAAACCATGGAAAACCCAAATCTGGATGCCCGGACGGGGATTCGAACCGCCAGCCTCCCGAATGCGAGGCCAGAACGCTAACCGTTACACCACCACACTCGGTAATTCTGTTACTTGGGAAGCAAAATTCCAGCCGATGGTCGAAACAGGAGTGATGTTAAAAGCAGAATAGCACTATCAAAAAGAGCGTTTATGAAAAAGAGAAACCTTTTAGTTTCAAATATTGATCTAGGAATTAGGAAGAACTTTACACAGCACTTTGTGGTAGCGAAACATGGACTTAACAGAAAGAAAGAAAATTGAAGCATTTGAAATGTGGTGCTGAAAATTAAGTGGACTGACAAAGTAAGAAATGAACGAGATTTGGAAATGATGGGCGAGGAAAGAAGTTTGTGGAAGAAGGTTACAAGACGATATTATGAAAATAATTGCGTGGTGTAAAGATTGGCAGTTGGAGTTAAACGCTAAAAAGTGCCAAGTCATGCGTGTAAGTAAAAAGGTGACACCATTTAACTATGAATATACGATTAATGGCACTGTCCTTAGAACGGTAGATTCCGCTAAATACCTAGGGGTAACAATTCGTAATAATTTGTCGTGGAATGAGCATATCGAGAATGTAATGGGAAAAGCAAATCGTATGCTCCGATTTCTGGGTCGTAATTTAAATCAATGCACTCAGGAAGTTAAATCGATTGTATACAAGTCACTAGTACGTCCTCACTTAGAGTATTGTTGTTCTGTATGGGGTCCCCATCAAAAGGGGTTAATGGAGGCTTTAGAGAAGGTCCAAAGAAGAGCCGCCCGATTCGTGACAGGTATATATAGTTGAAGGGAAAGCGTAAGTGCGATGTTGAAGGAGTTAGGTTGGGAAGACCTGGAGCACCGAAGGCGTTGCTCTCGACGGAAGCTAATTGAAAAACTCACGACAGATGTATTTCGGAATGACAGTCAGCAAATATTGCTACCAGCAACATTCATATCTCGAAATGACCGTGAAAATAAGATAAGAGAAATCAGGGCCAGAACCGATTCATTTCTGTACTCATTTTTCCCTCGAGCGATTAGGGAATGGAATAGAAAGGATTTACCGGGCGAGTAAACTTAAAATCCGACAGGAGTAGCTTTCGATAAAGCACTCCAGCCATCCTGATCTGAGTTTTCCATGGTTTTCCCAGATCACTCCACGGGAATGCTGGGATGGTTCCTCACAATAGCCCATGGGCGCCTCCTGCCATATCCCTTATAACCCTTCCAAACCATAACCCCTTTCGATAGGTGCAATGCACCCTCCGCCACACACTTTTAGTGAATCGCGGAGTAATAATAATAATAATAATAAAAAGAAGAGACAGGCTGGTAGGTCATATTTTGAGACATGCTGGATTGGTTAATTTGTTAGTGGAGGGAACAGAACTGTAGAGGAAGACAGAGATTAGAATATATGAAGCAGATAATTGAGGACGTGGGTTGTAAGGGGTATGTAGAAATGAAGAGGTTAGCACAGGATAGGAAGGGATGGAGGATTTCATCAAACCAGTCGAAAGACTAACGACAGCAAAAAAAAAAAAAAAAAAAAAAAAAAAAAACTTTGAATCTATATTTCTTTTTTGTTCGATACTATACTTAATAACATACGAGAAAACAAAAAAGTTGTTCCCGTCATGCATGAGAACGTACCACAATTTTTTTATGCATCACTTTCAGCTAAATATAAGTTTCTACGAAATTTCATGAATGACGCTCAAATTTAGCACAGTGATGAGACTGTGACGTTAGAACATGGAGTTATAAGTGCACTGTAGTCACCATTTTCTTCAGAACCTTACGAATCGAGATGAGCTAAGGATTTTGAAGTCATTTGCGCCGGTACGCTCTAAGACGTTGTCTAACTTAGAGATCGTTTGAAACTAAAAGCATTAATCTTCCATTATCGATGTAGAAACTGTTAAACCTACCAACACCGGGCGTGGTGGGTGAGTGGTTAACGCTCTGGCCTCGCATTCGGGAGGACGCGGGTTCGAATCCCCGTCCGGGCATCCAGAATCTGGTTTTCCATGGTTCCCCAAAATCACTCCAGGCGAATGCAGGGATGCTTCCTTCAAAAGGTCGTGGCCGAATTCCTTCCCGTTCCTTGTCCCCAGTCCCATCCCGCCTCTAATGACCACGACGTCGACGTGGCGTAAAGCCATAAACTAAAACAACCTACAAACGAATGATCAAAAGATTCAAACAGAACAGCGGCGTACTAATAACAAAGCATTCATAATTTCGCTTATTGGGCAGTGTTTTTGCTTACACATTTGATGTAGCACCCCGTTTTTATATTTTTACTCACGTGTCTGATTGAGTGCAATACACACTGAGACAGCCACCCGTTGAGAGTTTCGGCCGAAGATAATGGCCTGAACTATCTGCCGTCTCGTTTAACGGGACTCCCGGAGAGCACTATTAACGGTCACTTTCGCTTATCAGCCAGTTTTCCTTCGCTCTTCGTGTGTCAAGCGCAGTCTTAACTTCGTGCTGTGTATATGTTACGCTAAAAGAAAGAAAACGTTCGTTGAGAAATAAATAAACCACTCCATTGACAGGGAAAGCCTACCAAACACCCTAACGGAATATGGACTAGAATATTACTGCAGATATCTTAAAGATAGCCGGATGTGACATTGTACCTTATCTTCAAATATTATTTAAATTGAGTCTGGATACTTGCTGCTTACCACAAGACTGGAAAAGTGCGATAGTAGTACCGGTACATAAAGGAGGGGTGAGAAATAGAGTCGAAAATTACAGGCCAATCAGTTTGACTTCAGTGGTAGGTAAATTAATGGAAAGATTGATATGCAACCACATCAGAAATGTATGTGACGAACGTAAGTGGTTTTCAAGTAGGCAACATGGGTTCAGGCAAGGATATTCATGCGAATCTCAGTTGGTGGGATATATGCAAGATATTTCAGATGAAATGGACAAGGGAGGCCAAATTGATAGTGTAGCGCTGGATCTTTCAAAGGCGTTTGACAGAGTAAGCCATAAAATGGTAGTTAATAAGGTAAAAACTATTGGAGTGGATGAGAAAGTGATTTGCTGGGTAGAAGAATTTTTAAAAGGTAGAAAACAGAAAGTTAGGGTGGGAAATGCGGTATCAAGGGAAGTGGAAGTAAAAATGGGTGTGCCGCAGGGTAGCGTATTGGGACCATTGCTATTCATTATTCTAATGAATAATTGTGTTGATTGTTTACTATCTGAAATTAGATTGTTTGCAGATGACATAATGCTGTATAAAATGATCAAAACGATAGAGGACTGTAAACAGTTGCAGGGTGATCTGGACAGGATATCTAGTTGGGTTGGTAAACATGGGATGAAGATAAATGCAAAGATGAGACAGCTAATTAGATACACAAATAAAAAGCAAAAGGTAAATTATGAATATAAATAAGGTGGGGAAAGAATTGCTTACTGAAGACTTGAAATGTAAATATCTTGGCATTACATTTGATAACAAGCTTAACTGGGCAGGGCACATTGGACACGTGTTAGGAAAAGGTTTCAAAATTCGGCACTTGTTGGAGAGAGTGATGAGAGGATGTACGAGAGAAGTCAAGGAATTGGGTTACAAAACTTTGGTAAGACCATTGCTCGAATATGGTAGTGTAGTATGGGACCCATATTTTGAGTATCAAATACAGGAGTTGGAGAAGGTGCAAAGAAGGGCTGCTAGATTTGTTTCTGGAAATTATCGCAGAATGCAATCAGTGACAGATATGATAAAGGAGCTGGAATGGGATTCATTGCAAGACAGGAGGAGGATGAGGAGGGTCATGGGAGTGTACAGGGCGTATACTGGCGATGAGGCATGGAAAGATATTGCAGTAGGTATGAAAAGTAGTTCATGGAAGGGAAAAGATGACCATGACCACAAGCTGGCACTCGATTTCAGGCACAAGGGTGTGGGAAGATTTTCTTTTTTAGGTAAGGGTGTCAGGGATTGGAATGAGTTACCAAGGGCAATGATGAATAACTTACCGAACACGTTAAAAGAATTTAAAATTAAAATTTGTAGAGGGCAAATGTAGGTCAGTGTAGGATAGGGGGAAGTTGGGTGTGTAGGGAAATTGCCACCGGAGTCTGTGCTCCATTGCATTTAAATTAAATAAATTAAATTAAAGAGAATTAATTAATCAGACTCTCGCCAACACCGTAAACAAAATAAAATTCATGGGAGAACTCTCCAGAGAATTTTAGACAGAAACTGGCGTTAGACAGGGTGACGCTCTCTCACCATTCCTATTTAATATAGTCCTGGACAAAGTCATTAGAGAATGACGATTTAAGTGAGTTTGAACGTGGTGTTATAGTCGGCGCACGAGAGATGGGACACAGCATCTCCGAGGTAGCGATGAGGTGGGGATTTTCCCGTACGACCATTTCACGAGTGCACCGTGAATATCGGGAATCCGGTAAAACATCAAATCTCCGACATCGCTACGGCCGGAAAAAGATCCTGCAAGAACGGGACCAACGACGACTGAAGAGAATCGTTCAACGTGACAGAAGTGCAATCCTTCTGCAAATTGCTGCGGATTTCAATGCTGGGCCATCAACAAGTGTCAACGTGCGAACCATTCAACGAAACATCATCGATATGGGCTTTCGGAGCCGAAGGCCCACTCGTGTACCCTTGCTGAGTGCACGACACAAAGCTTTACGGCTCGCCTGGGCCCGTCAATGCCGACATTGGACTGTTGATGATTGGAAACATATTGCCTGGACTGACGAGTCTCGTTTCCAATTTTTGCACCGAGGATTCCATGGAAAAAGAAAAATCCAGCCATTCTGAGACTCTTCAGATTGCCAAATTTCAATTCTTGCCAATTATGCTATATATTACAAAGTTTTTGTTTATGGGGCCAACCCCTCCCTATCTAATGCCGTGTTAATTTAAGCAAGTATTTGACCCATTTGTGAATCAACTATTTGATGTAGGACCTTAATATTTTTACCGAATGTTACATAGTAGTGCCCTTACGTATGTGTGAGCTCATACCCCGGACCAAAACACCCCATGTATTTCTTATGGGCCTGTGTGTGAGCTCAGGACCACCCACGTCGCGCAGGTGTTCGCCTGGCCACGTGCCCACCATAAATCATCAACACCTGTCATCAAGCTGTCAAGAAGGCCACGTGCCACGTTGTTACGGGTCATAAATCGTACTCTAATGGGAATAATATGCTAATGAGGCTACGCGGCACTTCTTAACCTAAGTTACAGGTCATAAATAATATGCTAATGAGGCTACGCGGCACTTCCAATTGATTACGCTCGAAATGCTGCCACGTGCCACGTTGTTACGGGTCATAAATCGTATTCTAATGAGTGTCGTGTGACCAAATCGTCTAAATGGCTTTATTATTTTTTAAACCTTAATTACAGTACAATATTCACTTTAGTATTACAATTCTTGTGGTGTGACATATCGAAGGCGGGCCGGCGCCAACTTGTGGTCAGTTTGTGGTCATTCCCGCCCCCGCCGCCATCGCAGCGGACGCAGGTGCGCGCCTCTGCCACGTGCCACGTTGTTACGGGTCATAAATCGTATTCTAATGAGTGTCGTGTGACCAAATCGTCTAAATGGCTTTATTATTTTTTTAAACCTCAATTACGCTCGAAATACACTTTTTCTTTTTTCTTTTATTTCATTCTTAATTTGTACTAGTGGTGTGACGTATCTTTAACATCTACTTTTTCTGAGTATTAAAATGCAGTTTATTTCATTTAAATCGGACTGCTGGTTCGAAAGATATGTATTTTAACTGGGACAGCGCAAGCGAATTAATCTTAGCTGTCGCGGCGGGCTCACGCCCCTAATGGCTGGGCCGCTTCACCGCGTGCCTCCGTCTGCCTGCCACAGAAAAAAAAAAAAAAAATACACAACACCTGGCCCTCGGAAGGGTTGGGTTTTAGAGCGCTAATATTAAACTAATTCAATTAAACGTGACATATATTAGTATAGACTGTGAGATCACTGAGTATATGTGTTTGTATAGTACATTTCAGAATAGTTGCTAATTAAGCATTCTCCTGGAGTAATTTCGGGAAACCATGGAAAACCGAAATCTGTATAGCCAGACGGGGAATTCGAACCGCCGTCCTCCCGAATGCGAGTTCAAACCTGCGTCCTCACGAATGCGAGACCAGGGTTCAGATATAGACGACATTTCGTTTATGTTTCCGTTCGACAGAATACAATCGCGGCATCCATGGCAGCCATATCTTTTTCAATTATTATATTTTTTATGCCTTTGGCTTTACATCTCGTAGTCATGGAGGTCAGTAGAAGCGTGAAAGAACTAGGGACAAGGAACGGGATTAAATTCGGCCATGGCATTTTAGGGGAAACCATGGAAATCCAAAATCTGGATAGTCGGACGGGGATTTGAAGCCGCGTCCTCCACGCTCAGGTTATACATAATTTTTTTTTCATAAAAAATCTTCCGTATAACATATTTTAAATTCAGTTAGCTGAAGTGCATACAATTTCGCGTTCTTTCACTCGCCGATTAACAGTTTCTGCTGGAGGATGCTTGAGTCCTGCGATTTGAATGTCTGCCAAACGTGGAGTTCTTCGTGATAAATTTATAAACTTTCTGAAGCAAATCGCTGTCACAATTCTTTTAACGTATGCAAGTATGCTGTACACACTACAAGGCATAAACACATAGAGCATCATAGTACACCAAGATACATAAAAATATTAAAACACACACCAAATGTACAACGAAGATACTAGGGCCTGGAGTTATATCATCGTTCTTTCCTTTTGTTGTAGCTTGCACTTCAGTCAGTAAAATGCTTGCACCTGTTTCACATTCAAACTGTGGAGGTTCCGGAAGGCTATCCGAGAGCAGTTGTTTTACCTGTCTCTTCCTTGCATTTCTGATATCTTGAGTATCAACAGTGACGTTTCATTCAATGTCCACTAATTTATTCACAGTATTAGGTCTACATCTGTCTGTTAGCTCTCTATCTTTCCTATGACTTAAGCCACCAATTGCATAAATATAGTAGAAGTTGGGAAAAAAAATTATTTCAATTCGCTTCACGAAAAAGTCACGATTTACATCTGCCTGCATTACACAGCAAAGTGGCATCTTTATGAAGTGTATTCATCACTGAAATGGACTAAAGAAAAAGCGTGATATCTGTATAAATTGCGTGTTCGGCTGATAACGCAGATATGGTACAACTGCACGTCAGAAGAGGCTTTCTGTGTTGCAAAAATCACAAATGGCTGATTTCAGTATACGTCTCACAAATTGTACATTAGCATAGGCAATTACGTATTATACCGGTAAATACTGTATTACTAAGAAAATATGATCACACGATCAGATACACAACACCTGGCCCTCGGAAGGGTTTGGTTTTAGAGCGCTAATATTAAACTAATTCAAATTAAACGTGACATATATTAGTATAGACTGTGAGATCACTTGAGTATATGTGTTTGTATAGTACATTTCAGAATAGTTGCTAATTAAGCATTCTCCTGGAGTAATTTTCGGGAAACCATGCGAAAACCGAAATCTGTATAGCCAGACGGGGGATTCGAACCGCCGTCCTCCCGAATGCGAGTTCAAACCTGCGTCCTCACGAATGCGAAGACCAGGGTTCAGATATAGACGCACATTTCGTTTATGTTTCCGTTCGACAGAATACAATCGCGGCATCCATGGCAGCCATATCTTTTTCAATTATTATATTTTTATGCCTTTGGCTTTACATCTCGTAGTCATGGAGGTCAGTAGAAGCGTGAAAGAACTAGGGACAAGGAACGGGATTAATTCGGCCATGGCATTTAGGGGGAAACCATGGAAATCCAAAATCTGGATAGTCGGACGGGGATTTGAAGCCGCGTCCTCCACGCTCAGGTTATACATAATTTTTTTCATAAAAAATCTTCCGTATAACATATTTTAAATTCAGTTAGCTGAAG
>JARYHS010001113.1:870621-912700 GCA_031002005.1 Vandiemenella viatica
ATTCTTTTTCTTCTTCTTCTTCCCGGAGACTGCCTTATCAGCCGAACACGCAATTTACACAGATATCACACTTTTCTTTAGTCCATTTCAGTGATGAATACACTTCATAAAGATGCCACTTTGCTGTGTAATGCAGGCGGATGTAAATCGTGACTTTTTCGTGAAGTGAAATGAAATAAATTTTTTCCAACTTCTACTATATTTATGGAATTTTGTGGCTTAAGGTATTTTAATCATTTTTTTCACACCTTTTTTTAAGGAAATACGTGGGGAGTGACACATTTCCCTTCAATGATGAGTTCCAGCAGCTGGTGCCTCCCACCTCGTATAATACAGACACCCCACTCAGAAACAATAGGCATGCACTAAGTCCCCAATACCGAATTCATTTAACTCCTGTATCTGATCGTGTGATCATATTTTCTTAGTAATACAGTATTTACCGGTATAATACGTAATTGCCTATGCTAATGTACAATTTGTGAGACGTATAACTGAAATCAGCCATTTGTGATTTTTGCAACACAGAAAGCCTCTTCTGACGTGCAGTTGTACCATATCTGCGTTATCAGCCGAACACGCAATTTATACAGATATCACGCTTTTCTTTAGTCCATTTCAGTGATGAATACACTTCATAAAGATGCCACTTTGCTGTGTAATGCAGGCAGATGTAATCGTGACTTTTTCGTGAAGCGAATTGAAATAATTTTTTTTCCCAACTTCTACTATATTTATGCAATTGGTGGCTTAAGTCATAGGAAAGATAGAGAGCTAACAGACAGATGTAGACCTAATACTGTGAATAAATTAGTGGACATTGAATGAAACGTCACTGTTGATACTCAAGATATCAGAAATGCAAGGAAGAGACAGGTAAAACAACTGCTCTCGGATAGCCTTCCGGAACCTCCACAGTTTGAATGTGAAACAGGTGCAAGCATTTTACTGACTGAAGTGCAAGCTACAACAAAAGGAAAGAACGATGATATAACTCCAGGCCCTAGTATCTTCGTTGTACATTTGGTGTGTGTTTTAATATTTTTATGTATCTTGGTGTACTATGATGCTCTATGTGTTTATGCCTTGTAGTGTGTACAGCATACTTGCATACGTTAAAAGAATTGTGACAGCGATTTGCTTCAGAAAGTTTATAAATTTATCACGAAGAACTCCACGTTTGGCAGACATTCAAATCGCAGGACTCAAGCATCCTCCAGCAGAAACTGTTAATCGGCGAGTGAAAGAACGCGAAATTGTATGCACTTCAGCTAACTGAATTTAAAATATGTTATACGGAAGATTTTTTATGAAAAAAAAATTATGTATAACCTGAGCGTGGAGGACGCGGCTTCAAATCCCCGTCCGACTATCCAGATTTTGGATTTCCATGGTTTCCCCTAAAATGCCATGGCCGAATTTAATCCCGTTCCTTGTCCCTAGTTCTTTCACGCTTCTACTGACCTCCATGACTACGAGATGTAAAGCCAAAGGCATAAAAAATATAATAATTGAAAAAGATATGGCTGCCATGGATGCCGCGATTGTATTCTGTCGAACGGAAACATAAACGAAATGTCGTCTATATCTGAACCCTGGTCTCGCATTCGTGAGGACGCAGGTTTGAACTCGCATTCGGGAGGACTGCGGTTCGAATCCCCCGTCTGGCTATACAGATTTCGGTTTTCCATGGTTTCCCGAAATTACTCCAGGAGAATGCTTAATTAGCAACTATTCTGAAATGTACTATACAAACACATATACTCAGTGATCTCACAGTCTATACTAATATATGTCACGTTTAATTGAATTAGTTTAATATTAGCGCTCTAAAACCCAACCCTTCCGAGGGCCAGGTGTTGTGTATCTGATCGTGTGATCATATTTTCTTAGTAATACAGTATTTACCGGTATAATACGTAATTGCCTATGCTAATGTACAATTTGTGAGACGTATAACTGAAATCAGCCATTTGTGATTTTTGCAACACAGAAAGCCTCTTCTGACGTGCAGTTGTACCATATCTGCGTTATCAGCCGAACACGCAATTTATACAGATATCACGCTTTTCTTTAGTCCATTTCAGTGATGAATACACTTCATAAAGATGCCACTTTGCTGTGTAATGCAGGCAGATGTAAATCGTGACTTTTTCGTGAAGCGAATTGAAATATTTTTTTTCCCAACTTCTACTATATTTATGCAATTGGTGGCTTAAGTCATAGGAAAGATAGAGAGCTAACAGACAGATGTAGACCTAATACTGTGAATAAATTAGTGGACATTGAATGAAACGTCACTGTTGATACTCAAGATATCAGAAATGCAAGGAAGAGACAGGTAAAACAACTGCTCTCGGATAGCCTTCCGGAACCTCCACAGTTTGAATGTGAAACAGGTGCAAGCATTTTACTGACTGAAGTGCAAGCTACAACAAAAGGAAAGAACGATGATATAACTCCAGGCCCTAGTATCTTCGTTGTACATTTGGTGTGTGTTTTAATATTTTTATGTATCTTGGTGTACTATGATGCTCTATGTGTTTATGCCTTGTAGTGTGTACAGCATACTTGCATACGTTAAAAGAATTGTGACAGCGATTTGCTTCAGAAAGTTTATAAATTTATCACGAAGAACTCCACGTTTGGCAGACATTCAAATCGCAGGACTCAAGCATCCTCCAGCAGAAACTGTTAATCGGCGAGTGAAAGAACGCGAAATTGTATGCACTTCAGCTAACTGAATTTAAAATATGTTATACGGAAGATTTTTTATGAAAAAAAAATTATGTATAACCTGAGCGTGGAGGACGCGGCTTCAAATCCCCGTCCGACTATCCAGATTTTGGATTTCCATGGTTTCCCCTAAAATGCCATGGCCGAATTTAATCCCGTTCCTTGTCCCTAGTTCTTTCACGCTTCTACTGACCTCCATGACTACGAGATGTAAAGCCAAAGGCATAAAAAATATAATAATTGAAAAAGATATGGCTGCCATGGATGCCGCGATTGTATTCTGTCGAACGGAAACATAAACGAAATGTCGTCTATATCTGAACCCTGGTCTCGCATTCGTGAGGACGCAGGTTTGAACTCGCATTCGGGAGGACGGCGGTTCGAATTCCCCGTCTGGCTATACAGATTTCGGTTTTCCATGGTTTCCCGAAATTACTCCAGGAGAATGCTTAATTAGCAACTATTCTGAAATGTACTATACAAACACATATACTCAGTGATCTCACAGTCTATACTAATATATGTCACGTTTAATTGAATTAGTTTAATATTAGCGCTCTAAAACCCAACCCTTCCGAGGGCCAGGTGTTGTGTATTTTTTTTTTTTTTTTCTGTGGCAGGCAGACGGAGGCACGCGGTGAAGCGGCCCAGCCATTAGGGGCGTGAGCCCGCCGCGACAGCTAAGATTAATTCGCTTGCGCTGTCCCAGTTAAAATACATATCTTTCGAACCAGCAGTCCGATTTAAATGAAATAAACTGCATTTTAATACTCAGAAAAAGTAGATGTTAAAAGATACGTCACACCACTAGTACAAATTAAGAATGAAATAAAAGAAAAAAGAAAAAGTGTATTTCGAGCGTAATTGAGGTTTAAAAAAATAATAAAGCCATTTAGACGATTTGGTCACACGACACTCATTAGAATACGATTTATGACCCGTAACAACGTGGCACGTGGCAGAGGCGCGCACCTGCGTCCGCTGCGATGGCGGCGGGGGCGGGAATGACCACAAACTGACCACAAGTTGGCGCCGGCCCGCCTTCGATATGTCACACCACAAGAATGTAATACTAAAGTGAATATTGTACTGTAATTAAGGTTTAAAAAATAATAAAGCCATTTAGACGATTTGGTCACACGACACTCATTAGAATACGATTTATGACCCGTAACAACGTGGCACGTGGCAGCATTTCGAGCGTAATCAATTGGAAGTGCCGCGTAGCCTCATTAGCATATTATTTATGACCTGTAACTTAGGTTAAGAAGTGCCGCGTAGCCTCATTAGCATATTATTCCCATTAGAGTACGATTTATGACCCGTAACAACGTGGCACGTGGCCTTCTTGACAGCTTGATGACAGGTGTTGATGATTTATGGTGGGCACGTGGCCAGGCGAACACCTGCGCGACGTGGGTGGTCCTGAGCTCACACACAGGCCCATAAGAAATACATGGGGTGTTTTGGTCCGGGGTATGAGCTCACACATACGTAAGGGCACTACTTTACATGATGCTACGAAAGTCACCTGTACTAATATCTGCTTTATACCTTTCATAGTTTTTAAGAAATACTTATTTATATTTATCAATAAAAATATTAAGTTTTTTCTGCAGAAAATCTTTTTTTTGTGAACATACTAATAGGGGAATATTAATGCTTTCTTTGTTATGCAGAGTCTCTGAAAATTTCATTCAATTATCTTTGATAGTTTCTTATATAATGGGGCATATGTACTGAAAATTCGTTTGCGGGAAATTGACTTTAAAGAAAACAACTACTCGTAAAGGCACTCAAACAAAACTAACAGCGTATATCAAAGTGTGTTGTTTTCACACAGCAGAAACAAGAGAATACCGACCGTTTCCTCCAAGGATAGCCAACACACTCAGGAGTCAGAAAAAAAAAAATCCCTACTGTGCAATATAGGGGATATCAAGGTCTAAAAATATATGCAGAAAAGTGGGCGCGGCACCGATGCACACATTGTAGGAAAACGCTATTTAAATGCCCGACTTTTTTTTTCATTAAAATCCTTTTCAGGATACTTAAAGAATACCTTAATCTATGGAAATATGATGAAAATCGATTTTTTTCGACCTAAACCACGGGCTGGTCCCCTTTAAATCATTTCTAAATTCTCCATTAAATAGTTTCACAAACATAGTTTTGGCACATTTTATGTAATAACAATATCTGGGCTACTCAGAAATAAAACAGTGAACAAATAGGAAATTGTAAGTTTAAGAAGATATTGGATTGTACCAGGCGGACGATTGAGCTATTCCGTGTGTTCCGTGCAGTGGCGTAGCTACTATGGGGCTAGGCGGTGCAGTGCACCAGGGCCCCTACGCTCAGGGGGCCCCCAAGCGCACCTCTGGGGACCCCCAAGCGCAGTTCAGAGGACCCACGGGACTTCACGGCAAACATGCGACCTTTTCTTTCTTTTTTTTTTTAGCTCTTCCGTCGTCTAAGAGGGCCCTGAGACACAGGGAGCCCCCTCACCACTAAGAGGCCCTCACTGCTCAGGGTGCCACCAACCACTGCTCAGGAGGCCCCCAAGCTTAAATCAGTGGCCCCAAGCCTCAGCTCAGGGGGCCCCTACCAGCAACACAAAGCAAAAAAAGGTCGCCCATCTAGTTTGAGGGCCCAAAATAAATTTTTTGCACCGGGGCCCTTGTTGACCTTGCTACGCCACTGGTTCCGTGTTTAATATCGAAAAGTAAGGAAACGCATGAGCGCCGGGTGGGGGGTGCAAGGGGGTGCACTTGCACCCCCCTGACATCCCGGGTCTCCGTCTGGGCAGTAATAGAGCTAAAAAAAAAAGGTCGCCCAGCCCGGAAATTTTTGGGCCGATAAGGGGGGGGGGCACCAATGCAGCCCTAATGCACCCCCCTACAAGCAATCCTGCCGGCGCCCATGAGGAAACGTAATAACTTTTTGTATATATTTCTACATTAATTGTCAATAGTTTCGTGATGTAGTATGCATATTTTCGTCGTGTGACCTGCCATTGGATGAATCCAGACTAAACTACTCAGCTTCTGGTTTCCGGAATTCTTGAAGAATTCCTTTATCAAACCAATCATTTTTTTCCTTCCCCGTTGCTTCTGAAAATAATATACTCTAGTGAAGATTTCTGCGGACTCAGAGTAGATCAGACATAAGAAGAGAGAAAAGATTCCGCAATATGTCCAATGCCGTAGACTTTTAAACGTTTCCGACTTACGATATGTTTTGATGCCACCGAGAAAAGAAAGTAAATAGAAATTGTCGTTCCATAAAAATCCGTCGTGACTTAAAGCAACAAATTTTATTTTTCTAGCTGCCATCTTACAGCCGCACAGAATCCAAGCCATCGTAGCAACTCCACTAAGGTGACAAACTATCGTTAACGCTGACAATTCCACAAACCACTTAGTTGTCAGCATGAGGCTGATAAACATCATAGCATAACCGTTGTAAGGATCTTAGAATTTTGGCAAATTCTAGTTTTGCTTAGGCGGGACTTAGAAATTTCAAGAAGTATAGTTTTCAACCTTAAGGAATTTCCCTGTAATCTTGCTCACAGTTGTAATTCGTTATAATAATCATTTTAATGTGTAATTATCATATCTGGAAACGTTTGGTTTAAGAGTTATTCCCGTTTGTTCAAGTTTTGAAACACGCGATCAGAATAGTGAAATTCTAAGATTTGTAATAACTTTAAATCCAGTAAAGCGACAACCGATCTTTTATCACCAGCTGTAGTCAGCACTATCCCCAATATTTTGGCAATAAAATTAAGTAATTTGGTAAAGACTAATTAGCGATTTTAATTAAGACAAAATAATAAGCTTTTTATTAAAAGAGATATCAATTTGAATTTTGTATCAGCAGATAGCCCTAATTAAGACGATTTCATACATATATGGGTTTTCATAAAAAGTTTAAGCATTTGTCCGGAAATTAAGTTTTTGTAAAGTAGATTGTCGCGGATTGTTGTGCACGCGCGTAAAAAGTTCTAGAACACTTAGGGATTTTACCCAAATTTGAATGTATCACTACGCGGAGTCTTAAACAGCTAAAACATTAAAGTTAATTACTCTAAATTTCTCAAGAGACTGCCGCTGGGCTTCTTGTGGATAAGTCCGGATACTGTCAAAGTTTAAACATTTTTAATAGTCGGGATCGTCAAATAAATTTCGTACTCTTTGAGCTACGCGGAGGAAGAAGATGTGATACATTTGCTGACGTCACTGGTTCTCGTTGTTTCGATAAAAGAGCTGGTCTGTTCTTGCCGGGCGTCTGTTCCGGTCTGTCTGTTCCTGCCTGGCGTCTGTTTCGGTCTGTCTTTCGTCGCGCTGGTTGTAGCTCGCCATGCTGGCTAGTTCTACCATGTTGGGTCGTGTCGGGTTATATAGTAACTAACATGAACTTTTAAATTTGTTAAAGGGGTTTCGGTCGGTCAAGTTTCTCTCCACAACGTGCAATTTTTGGAAAAGAGAGTTCGATATGCCTGCTCAACTGTAAATGCTATTTTGAACTATTGAATTTGAAAATAAAACTTTGGATTTTTCTAACAGTGAACTTGTGTGCTTCAGTTGTTAGCATAAAACCCTTTTCTCTATTTGTGGGTAACAAATATAGTGGCGACCTAAGCATTCAGTTGAGTCATCCTGGCTACATGGTCAAATTAAAGTTAAAAATCAAATTTAAGCAAGTATTGCTGAGAACTGTGAGTCTATAAGAGTGTAAGTTAAGGCACTTAGGCGATACTATAGCCCCGGTATGCGGCCTTTGTCCTTACATGGCGACCGTGACAGGACTTGGGTTTTCACCCATTTTAGGGAGTTCTGTGATAAGTGTTTTAAAGGGAAAGTGGTAATTAAGGCCATAACAAAATAAAACAATGTTAAAATAAAGACGTTTAGAAAACGAAAGACTTTCCTACATGGAATTTCATAATGCAATTATTTGTAAAACACTATAAATTTTTATGTCTATGTTTTAAAATAGTACACATTGCTTCCTACGTTTCTGAAAACAAATTTGATGTTTCTATGCGTTAATATTCTTTCAATGTAATTTTTGTAACCATTTATGTTTTGTATTCTTATAATTTGTCTGATATTTTGTGATTATTTGTGTTATACATGTTTCTAATTTTGTGATAATCTGATATTTCACATTCTTGCATTTTGATCATAATTTGTACAACATTTAATAATTTTTGCATTAATATTGATATTTTGAGAATGAATGAGTTTTTAAACCTTTTGTAGTAATTGAGTGAAAAGGTTAATGTTTTTGGTATTGTTAAAAGAATTTTTGGAGTATGAATGGTGGAGAGAAAGAACCGAACCGACATGCGATAGTTCAATATTATGGGAATAGTTAATTTCTTTTGGGATTTTTAAATTTTTCTTTTCTTTTATTTTTCAAGATGTTCAGTTAGTTTTCTTTGGAAAATAACTTCAATCTTCAAGGGGCATGTAAGGATCTTAGAATTTTGGCAAATTCTAGTTTTGCTTAGGCGGGACTTAGAAATTTCAAGAAGTATAGTTTTCAACCTTAAGGAATTTCCCTGTAATCTTGCTCACAGTTGTAATTCGTTATAATAATCATTTTAATGTGTAATTATCATATCTGGAAACGTTTGGTTTAAGAGTTATTCCCGTTTGTTCAAGTTTTGAAACACGCGATCAGAATAGTGAAATTCTAAGATTTGTAATAACTTTAAATCCAGTAAAGCGACAACCGATCTTTTATCACCAGCTGTAGTCAGCACTATCCCCAATATTTTGGCAATAAAATTAAGTAATTTGGTAAAGACTAGTTAGCGATTTTAATTAAGACAAAATAATAAGCTTTTTATCTAAAAGAGATATCAATTTGAATTTTGTATCAGCAGATAGCCCTAATTAAGACGATTTCATACATATATGGGTTTTCATAAAAAGTTTAAGCATTTGTCCGGAAATTAAGTTTTTGTAAAGTAGATTGTCGCGGATTGTTGTGCACGCGCGTAAAAAGTTCTAGAACACTTAGGGATTTTACCCAAATTTGAATGTATCACTACGCGGAGTCTTAAACAGCTAAAACATTAAAGTTAATTACTCTAAATTTCTCAAGAGACTGCCGCTGGGCTTCTTGTGGATAAGGCCGGATACTGTCAAAGTTTAAACATTTTTAATAGTCGGGATCGTCAAATAAATTTCGTACTCTTTGAGCTACGCGGAGGAAAAAGATGTGATACATTTGCTGACGTCACTGGTTCTCGTGGTTTCGATAAAAGAGCTGGTCTGTTCTTGCCGGGCGTCTGTTCCGGTCTGTCTGTTCCTGCCTGGCGTCTGTTTCGGTCTGTCTTTCGTCGCGCTGGTTGTAGCTCGCCATGCCGGCTAGTTCAACCATGTTGGGTCGTGTCGGGTTATATAGTAACTAACATGAACTTTTAAATTTGTTAAAGGGGTTTCGGTCGGTCAAGTTTCTCTCCACAACGTGCAATTTTTTGAAAAGAGAGTTCGATATGCCTGCTCAACTGTAAATGCTATTTTGAACTATTGACTTTGAAAATAAAACTTTGGATTTTTCTAACAGTGAACTTGTGTGCTTCAGTTGTTAGCATAAAACCCTTTTCTCTATTTGTGGGTAACAAATATAGTGGCGACCTAAGCATTCAGTTGAGTCATCCTGGCTACATGGTCAAATTAAAGTTAAATCAAATCAAATTTAAGCAAGTATTGCTGAGAACTGTGAGTCTATAAGAGTGTAAGTTAAGGCACTTAGGCGATACTATAGCCCCGGTATGCGGCCTTTGTCCTTACACCGTCTTAATGGATACTGGAATCCTTCCAACTAACCAAAAACCTACCCTTCAACATCTCTCCACTTACGTTTGATTCGGGAGGACGGCGGTTCGAATCCCCGTACGGGCATCCAGATTTGGGTTTTCCATGGTTTCCCCAAATCACTCCAGGTGAATGCCGGGATGCTTCCTCCAAAAGGCCATCGCCGAATTCCTTCCCATTCCTTGCCCCCCATCCTTTCCCGTCTCTAAAGACCTCGCTGTTATAGGAGACGTTAAGGAATTTAAAAAATAGTTTGATTCAATAGTTAATCAGCTCAAATATTCCACATTCATTAGAGAAATATGTGATCTGGTTTAGAATATTATACATGCAGTGGGTGGACAATTTAAGTGGGTGCTTCGAATTAATTCGAACACGAAATAAGTGAGGAAAGTGTGTTAATTAAAAGTCATCTGATACTGAGGGGAAAAAAAACTAAATGCATTATGCACGTTTCATACTTCCCGTTTCGTACTTTTTCGAGGTCAGTATAAGTTCTTACATTCAAACATACATTTATTTTACTTTCTCTTATTGCTGATAGAGGAGAAACGGGCAAGAGGCCAAGCTAAGGTTTCATGATGTTTCAAACTGTCTTACAACAAATTTTAAGTAATCAAAATTAGTAGTTACATATTGCAACTATCCTAACACACACTAGTATTTTTTATTAGCTTTAGATTAAATTTTTTTTAATATATAAAAGTAACCAAATGGGTACATTCCTAGATGGCAGAAAAGTTGTATATCATACAGAGCAGTGGTCAGGCGATTGGTTGAATATGGCAGTGTAGTATGGAATCTACATACTGCGTTTCAAATACAGGAGTTGTACAGTGCGCAGGGAAGGGCTGCTAGATTTGTTTCAGGAAATCATCTCAGAACGCAATCGGTAACAGATATGATAAAAGAGCTGGAATGGGATTTACCGAGCGTGGTGGTGTAACGGTTAGCGTTCTGGCCTCGCATTCGGGAGGACGGCGGTTCGAATCCCCGTCCGGGCATCCAGATTTGGGTTTTCCATGGTTTCCCAAATCACTCCAGGCAAATGCCGGGATGCTTCCTTCAAAAGGCCGTGGCCGAATTCCTTCCCATTCCTTGCCCCCCATCCTTTCCCGTCTCTAAAGACCTCGCTGTTAGAGAGACGTTAAGCAGTTAAAAAAAAAAGGAATGGGATTCATTGCAAGGCAGGAGGAGGATGAGGAGGGTCATGGAGTGTACAGGGCATATACTGGTGATGAGGCATGGAAAGATATTGCAATAGGTATGAAAAGTAGTGCATGGAAGGGAAAAGATGACCATGACCACAAGCTGGCACTCGATTTCAGGCGCAAGGGTGTGGGAAGATTCTCTTTTTTAGGTAAGGGTGTCAGGGATTGGAATGAGTTACCAAGAGAAGTAATGAAAAAACTTTGAAAGAATTTAAAATTGAAATTTTTAGAGGGCAAATGTGGGGAAAACGGGTTTGTAAGGAATTTGTCACCGGATCGTGCGCTCCATTGCAACAAAAATAATTTTTTTTACCTGCTTAACGTCTTTCTAACAGCGAGGTCTATAGAGACGGTAAAGGATGGGGGGCAAGGAATGGGAAGGAATTCGGCCATGGCCTTTTGAAGGAAGCATCCCGGCATTTTCCTGGAGTGATTTGAGAAACCATGGAAAACCCAAATCTGGATGCCCGGACGCGGATTCGAACCGTCGTCCTCCCGAATGCGAGGCCAGAACGCTAACCGTTACACCACCAGTCTCGGTTAAAAAAAAAGTAGAAATTAGACTTTTATTTATCTAGTGTAGGAAGGATAGTAGAGGAAATTATATATGCTAATAGATTTTGAAACAGAAGAGGAAAAAAGATGCTCCTCCGAGTCTTGTTTGTGGGGAGGATTCCAGCATCCATTAAGACGGTGGCAGTTCGGCGAATCTTGCCCCACACTATGACGTTCAAGCGGCGCGGGGTACTAATAGAATTACGCACTCGCTGTCACCTCAGTGCAGCTGCAGCCATGGCTTGGATCACTTGTGCCGGTAATATACATCCTAAACGTATTCTAGAAATCTAGAGATCGGAATTGCGTTTTCTAAATATCCCACTTGGATTTGCTGCTACAAGTCGCGACACCCTTTCGTAAAACGGCATTTTCTCTTTTCTGTCTTCCAGTGTCGGCATCGAAACGCATTGTAAGCATGAAACGTATAAAAGTCTCCGGCATTGCACATGGTAGTGTAGTTTGGGATCCACATTTCGGTTATCAAAGACACGAGTTGGAGTTTGTTTGTGAAAATTATCGCAGGACCCAGTCAGTAACTGATATGATAAAGGAGCTGGGTTGGGAGTCATTGGAGGGTGAATAGAGTGCTGGGAATGTACAGGGCATATGTTGGTGATGGGGCTTGGAGGGATATTGGTCGAAGAATTAGGAATAGTGCATGGAAGGGGAAAGCCGACCATGACCACAAGCTGGCACTCGATTTCATACATAAGGGAATGGGAAAATATTCTGTTGTTGGTAAGAGTGTCAGGGATTGCAACAAATTACCAAGTGTACAGGTATTCTACATCTACATCTATACTCTGCAAATCACAAATACTGTGGGTGGCAGAGGGTGCTAAGCACCAATCCTAATTCTGCGCATTTCAATCCCGAATAGATCGAGGAAAGAAGGAACACATAAATGAATCAGTACGGCATCTTATTTCTCTAATCTTATCCTTCCTGTCATTGCGACCTAAATAGGTTGGCACAAGAAGTATTTCGTTGCACTCGTAACTTAAGATTTTCGCATATTCTCCAACAAATCCAAACGAAAACGACGTCGTCTGTCCGCCAAACAATCCCAGCCTAACCAACGTATCAGCTCTGTGACACTTACGTAAGGACTGTAACTAGCAGTCACGAATCGAGCGGCTCTTCTCTGTACTTTCTCTAACGTGTCAATCAATCCCTTGCGATACGGATCCCAAACTCCTCAACAGTATTCCAAATGTGGACGCACTAGTGTTTTGTACGCTATTTCCTTTGTATGAGCATTACAACTTCTCAAAATACGACCTATAAATCGTTGTTTGGAATTAGCTTTGCCTACAACGGAATTGATGAATAATTTTCCATAAACGCTTAAGGAATTTAGAATTAAAGTTTGTAAATCATAATAGTAAATGCAGGGCAATTTACAATTTCAATTATAGTAGAAAATTTTTAAAAAATGTATATAAAAAATGGTAAATGGGTGACTGGGGCAACTGCCACCGGAGGTTTAGTTCCATCGCAGATAAATTAATAATAATAATAATAAATGCCGGACATTTACGATCTTCTTTTGTTCGTGCTGGGCTGATAGGCTACAGCAGGGGTGGCCATGCATGAGGCCCGCCCTGAAAATTTTTCCGGCCCTCGAGATTCATAACACTTTTACAAAATATTTTTTATATTTCATTTTTAGTGTTATATATTTCTTAACGATGTGCGTTTAATATTATTAATATTGTATTATCTATGTTTACATTTAAGAATAATAGTCAACACAATAATAACCAATGTTTCAATTTTTCACCTCAAAAAATGTCTCTAGTGGGGATATCTAATTTTATATGCGGCCCGCAAGATCATTTAGATTGGCCACCCCTGGTCTACAGAGATCTTCGCCTAATTTGGAATATTAGTTTCTGAAGCGACGGGAACGAAATCTATTATTAGCGTCATCAAGGAATTATCCCAAAATTAGTCAGGGATGTTTTCCGGAAACCAAAAGATGGGTGCTTAGTGCACGGATCTAAATCGAGTTCAGCAAATGGAGGTCGGATTATAATTATGAATTATCGTGCAAACTACATAACACGACTATTTCATACAGTTGACACACCGGGAAAGTTTTCATGGTCTCACGACTATTGGTGCTTCACCTACAAATATGTGCGAGGGATTATCACGTTTCGTATCTGTTGAATTAAATGCGAAACACTCGTGGCATGGCTCACACAACCTAATTACTTCTTTTACGCACTGTTTTATTTCCTGCTGGTGTGAGCCCGTCACCGTTTGTTGCGTATCCTCACGGGTCTAGGATAGTTCCAGATTTTAGGGTCACAGAAGAGTTGACCTGACCAAACACGAACTTACCTGTCTTTCACCGTTACGGAGCGTCCATAAACCACGTAGCTCCATTTTGGCCTCCTGTGACCCCCTCTCCCCCCACGTAGCCTCTTACGTGGCTGTTGCCTACCCCCCCCCCCCCCCCCGTAGCACGTAGCTTTTTTCCCTTTTGATTCTATAAGACATTTTGTACCGTTTCCTCTTGTCAGACTATTGTTAATTACTAACGGAGATAATTAACTGAGGGAAATAAATATTCACATGCTGTTGTGTGTTCTGTTCCTCATTTTAACTGTGAAAAATGTTATGAAAGGAAAGCTACGTGGCCTGACTCGGAACCCCCCCCTCCCCCCACGTAGCCCAGCGTAGTCTTCCACCCAACCACTCCCCCCCTTGGACCGAGTTTGTGCACGCTCCCTTAGAGTGAATAAAATCTATTTAGCTTGAAGAACTCGGAAGTGTTAATAGACGCAGCTATTAAACACGAACAGGGACGATAGTGCTATCATGCAACGGTTTCAAAGGTAGTTAACTCGAACTTGCTGAAATACAAACTTGATTTTGTAACGTACTTAAATGTAACGTCTCTTTTTGTATATTACTTTAAATATATTTATATATTTTATTCCCTCTTATTTCCAGCACCAGACCAGTATATAGAGATTTCCTTAACCCCTCTTTGTCCGGCGCTGGTTTTAATATGATACTCACGCTGAAAAATCAAAATTATTATTATTCCAATTCTTATCACACAAACTCAAATTAATTCCTTTGTCTATATCTAAATCTCAAATCAAATCACTTTCTACTTATCTCATCACTTGTATATTTTTTATTTAACAAACAATTCTCTTTTCTCAAGTCATATAACATTATCTTTAACCATAACCCTAAATCTTCTGCCCTCAGGCTAATATTTTACTATTAATAATCCCGCCAGGATTCTTGTGGCTTCTCCAGTGAGCCAAACTGTTTCATCTCTTCTTTCAAACTTATTCATTCCAAAAAACCAAAACTGGTCCTCTCCATTCAAATCTTCTCTTCAACAACTCACTCTTGACTCTTCTTTTATTTTTCTCAGAGATCTAATTATTTATCTTGTTATTCTTTGACCTTTGAACTTATAAATTACGAGTTAATACACACCATTACAATTTATTAAATATAAAATAGCTTAACTAATCACACAAATGTGAGGTTGTCTACCTCACAACTTGTATTTGACCCTAAAAGTTAATTCTACAAAATTTGAATAAATCCTGTTTTCTTCATTTTTTTTCATTTTTTATTTTTGGCATTATGCCTCGTCGACTCATAAGAGGATTGGTGGGACTGGGGAGAAGGAGTGAGAAGGAATTCGGCCATGGCCTTTTGAAGGAAGCATCCCGGAATTCCACTGCAGTGATTTGGGGAAACCATGGAAAACCCAAATCTGGATGCTCGGACGGGGATTCGAACAGGGGTTCTCACGAATGCGAAACCAGAGCATTAACCATCCTAGGTGTTTTTTTTCGAAAGCCTCACGTTTTTTTATTGAGACTGGGAAAACATTTATAATTCAATCTTTCATGAAATTGTCTGTAACGGTCAGAGAACTTAATACAGATTCCATATTATTAAATATGTTGAGCAACTCCAAAGAAATGAATTGCCAGAATACACTGTTCTGTAACATATTATGTCTGATTTCCAATTTATAAAACATAATAACTCCCGTACAGCGAACATGTACAAAGACCCTTACCGAAAGTGGTCAGTAAAACACATAAAAAGCAAATAAACAGCAATGTACAAACTTTGATCAAGCAACAAAGTTTTAATTAAATTGAAATTTGGTCTAGGCCAGAATGACAATTGGCATTTGTGATTACAGTAGATACAATGAGTAACTTAACTCTTTTTTTTTTACATTTTTACGTCACTTTTATTAACGACGTGTTACTGAGAAGTACTTGTAGTTCCACGTTTTTTTCAGCCGTAAAGTTTTCCCATACTTTGTTAAGAACAAAATGTTGCCAAAATCGAACTTAATTAATGTATTCTGGCAATTAATTTCGCGGCATTTTTATTACGTATTAAATTGTGGACATACCCTCTAATTTCTTCTGATGCTATCCCTCGCCGCTGTTAATTTGGGAGTGAAGGCTGTCACGTGACACCGTTCTCCAGCCAATAGCTATCGAGGTTAGTGAGTGTGTGAGCTTAGGAAATTATATTGTAGACTAGCCCTAATAAACGTTGGAAAAATTATCAGTTTGATAATATTTATCGAGATTTAGTGAAGGTTGAAGTAAGACTTTTTAATAAATAGTCTACTGGGCATAAACTGAAACCTTGCAATCGGCGGAGTCTGAGAATCATTAGACTTCTATTCCACAATTTGTAAATTTTGAGGCGAAAAAGCATTCAGATCTCTGATTTCCTCACTTGTTTCCCAAATAACCTTCTGAAAGTTGACAGAGCTCACCAGATGAAGGCAGCGGAGGTGACTGCCGAAACGTCGTGTTTAAAAGATCTTATCCGGCAGAAGACCCGTGAAGAATTCCTGCCTACCATACGCCGGGAAAAACTTAATTGTGACTTCTGAAAGTTCTTTCACAATTTCCTGTAAAGTGTAACTTACTAAGAAATACCCAAAAACTATAGTTAAGTTTCTGGTTTTCGTAAAATAAATGCTTGAATATTTAAAAAAAATTAATAAAACAAATTTTTGATAGTAAAAACATATATACGGCTCAAAACTACAATAAATTTGATAGTAAATGTGCCGATAAATTTCGTTATTAGAAAAAATTTTTCAGAATAAACTATATTATTTTCGACTAAACTTTTTTGTGTTTGATTTACATACAGCATTTGATGAACAACTTACAAAACGAGGAACGAACGCTTCTTAAAAATCACTTCTTACCATATTTTGATAAAGATTTTTATGAAACAGTGTTTAGCGGATCCAGTTTATCGTATCACCTGTTTATGGAATACTGAGCGTGCTAAACTCCAAATAGACGGATAAGGAAATTATTTTATCATGTTCTCTCAATTGTATTCAACTCATGGCATTTTTTATTTAAACCCAGTCGGTGTGTAGTTATTGGGAATGGAAAACAGAGCGTGGTGGGTGAGTGGTTAACGCTCTGGCCTCGCATTCGGGAGGACGGCGGTTCGAATCCCCGTCCGGGCATCCAGATTTGGGTTTTCCATGGTTTCCCCAAATCACTCCAGGCGAATGTCGGAATGCTTCCTTCAAAAGGACATGGTCAAACTCCTTCCCGTTCCTTGTCCCCAGTCTCATTCGCCCCTAATGACCTCGACGTCGACGAGACGTAAAACCATAAAAAAAGAAAGACAAGGGGATTGAGAGGCTGCATCAGGGGGACCCTATTGATGTCTAGAGATATCTGTAGTCCAGGGGAGGTATTTCGTGTCTGGTTAAAGTTTCAAGTGCTTTGCCTGTAGTATTCCTGGAACGAAGTGAGAGTGGCCTAATGAGAACCCTGAAATCACACCCTGAATTACCTTTCAAGTAGCACTTTTACGCATTCAATTAGGAAATTGAGTAAAACGCAGCGCCAGAAATAAAATATACCACTCGAATGAAAGATCCAATTTAAAAGTCACCATTTGTCACGGGTATTACATTGCTGCTGGAATTTTTTCCTTGTTGAAAGTGCCATTCGTTTAGCGTCGTGTATAAACTGTATACATCATGAAATGTTTCTATCAGTTGAAGCATAAACAGCGAAGGGAAAAAAAAAATAAAAAAATAAGGAGGCAGAGAAAGGAGCGTCCATAAAACACGTGTCAACAACATTTTGGCCTCCTGTGAACCTCCCCCCCCTCCCTCACGTAGCACGTAGCACGTAGCTTTTTCCCCTTATTCATTCCACTAGACGTATTGAACTATTTTCTCTTGTCACACTATCGTAAATTACAAACGGAGATAATTAAACGACGGAAATAAATATTCATATGCTATTGTGTGTTCTGTAGAGGAGAATCGGGTAATATGGATTAGTCTGGTAATATGGAATACCGAGGTTTCTCCTCTGCCGAATGCTGCTGTATAGTGGAAGTACCATCAACTGCTGCTCAAAACTCCTCTGATGCTTGCTATGAAGGTCGGTCATTTGGGAGCTGAACTGTGTTTGCTATCCAACAAAGTTTGTTTTTCCACTTTCGAGAATTTTTGCAGATTAGTTTTCTAAAATATATATAAAATATTATATTTATTTTGTTGATCGCTAGTGTTAGTGCAATGTGTACTAAAAGAGTGATGGTTTGTTGTACAGGTCTTTTTTCTGGCTTCCATCGTTTTTTTTTATAATATCACCAAATCTATTTTGTTCAAGATAGCGATTCGGGTAATGTGAGATACTTAGTATTCCATAAAACCAGACATAAAACTGTGGTATTTCATACAATCTGAAAAATAATTACTGGGTTGAAATACATTTTTAATCAAATATAATGTCATTAATACGATTTTTGTTAATATTGATTGAAAATAATAAAATAACTATTGAGAAAGTAAATATTTCTTAATTAATTCATTAATTATGTTTTGTTTTAAGAACAGCCGAAAAAGAAAGAAGCGGTAGCTATTGAATCCGACAAAGATGATGATGATGTTGACTAAAAAGTATCATTAAATTCCAGATAGTTTACGTTATTTGAAACCTATTCCATATTACCCGCCTATTCCATATTACCCTCCAAACGACAATTTTTTTAAAACTAAATGTTACTAATAAAAAAAAATCTATTTTGACAGCTTTTTATTAGATATATGTTATCACAAGAAGTTGAAGGTTGTATTGGTTTTAGTTTCAGGTGTTAAATTATTTACAGTACTATTTGTACAACAAAACATAAATCGTATTCTATATTACCCGATTCTCCTCTACCTCATTTTAACTGCGACAAATAATATGAATGAAAATCTACGTGATCTGGCTCGGAACCCCCCCCCCCTCCCCCCACGTAGCCCAGAGCAGCTTTCCAGCCAAGGCGTCCTCCCCCCCAGACCGAGCCACGTAGTTTGTGGACCCTTAATAACCATCCCGGCAGTTACCGTTTGTATTTCTCTCAACACACGATTGACTCAACATCTTCTTAGAACAGGAAAATAAAATGCCGCTGTAACAGTATTCACAAACAAAAATACTACGGGAAGGAATATCAGTTTTAGAAAATAAATTAGGTTTTGTTTTCATGTTACAAACTTGTAAATATTCGTTTGTAGTTCAACGGTTTTTATAAGCTCCTTCTCCCAGTTTAACAGGGTTCTTCTATTTTCCACCATCTTTTTCTCGACTAGTTTGATATAATCCTTCATCTATTCGTATAGACTGTGCTAACCTCTTCATCTCAACATACAACAGTTTACACCCTACTACAGGGGCGAGGTCCTTTTGAAGGGGCGGGATCCTAGGGCGGGGGCCCCCTCCGCATGGGGGGGCCATGTCATTTTTCCCGTCCTGTCAACCTATTGTTACGTCACTGGTGACAGTAGGTCATCAATTTGACGCCCCTTATGTTTCCTAAATTTTCTTCGTTTAAAGAAAATACGTGGAATCTCTCCGTCCACACTGTTTTCATCGCATACTATAGCCACAGATTTCTGAATCCACCTCTCTCACTTACAGTTCAACAAATCATAAAAGATTTGCATCCTTCATTTTGTCCAAAATGTTTATTTGATAAGCACACCTGATGCTTCGATAGTTCTCTTTTGTCCTATTTGAATCCGTTGGTGTTTCGAATGAGTATAAATCGTGAGGGTATTAGCCAGAGAGCACGTTTCTGATCCATTACTGGCAAGTTATCTATTCTTAAAGCAGATGATTCTTCTTTTTTCCTGTTTTTAATGTCTTAATATTTTTCAGAGACGAAACTTTAAATTGGAACAAGAATGTGATAGATTTTTGAAATACTTATTTGTGACATAACGCAGTTACTTCAAATCATGTAAAATTCATGAGCTGGTCCAAACAATGAGTTTTTATTTCGCGATAAAACTAAAAATATAGATATCTGATTATTACTGACGATAATTTGTAATTTCAGTTATTTTTGGCTGCATCTACCAGCTAGCAGATGCCACCACTATACCAAGTGAATCCATCAGTGTTATAAGCAACGGAAGTAATGCATTTGCAATGGAATTGTACGAGGTAAAAAAGAACTTTATTTCCATAGTTGCATAAATACATACAAATGCGTATTAGTGATTTTAATAACGAGTTTTTTGTTGTAACAGAGCCTTTCAGGAACTACCGGAAACTTAGTTTTCTCACCTATTAGCCTTCAGACAGCTCTGGCGATGGCGTGGTTTGGTGCTGCAGGCGATACTGCATCTGAAATCATAAATGCAATTAAATTGCCAGATAATAAAGAAGAAATTAAGCATGGTTTTCGCGAATTGCTGTCACAGCTAAACGTAAGTTTTAACTGTTTGTTTGGTAATAATGTAACAACTGTATCTGTTCCAAAGCTACAAACTGAATTCTTTTAACTAACTTTATTTCTAAAGTTTCCCATTAAAGACAATGAGTATAACTAACAAAAACAATCCGATTGTTCAGAAATACGAGATAAACAATTCAGTTATTGATATGGTCGATTCTATGAAATATTTGGGAGTAACAGTACAAAGGAACATGAAATGGGACATACACATTAATTCGTTAATAGGTAGAGCTAATTCTAGGCTGTGATTCATAGGTCGAATCTTGAAAAATTGTAATGAACAAAGGGCGGAAACACCAAAACTGGTTGGTAAGAAAATAACTGGTTATTAGATGCTGGTAACAAGTGTATACACTGTTCCACATAATAAGTATTAAATTTGTATGTGTAGATTACAGGAGATATTGGTTATAATAATTGGTTGTTGCTAACTTGTTGTCAATATTTAATAATATTATCAATTATATAATAATATTGACATTACTAATAAGTGTATGTACTGTTCCACATCCCCGAGATTATTCTCACATGGGATCAAAGTGAACATATCTATCTATCTATCTATCTATCTATCTATCTATCTATCTATCTATCTATCTATCTATCTATCTATCTATCTATCTATCTATCAAAGGAGAGAGCGTACAAATTTGGACTACTGTTGTGCCATTTGGGATCCGTTTCGTAAGGGGTTGATCGAAAGTATAGAGAAAGTGCAGAGAAGAGCCGCTCGATTCGTGACCGCTTGCTACAGTCCTTATGAAAGCGTCACAGAACTGATTAGTAGATTAGGATGGGAGTCTCTGGTAGATAGACGACACACGTTTCGTTTAAACTTATTGGTAACATGCGTACTCCCACTTTCACTTACGAGTGTAGTGAAAGACTTCTTCCACCAACCTATCTGAGTCGGAAGGACAGGAAAGATAAAATTAGAGAAATAAGGTGCCGGACTGATTCTTATATGAATTATTTTTTCCTTCGTACCATTAGGGATTGGAATGCACAGCAAAGAGATTAGGTTCGGTGCTGAACACCCTGTGGCACCCACAATTTTGTGAATTGCAGAGTATATATGTAGATGTAGAAATGTTTGTAATTGGAGCTTCAAGATTGATTAGTTCATGAATAACAAATTTACTTCGTTTGTGCATCTTATTTTCGATCAAACTCTATAAATATGTAAGACAATGTTGGCTGTAGAGCTGTAAAAGTAACGAGAAATTCTGTACCCGTATGTATTCGTTACTAAACCAATCAGTACCCGTTACTATCGAATCGTTCTCGTTACTTTTAATACAATCGAGCGCTAGCATGAAGTATTGTATCGAATCGCGCCGCGTACGGGACGACTTCGTTACTGTCGTATCGTTTTGTTACTCGTTACAGAATCGATCACTAGTGTCAAGTATTATATCGAGTCGCGTCGCATTCTGGTTACTGGATGGTACTTCGTTCGGTATATTGTTCATTTAGTAAAGTAAGTTTATATAAAATTTGCAGTGTAAAATAAAATAGAAGTTGGAATATCACATTTTAAAATAAACGCGTTTCATAAATGTTTGAAATCAATAAAATCTCTTAAAAGGAAGACAATAACCTTCTCAAATTATCTATCCAAATTTCCTTTTACAAATTATGCTCAGTATATTTCGATGTTAAACAAAAGCAAAGCTACAAAATATCTGTATATGTTGTCGAAATTATTTACTTCGTTAAAAATGTCAACACTGAACAGTAAAAAATGTTAATTATATTAAAATAATGTACGCACGACATGTTTTGCACTTACACATTTTCCTTTGTAAAGAAACGAATTCAAATCAAAATTCGTAGAAATAGGCGACGCACGTTGTTCAGATGTCCATTCTATCATTCAGATTCATTTAGTCGCTGGGCGAACCGTTCAATTTCCCGCTTGATGCGTCGTATTCGTTAGTTTATCGAATCCAACTGACATCCATACGACACATGCGAGTAACGAAATGAATTTCTGAGTAACGTTTCGGTACTTGGAGTCAGGCGATGTACCCGTTAATCAGTAACGAATACATACGGTTTCCTACAGCTCTAGGTCGTAGGTGTATCCTCTATAGACCAAAAACCTATCGAAACTATTTATGTACCGATTTTTTTCAGAATTGTTCTCACTGTCACCCGTTGAAATATTCGATCTAATCAATAAAAAAAATCATCACGTACACAAAAGAAGAATTTGTGCCAGGTGGAACAAAAAATAGTTTCTTATTTCAGTTGTATTGCTACATATAAAACAAAATACAAACTTTCAAATTTGTTCATTTAACCTTTATTTGTACTCAAGTTGGGTTTGCCAACTTTTCAAATTTGCACGATCGTACAACTGGACAACCGGATAACGGGACAACCGGACAACAAGACAACGGGACAACCGGACAACTGTCTAGCCAGACAACGGGACAACCAGATAACTGTACATCCGGCCAATGGGACAACTGGACGATAGGACAACCAGACAACTGTACAACCGGACAATGGGACAACCAGACAACTGTCTAGCCAGACAACGGGACAACCAGACAACTGTACATCCGGCCAATGGGACAGCTGGACGATAGGACAACCAGACAATAGTACAACCGGACAATGGGACAACCAGACAACTCAGAACTTGACAATGGGACAACCGGACAATCAGACAACCAGATAACCAGACAAACCAAACAATTGGACATTTGACAGCTGAGGGGGGGGGAGGGGAGAGGTGTATGTTACAAAAAGTAAAATTTATAGGGCAATTCTTTTTTCGTGTTTGCAAATGTGACAATAACAAATACTTCAGCGGAAGATACCGTATTTCACTGTCTTTATGCGATCAACTTTCCCAGTGAAAGTAATTTTACACATTTTACAATATGGTGTGCAACCATTTTTCTTTTATGCAGCTAAGCTTCAAACTCTTCATTTGACAACCACTCGTCTCAGAAGCGACAGTAACGTTTCTGAATTTCAATGGTAACTGACTCATTATTTACTTGTAACGTACAAATTAATAACACTTCATTATTTAATTCTCCGTGAATAAAACGAGCACGACGTTCCATTTTCAAAGTAGTGTAGGTAACTGAAACAATAATCCAATTGCTTCACGGTAATCAGATTTGCGACTAACTGTCGTAAAAGTTTGAACACAGAGCGAAAACGTTGAATTACACATCTGAGAACCCATCAACCTGAAATTTTTTAAATTTCCTAATAACCGGAAATTTTGTGTCCGGTCGCACGTAGTGAACCGGACAAACCGCGTTAGAACCGGACAGTTGGCAACCCTGACTCAGTCCAGCAATAGCGCAGCATTGCAGGGTCAGCCAGTTATGTTATATTTTACAATGTCATTTATTGTAATCAGAGTGACTAATTGTACAGTCTATTAATTGAGTTTAACAAAAATTTAACTTTATAAATGTAATGAAACAGAAAATATTTTTTCATCCATTGTTAACTTATACTAGGAAAGGAAAAAAAAAACAATCACCCCATCTTACTAAATTGTCTGTTTATAGTACTCCACTAGGTAAATTGTAAAACTGTTATGTTCGTTTCCAAAACCAGCAATTAATAGAAACTGAAGGTCTTGTAACAGCCCTCATACTTGAATTTTGAATAGTATTGTACTGTATGAAGTATTTGTAGTGAGCTAAAGTTTGCTTCAATATGAACTGGTTTGTTTGTTTTGTAATTTCTTGTAAATCAGTGTATATAGACTTTTGTTTTATGAAAGAAAATTATTTAAAGTCCATTTATTATGTTTAAGAACAGAATTGTACAAGAGAATTGCTTAAATGTGTGTAATTCCAAGTATTAGTACAAGTTACGATGTCTACAGGACAATTTTCTACAGTTTGAAATGATTTCTGTAAATAATTTTGTATTTAAGTATTTCTAATTTCCATTTCTGACCATTTTGTAATGATTTTAAGTGATTATGTATTAATTCCGATTGTTTTTAATATGTTTAATTGTTTGAGTAATTGTTAATGTTCGAGAAATATCGGGCGGATGCCTTTGAAGAATTCCAGAAATTTCGATAGAGCCTATATAAAGAAATCGGCAGAAGGACAGAGTTAGTTTTACAGTTAGTTCACAGTTGAGTTTACAGTCAGTTTATATAAAGATTCACTTTGCATCTGCCAAAGACTGCGCTAGTATCGCTGGATTGTATCTTTGCTTGTGGCAAATATCGCTGACTTGTTATTTTGAAAAATAAACAAACATCTTCAACATAACCTTCTGGTGGATTATTTTAATTAATCAGTATATTAATTAAACCACCGAAGACCCTAACAGTCTGATTGAACGATGCAATTATACAGAAAAAAATTAGTACTAAATATATTTGTGTGGGTTTATGCTAATGCTAAAGAGATAGATATCCAGAAACGAGTTGCAATGTTATGTAAAAATGATAAACTCCAGCAATTAGCAGTTTTACATTTTATTAATTTCAGACTGAACAAAATGTTACATTCGAGACTGCCAACAAACTGTATGTCAGTATCAACACTTCCATAAACGAAGACTATATGAATATTGTACGAGAAAATTTTTTCTCTGACGTAGAAGCAATAAATTTTGAAAGACCCGAAACAATACACGAGATTAACCACTGGGTGGAACAAAAAACAGAGAATAAGATTAAGGATTTATTCTCATCAGGTAAGCTGTCATATTAGAATGAGAGTTTACTTTTTTTGGGCTTTTGAAAACAATATATTAACACTGTATTTAGACAATCTTCGAATTTTATTGTTTCCGTAACTAACACTTACTTTGCTTTTTAAACATTTTCAGATTCATTTTCAGCAATCACAGAAGCGGTTCTATTGAATGCAGTATACTTCAGAGGAAACTGGACTATTCAATTTAATGATGTTTCCAGAATGCCATTCCATTTATCGAGAGAAGTCAACAAAACTGTTGAAACAATGAACGTTAAAGGCGATTTCGAGTATGCTGAATTAACTGACTTGAAAGCGAAGGTTGTGCAACTCGACTATATTGTAAGTATGACGTGCAATAGTGAATCAATGCTTTTTATAATTATTAGAGTTGTAGATGTGTTTCTTACAGTTGATATCAAATAGATAAACCGAACGTGGTTGGTTGCTGGTAATATTCTGGTGTGGCATTTAGGAGGAAGCAGAATTAGTATCCATTTTGTCTATCAGTTTTTCAGTTCCCTAGAATTATTACAAACAAATGCTGGAATGATACCTTTCCCAACACACACCCCTATGCCTACGCCCTAGACAACGCTGCCATTTGGTAACATGAGGCAATAATTTACTGTATAACCCACATTTAGTATTTTTTGTTTATTTGCATGTGAATATCACACAAACTAGGGTGCATTTTGAGAAACTATAATGGGTGATCAAATGAAAAGGTATGAAACGACGTAAAAACGTAACAGTTAGATATTTGCATATTCCGCCACGGGAGAACGTAGCGAGACATCTCGGGATGCGATTGGAGTCTCTGACTGGGATCGGAGCATGCGCAGTAGAGAGCAGAGGCTCTTATCAAAAGCGGCGTCCAAATGATGCGGCAGTCCGTATGAGGACAGGATGGCGTACAGGTGGGGGATGTGTACTGTGAGACACTCCGACGCCTACGCAGGTCCATCAGGGGCTGCTCACGGAGGGTGTGGTCCACACGTCTCCAGAGTCACACACGTGGAACTGGCCAAGTTCAAGTCGGAGACGTTGGACCAGTCCGGACATGTCGCCCTGCGATTTCCACGTGTTTGGTCCACTGAAAGGGAAGCGCTTCAACTCGGACGACGTACTCGAGGACGCTGTGAAGGACTGGGTCTCGTCACGGCTACAGGAATTCTGGGAACGAGGAATCCTGCGGCTTGTTCGTCAGTGGGATCGTTGTGCTCAGGCCTATGGTGTATATTCTGAATAAAGGCTACATTTGTACTCACCGTGTCGTTTCGTACCTTTTCATTTGATCACCCCTTGTACAATACCACAGACATATATAAGAAGTAGATCGAAATCTGTTCTTAACAAGTCTGATGGTATCCAGGTTAGTATGTATGAATAAAATCAGTTGCTAACAGACGGTGTTTTCATTTATAATTGTTTAACAGCGACAACCGAGCGTGGTGGTGTAACGGCTAGCGTTCTGGCCTCGCATTCGGGAGAACGGCGGTTCGAATCCCCGTCCGGGCATCCAGATTTGGGTTTTCCATCGTTTCCCAAATCACTCCAGGCAAATGCCGGGATGCTTCTTTGAAAAGGCCATGGCCGAATTCCTTCCCATTCCTTGTCCCCCATCCTTTCCCGTCTCTTAAGACCTCGCTGTTGAGAGACGTTAAGCTCTTCAAAAAAAAAAAAAAAAAAAATAAAAAAAAACAGCGACAGTCTACTACGCTGTCTCACACCCTTTCTAGTTAATGCATGTCTTTCAGGGCTCACTACTTTTATCATAGTTATTTCATTCATATTTAGGTTACATAGTAACTTCCATCTCTATATTTTCTTATGTGTTTTCTCTAAAATTTTGAACATCTTCTTCCTCTTATCATTGCCAAAGTCTTTTCCTAAATAAACAAACGTCATAAAAATATCTCTGTTTTTATTGATCCTCTAGTACTGTTGTCCTTTCCATTCTCCTGTATATTATCCTGGTCATTAAGTTTGAAACATGTGCTGTTAAAATTATGGTGCCTTAATTTTCACATTTGTCAGCTTCTGCTATTTTTTTTTTGCAAGTGTGAAGATGATATTTGCATTAAAATCAGTCGGAATCTTTTCTGTTTCGTAATTATGTGATAACATTTTGAATAAGCTTTGCATTCCTTCTTCTCCTAGTCATTCAAAAGAACTTCAGTCATCTCAACAAAACCGAGCGGGGCGGTGTAACGGTTAGCGTTCTGGCCTCGCATTCGGGAGGACGGCGGTTCGAATCCCCTTCCAGGCATCCAGATATGGGTTTTCCATGGTTTTCCCAAATCACTCCAGGCAAATGCCGGGATGCTTCCTTCAAAAGGCCACGGCCGAATTCCTTCCCATTCCTTGCCCCCATCCTTTCCCGTCTCTAAAGACCTCGATGTTAAAAAGAGACTTAAAGCAGTAAAAAAAAAAAAATCTCAACAAAACCAAACGTCTTATTCGATTTCAAATCGTTCAAAGCTCTATCAAATTCTGTAGTTAAAAAGGGATCTCCTAAGTCTTCAATTCCCACGTTGCATTGTTTTTCTAATACACTGTAGTTCAAACCATCTCGGCCATACAGTTTTTTTTATGTATTCCATCCATTGTTTAAGTAACTCTATTTATTGAGCTTAAAAAAAGCTTCTAGCTGCTTCGATATTTAAGCAGGTTTTTTTTTTTATTTCTCAAAAATTATGTTTGATCTTCCTACATATACCGAACGTAGTGGGTGAGCGGTTAACGCTCTGGAATCGCATTCGTGAGGACGGTGGTTCGAATCCCCGTCCGGGCATCCAGAGTTGGGTTTTCCATGGTTTCCCCAAATCACTCCAGCTGAATACCGGGATGCTTCCTTCAAAAGGGCCATGGCCGAATTCCTTTCCGTTCATTGTCACCAGTCCCATCCCGCCTTTAATAACCTCGACCTCAAAGAGGCGTAACAGTAAAAAAAAAAAAAAAAAAAAAAAAAAAAAAAAAACCTTTCCTGTAGGACTCCTACTGAGTTCACTAATAACTTTATTCCAAAATACTAAAAAACGTAATCAGGAAGGAAGAACATATACATATCAGTAAAATCAAATAATAAATGTATGTGATAGGTATAGAGTCTGGTTCTTACGCTAGGTTAAGGCCGTGATAATGCCTTGTTTGAAGAAGAATGTGCTAGACTAGATTCCACTTATGGAGCTCAAATGTGAAATTAGTATTTGGAAGAAACAAGACAATACGCCGTTTTATTCATGATTTAACAGACTTTGTTTTCTTATCATTTATACTGATTATGCATATCACTCTCAATACACTTTTAGAAATCTATAAATGTATGTTGAAAACTGGGTATAACAATTAATTGATCATTATTCTGAAATTACTAAAATCATTAATTATTACTGTTGAACATTTTGACGAAACTTGTAGCAATAAACCTCACTACGAAAGTTAAAAAAACGCCGAAGAAATTAAAAAGAAAGAGAAAAATATAATAACTTATAGATAAATATAACGAGGGTTAAATTACTGTAGTAAAAGAAGTAAAATAATTCTTAAAACTCAGTCATATACAAGAGATACGATAACTTATAGTAACAGTTTAGATTCCAATTGTGCTGCAAATAATATAAATGTAAAATTTCCGTTTTTTATTGAAACCATATCCATGAATGAAAAGTTATTTTATAATATTTATAAGGGCGCTAATGACCTCGGTGTCGACGCGCCCTAAAGCAACACCACCAACAACAACAACATCTAATATTATTTTCTTTTGTGTTTGTAGGAAGACGCTAAAATGTTGGTGATCCTGCCAAATGAAGTAGACGGTTTGAAGGAACTCGAGAAGAATATTAAAAGGATTGATCTTAATAACATTAAAGAAGAGCTAACTACCCAGACTGTAAGAATTTATTTGCCTAAATTCAAGATTGAGACCTCTCTGAAGCTGGAAGAGCCACTGCAGCAGGTGAATCTCACTTTAAATCTTCTTGCTGTATTAAGGGGGTAGGTACAGTTATGAGGTTTCAAAAAAAAAAAAAATGATTTTTTTCTTTCCATTCACAAAAATGGTTTTTACTTTTGACTTCATGTTGGTGAAAAAATTATTTAAACATCTTTGACAGTGTGGGAATTATGCAAGTCCTGCACGATTGACAGCCATTTAAATCTTACTGGACTTGAACGTAATCCAAATCTTTATCCTTAATTATCTCAAAACAGCAATTCATCAATTGATTTTAAAGATAACTTTTTTCCAAATGCATAGATCGTTTTCAAATTTGCAGTACATGTTCTACATACTAATTACTACAGTCCCTACCATTATTGTTTATGCAGCTTTTCAAAAAAGGAAAATATGTCTATATGTTTAAACAAATAATACAAGAATTTTAATTTCTTGAATTTTTTTTATTAATAACAAATATAAAGTCAAATGTGTTGTATTATTGGTTTAAATAATTGTATCGATATTGTTTGGCGGACAGACGAGGTCGTTTTCGTTTGAATTTGCTGGAGAATATGCGAAAATCTTTAAGTTACGAGTGCAACGAAATATTTCTTCCGCCAACCTATTTAGGTCGCAATGATAGGAGGGATGAGATTAGAGAAATGAGATGCCGTACTGATTCATTTATGTATTCCTTCTTTCCTCGATCTGTTCGGGATTGGAATGCGCAGAATTAGGATTGGTGCTTAGCACCCTCTGCCACCCACAGTATTTGTGATTTGCAGAGTATAGATGTAGATGTAGATGTAGATATTAGTTTACAAGATTAAAAAAAAAATCTGCAAAATTTCAAATATTACGCTTTCTATCATTAAAGACCATAAATTTTTAAGTGCCAATTTGGATGGTACATTAAAATATTGGTAAATAATATTTTTATTTTAAAAATAAATGTTTATGTATAGCTATAACAGTCCTATGGAGCTACGAAATTTGAATACTCAAATTTAAATAGATTTGGAGAAAATGAAATTTTAATTTCTACAAATATTTGTGTGTTAGTTGTATCTACCTCCTTAAGATTCTCTATTTTTGTAAGCAAACACGTCCAATTATTTTCCCTTTGTAATTATTTTTATCCTGAAGAATTTTGTTTGAATATTATAATATTACAGTGAATATAATTTTTTTGGCAGTCAATTTATCTTCACATGAAATTCCTTAGATTCATTTGGTTTTGCAGTCCAGCTTTTCTGTACTGATAATAAATTCCTTGAATTAATGTTTGTGTCGTTAATACTTTGTCATCAAATACAGTAACATTAGAAACAGTTATATATATATAGCTGTGTCAGACTGTGGCTTTCATTTAACAGCTTATCACTTAAAATAACGTAAATTTGCTATTGTGTACCTTGTTAAATAATGATACAATAAATAAATAATACTTAAAATAACATGGATAAAGTGGCTTGATTGGAAGTATTGTGAGATAAAACAGTAAATGTGTTTTCTTAGACCCTAATTAAGATGGATAAGCTTACTTGACCACATACACAGAAAATTTTGAGTTTAAACTTGTCTCTGTGTCTTACATTAATACTTATGCCTCTGTTTAATTTGATGTGACGTGTATATTTGTTTTAGATTTGTAACCAACTCACCATTTAATAGAAACAGGTGAGTATTATTCTATTTTGCACACAGCTGACTTTGAAAACATATTTTCTTTCTTGTAATTGCAAATTATTTATGAAATTTACAATTCATCATAGGAAAAGCAGGAAATACGTACACACTTTATTGTGTTTTGGTATAAATGTTAATTATGCTAGGACCTCTGGCATGAGGATCAGATCTGCAGACACCAATCCCAACACTTATATGATTTTTACTGTCTGACAGCAGTTTCAATGCAACTTAACATGGGATGAAGATAAATGCAAAGAAGAGTCAGCTTATTAGATAAACAAATAAAAAACTAAAGGTTTATTAAGATTATAATATGGGGAAAGAATTACTTATTGAAGACTTGAAATGTAAATATCTTGACATTACATTTGATAATAAGCTTAACTGGGCAGATCACATTGGACAGGTAGTAGGAAAAGATTTCAAAATTCTGCATTTGGAGAGAGTGATGAGGGGATGCACGAGAGAAGTAAAGGAATTGGGTTACAAAACTTTGGTCAGACCATTGCTCTAATATGGTAGTGTAGTATGGGACCCACATTTTACGTATCAAATACAGGAGTTGGAGAGGGTGCAAAAAAGGACTGCTAGATTTGTTTCTGGAAAGTATAGCAGAATGCAATCAGTGACGGATATGATAAAGGAGCTGGAATGGGATTCATTGGAAGACAGGAGGAGGGTGAAGAGGGTAATGGGAGTGTACAGGGCATATACTGGCTATGAGGCATGGAAAGATATTGGTGTAGGTATGAAAAGTAGTGCATGGAAGGGAAAAGATGACCACAAGCTGGCACTCGATTTCAGGCACAAGGGTGTGGGAAGATTCTTTATTTTTAGGTAAGGGTGTCAGGGATTGGAATGAGTTACCAAGAGAAATGATGAATAATTTACCAAAAACGTTGAAAGAATTTAAAGTTAAAATTTGTAAAGGGTGAATGTAGGTGGGTGCAGGATAGGGGGAAGATGGACGTGTAGGGAAATTGCCACCACAGCATGCATGCGCTCCATTGCAATTTAATTTAATTTAATTTAATTTAATAACAAATACAGTTTTTAATGTGGGGCCACAGGGAATATAAACTTATCACTTACCATTAAGGAAATCAGGAAGGCCACGACAGCCAAATATATGGGAATAAACTTTACAATATTTTGTTTAAAGAAAAACTGAGATATTGTCTTATTGGCAACTCCATCTATTCCATTCAAGAATTTTAACAAAATGATTAAATATATTCAATACGACGTTTTATTTAACTCAGTTGTAAAAATCAATGTTTTTGTTTATCCTCTTTATTTGTCTTTGTAACGTATAATTGTTTTTACTATGATTATGACTCATATTGTATGTATGTGTATTAACCATGACATGTTTCACATCCCAGAGGCCCTTCCACAGCAGGGATCCACGGAACAAGATTGATATGTAAATAAATAAATAAAATTATAAATTTTAATCATGTTTAGTGATAAGACATGGAGTCTCATGACTGAAGCCAGAGATGACAGTGGTGGTTGTGAGAAGGAAACAATCAGTAATAACAGGAATATGTAATTCCTGGAACATACAATAAAATCATATAACATAAAAATAATAATTTTTTCAATGGAAAATGCATAATTAAATATATAAATAAACATACACGTAATAAAGATAAGTGATAGGCCTAGCGATTGGGTCATACTGGAGATTAATGCCAAGGAGATGCCTTGTATCAGGAGGATATACCCATGGAGGAAGGAATAATATGGAGACGACGCAAGAGACCTTTACCACGCATGGGAGTGAAGCAGGCCGGGGGAGGAGTGGGGGGGCATGGCCGGAGTGGTGGGGGCTTGACCGCTTCCCAACAAACACGGGGAATATGTACAAACACCTCAAGGGGACTCTAGGATAAACGTGACGCCGCAATCTGCTGATGGATTATTATGTAACTCGATGAGACAAATAAAAAATGAAGAATAAAATTTTTTGTTATCCTGCTTAGTTTTCGAGATATTCTGTCTCAAATGTGAAATGGTTTTGGTTGAAATTCAGAAGAAAAAATTATTCAAAGTAAAATTTTATGATGAATTTTTATTTAAAAAGACGAGACAAATAAAAAATAAAGAGTAAAATTTTTCGATATTTCACCTAGTTCTCGAGATATACTGTCTCAAAAGTGAGGTTTCTTAAGTTGAAATGCAGAAGAAAAATTTCGCAAAAGTCAAATTTAATGATGGATTCTTATGTAACACGACGAAAAAACTTGATAATAAGGAATAAATGTTTTCGATATCTTGCTTAGTTTGGGGGATATACAACATCCAAATTGAGGGGTTTAGGTTTGGATGCAGGCTGGACCAAAAATTAATTCTGTCAAAGCCACAATGATTACATGGTTGACATGCAGATTGGATATTTCAGTTTTATTACTACCACTTGTGGTTAGTCTGAAATGTGTCCTAGACCAGAAAAAAAGTAAGAGGACCACTCTAGGGATGAGCAACCCAGACATTTTGTAGGCTGGTACCAGAAATAAAATGTTTATTCAGTCACCTTAATGAACATTCTCTTGATCAAGATGTGTTGTCTAATTTCACAGCCCTACTTATTAGGAAAATTGTAAAAAAAATATCTCTCAGTTAGATTTAGATACGGGGGGGGGGGGAGAATGTTGTACAAAAAAAAGAGACTAAATTAGAAACACATTCCCCAAATTGATTTTGTTCAAAGGCCAATAACTTCTTTATTTATGAAGCCCATTTTTATTTCTGCATGAACCTGTTTCGACATAAATAGATGAGAAAGATTTCAAAATCGGTAAAAATAGGTATACACGTATTTACAAACAGAAACAAGTCTTATATGAAGCTTTAAAAATAACCTAAGTCAATGGCCTGAAATAGCTATTTAAAAAATTAACAAAACTCACAGCTTCTCACATAACAGTTAATTTCATCATCCATTGTCAGTATAATCAGCAACGTGACGAAAGAAATCGTAATAGTAAATTCACTGAATCGCGAAGTAAAACACGTCCCTTTAAATCTCATTTTAAACACTCGTTAAAAAATAATGCTAGTCTATTATGTGCAAAATAGCAAGGTTTGTTGATTTTCTACACTACACCAAGAAAAAATTGAGAACAAAGTCATCCCATTGAGAGCTATGACTAAATATTTATAGACGTGCTGCAAAGTTTGAGGTGTCTACCGCTCACTTCAACAACGATAATTACAATTCAACTTACTTATGAAATGATATTCCAGGTTCTTTCCTGTCTGGCCTATTTGTGCAACCGTACGCAACACAAGCTGGCATTTTTAAACACTTATACACAATACTAAATGAAATAATCACTGCATCTACCACAATGTGAACACCTTAATTGTTGGGAAGCGCCATATGGTCGCTGCCGGTGCTGCCACCATGCGGGAGAGTTTAGTGCTTGCTTCACCGATTTAACGTCACTTCTCCTCCATATAATTCCTTCCTCCATGGGAGGATATAGCCATGGAGGAAAGAAATGTATGGAGAGGAAATACCGCTTATTCTGGGACGCCGCCTCTAAACTCTCGGCTGATACTGCGCATGCGCGGTGGCGGCGGCCATATTACCTATCCATACAATTGCTATTTGGAGACAGTATATACCGAAAACTAAACAAGATATCGAAACATTTTATTATTTATTTTCGATTTTGTTACTCGTGTTATATAAGAATCCATCATCAAATTTGAGTTTTTGCGAAATTTTTCTTCTGCATTTCAATTCACGTTTGAAACACTATATCTTGAGAACAAGGCAAAATATCAAAAAAATTTATTGTTTATTTTTATTTGTCTCGTCTTTTTAAATAAGAATCCATCATCAAATTTGACTTTGACCAATTGTTTCTTCTGAATTTCAACCAAAAACATCTCACATTTGAGACAGAATATCTCTAAAACTAAGCAGGATATCAAAAATTTTTATTCATCATTTTTTATTTGTCTCATCGAGTTACATAATAATCCATCACCAGATTGCGGCGTCACGTTTATCCTAGAGTCCCCTTGAGGTTTTTGTACATATATCCCGTGTCTGTATGGATAGGTAATATGGCGGCCACGCCTTCCCACTCCTCTCCCCCCGGTGTCACTTCAATGCGTGTTGAAGGTCCCTTGCGTCGTCTCCATATTTTCTTTCCTCCATGGATATAGTATGCTAGTTCTGACGTATACAGTCCCCCTGTGATGGTAATATCAGTCAGATATGTGTGGACTGATTTGGATGCCGCTGGGTAATATGGAAACTGTTAACGTGTATCGGTTCTTCCTAATGAGTAGCTGGTAACTGATAAGTAATCAGTATAAGAACATACATTATTGAACATCTCAGTATTTTTTGGATTCTGGAAATGATCTGACATTCACATGTAATGTGATGGCAAGCAATACTACTGCTATCTGTGATAGGAGGTTAAGCTTGTAATGAACACATCTCCCAAATTCTTAGAAACTAAGGGAGAAATTGTAATAAAGCCTTTAAAACTGTTTCCTATGTCTTTAGAATAAGTAAATAACCGTGAGAGAAACAACTGTATTGGACTACACTGATTAAAAAAATGTAATGTTGTATGAGATATAATGATACATAAATTTTTGAAAAGAACATCTTTGAGCTATTAAAATCAAAGATGTAACGAAGCAAATTTCAATTTCTGCATTAATACTGGATAATATATATATTTTGACCTCTTAAAATCATGGTAATTTAAAAACTTTCCAATAATTGTTTAAAAAATATATGCTTTTGTGGTTTTGTAATGTAAATAAAAAGCAGAAGAATAGATTTTCAGATTTTTATATAATTGTACTAAATATACCTTAATATTAAGAGGCAAAATTAGTGAATACAAATATTTGGTAATTTTCGTCTAATATAATGCACTGCAAACACAAATATCTTGGGTGTTTTTTTTTTTTTTTTTTTTTTTAAGTTATAATTTTAGATTATGATCAATAGCCTTGCTTCTATTGCAGACTGGAATCAAAATAATGTTTACCTCTGATGCTGATTTCACTCCCATGACTAACAGTAATGTCAAAGTTGACTCAGTTATACAGAAGGCTTTTATTCAAGTCGATGAGACAGGAACTACAGCCGCTGCGGCTACAAGTAAGTAGACACAACAGTATGAGATAATATAAAATTATGTTTATCTAAAATATTCTACACTACACTTTTTTTTTTTTCAAATGTGCGCAGAAAGTTAAGAGGTAACGTAAAAATTTACTTTAAAACTGAACAAGTGTTAAATTATTCTGAAATAAGTCTTTAATAATTTACTTGTAAAACTTCTCGGAAAAAATTTTTGCTATAGAAAACTGGTAGTATTGTGTTTTAAACTCCGCTGTGATAGAGAAAGTGTGCCGTGTTTGTGTGTGAGTGTGTGTGTGCGTTCGAAAAAGAGAGAGGGAGAGAGAGAGTGAGTTAATAGGGGGAGAGGAGGTTAAGGGGTAGGGTTGTAGTGCCCCCACATGGACACCAGTAAACCTATGGGGACCTATGGCGAACCTGGCAGCGGGCCGAGCGGAGACTTGGCCAGATTCGATGGGAGGAATGAGCGAATGTGTAAGGATCGATCCTAGATCGACTTCTGGGATCGGAGTGAGACATCCGTGGCAGGATCATCAGGATGAACAATTTCATAATCATGTACTATGTACAACTTTTACTATTACAACTGTACAAAATATACAAATGGTATGCATTGAGACTACTGCTGAATACTGATAACAATGTGAGGTGCTACTGCGCTACCTTCCAACGTCACGCTATGACGAAACTGACTACTGAAAATAGGTTGATTATTATGACTGCATGAGTGTGACATTTACTTTGAGGACAGCAAGAGCTTCGTCCACTGTGGGAGATTATCTATACCATTAACGCCAGCTCTAGGCATTGTGGAGGACCCTAACTCCCTATTCATCGATGGCTTACCACGTCCAACCATACCCTACAGCAGAGCCAACCTGTTAGGCGCTGCCGTCTTCTTCGTGTGTGGCGCCACCCCGCAGCCACGGCCGTCGGACGGCGGCTCGACGTCTGCGTTCTCTCTGCTCCAACTTTTGCGGCTGCGGCTGCGTCTGCGACAAGACAAGACATGACAAGACAAAGACAAGACAGAGACAAAGACAAGACAAAGACAAAGACAAAGACAAAGACAAGGACAAGACAAAGACAAGACAAACACAAGACAAAGACAAGACAAAGACAAAGACAAGGACAAGACAAAGGCAAGACAAAGGCAAGACAAAGACCAGACAAGACAAAGACCAGACAAGACAAAGACAAGACAAAGACAAGACAAAGACAAGACAAAGACAAGACAAAGACAAGACAAAGACAAGACAAGACAAAGACAAAACAAGACAAAGACGAGACAAAGACGAGACAAAGACGAGACAAGACGAGACAAAGACAAGGACAAGACAAAGACAAGACAAAGACAAGACAAAGACAAGACAAAGACAAAGACAAGACAAGACAAGACAAGGCAAGACAAAGACAAGACAAAGACAAGACAAAGACAAGACAAAGACAAGACAAAGACAAGACAAAGACAAGACAAAGACAAGACAAGACCAAGACAAGACAAGGCAAGACAAAGGCAAGACAAAGGCAAGACAAAGGCAAAACAAAGGCAAGACAAAGGCAAGACAAAGACAAGACAAAGACCAGACAAAGACCAGACAAAAACAAGACAAGACAAAGACAAGACAAAGACAAGACAAAGACAAGACAAGAAAAGACAAGACAAGACAAGACAAGACAAAGACAAGACAAAGACAAGACAAAGACAAGACAAGACAAAGACAAGACAAAGACAAGACAAGAACAAGACAAGACAAGACAAAGACAAGACAAAAGACAAGACACTCCCCGATACCCGTGCAGAGGTTTTTACACCACTTCCCACTACGGTCCTAAAGTGGAGGGGCAAATGGTAGACTAATGATGAGGCCGATCCATGCCGTCATCTGTCCTCCTTAGCTCGACCATTGCGCACTTTTTCCCTACTCTCAGCGCACTAAATCCCCCGTCGATGCCTCTGTCTGGTTTCTTAACATGCTACTTGCTGTCCTCATTTCATAATTAACAAATATGTAACTTATGAACCAAGTGAACAACTGCGTTCGCTACAGAGTTACTAGGGCTTACAAGTGAGCACGCTCGTAGTTTTTCAGGATACAAATTACATTGGAAACATCCACGTGTGTGTAAAGGCCAGAATAAAAGATTATTAATCAATTTAATTCTATATTTATGATCAATATAAAATAAATAATAAATTTATTTCCTTGCCTGTAGGTTGTACAGAATTGGAACATTTTACACAATTATAATCTCTATAAATTCTCAACTATTGAACAATATACATAGTTATTATATCTGAATTATTATTATTTATTCACAAATAGCCTGTGGCTAATACATTTAACAAAATTATATGTACACTATATAATAACAAAAACAAAACAAACAAAAAATACTACAATGTAATAATATTTACAAAGCCACACAACTTTCCAGCCATGAACCCACTTTTTCTCTAAATCTTCCTACAGATTCAGAATCCTTTATTTCTTGCGGTAATTTATTATATATAACTATTCCTTTATAAAAAACAGTCTTTTGTGCCTTAGCACCTTGTTTATGAGTCACATGAAAATGATTAACCTGTCTAGTCCCATAATTATGAACATCATAATTTTTTTGTACAAATCTGCTTAGATACTTGGGTAACACGTTATTTTGCAGTCTAAATATAAATGTTAACATATCTCTTACTATTTTTTTTTTCAATATATAAATAACCCAACATTTTAAGGATATTGCTCACATTTTCTGTACGTCTTTTGTTTAAAACTGCTCTGATTCCCTTATTAATATTTGTTTAAAATTTACTGATTTCTGACTTACTTGCCATTATTCAATAATTAATATTTTAAATATGGCTACTTTCTAAAACAAATTTACATATGTTCAATGGTTATGACAGAAAGTCTATCATCTGTATATAGTCGGGGTGTAGAAGCTCTCCAGTAAATAATTGTTAAATGCCATGAAGAATCAGTTTTACCTCTTCCTTCTTATCAAATGATACATTTATTTTTCTGTCTGTGTACCAAATGAGTGGAAGCTTTTGGTATTGATCTTAATTCCGTGTTGACCTACCACACTAGGTATCCCATCCAGTTCCACCCACAACTGTTACTTATTCTGCATCAAACCTATTGTATGAAACTGCCCTTAGCTGTCAATCTATCTTCTGTATATAAACTACTAGCCTCGTACCCGCGACTTCGTACGCGTGGATTAAGAATTGTTTTGCCAGAATTAAATTTTGAAAGTTGTTGGTAACGATGGATTGGTCCAAAACAATATCGAGTCGGAATAATATGATAGGAAAACTATCACTATATCATTCTACCGTCGAACCTGCCTCTTGAAGAGAATCAATTTCCAACATATTTCTGTCACCATTCGATAAGGTCTCAAAATTTCGTGACTACAACTGTTAATCATAATGGAAAAAATATCCTGTGTCCTTCATACAGATTTTCTTATCAAATTCCATCAATATCGATATAGCCATTTAGTCATCAAAACGTAACAAAAAGACAGAGACTTACTTCCATGTTTATAATACTACTAGCTGACCCGGCAATGCTTCACTATTGCTGGACTTGAGTAGGCTCATAGATTAAATGAAAAAATATTTACATACAAATTTTAAACTGCTGTTTCATTCATTTTCAGTTGGAAAGGGTGAGAGGGGATGCGCTTTGGAAAACATATGCAGGCAGTATTTTTCTGTTTGTTTCAAAGTATAAGTGGCAAATTCCCATTGAAATCTGATGAAATATGTGGTTTTGTCTAAATTATGGGGAGGAGGGGTGGGTTTTTTAATTTTTTTTTGAGAGGAACCATTTTCGACATCCCCTCGACAATTCACCATAGCTTCGCCGTAATCGGACGAACGGTTTGCGGGTTTGTTTAAATTATGGGGTGTTATGGGGATGAGGGGGTAATTAAGGTGGTGGAAAGAGAGGAGAGGGATTGGGTTTTTGTGAAATTAATGTGTACAGTATTTCTCTCTCTTTTTTAAAGTATAAGTGTACAAATTCTTATCTAAATCGGATAAAAAATGTGGTTTGCCTAAATTATGGGGTAAAAACATAATGGGGGTGGAAAGGGGGAGAGGGGATGAATATTCGGAAACCATATGTTGGCAGTATTTTTCTTTTGTTTTAAAGTAAAAGTGTACAAATTCTTATCTAAATCGGATAAAAAATGTGGCATTGCCTAAATTATGGGGTGAAAAAATTATGGGGGTGGAAAGGGGGCAAGGGGATTAATATTCGGAAACCGTATGCAGGCAGTATTTTTATGTTTGTTTTAAAGTATAAGTGTACAAATTCCTATCTAAATTGCATAAAAAATGTGGTTTTGCCTAAATTATGGGGTGTTATGGGGAATAGGGGGTGACTTTTTGAATTTTTTTTTCACAGGAACCTTCGCAGGCGCACACTCGAAAACTCTCCAAAGTTTCATTGCAATCTGATAAATGGTATAGGAATGCATAGAAGACGAACAAACCAACAAACAAACAAACATTGATTTTTATATATAAGATTACTGCGGTTCACACACACACACACACAATGACTGCGAACAAAACCCGAGAGATCAAAATAACGTAAAATTGTACACCTTCAGCATTGCAAGACTACTTACGATTTACCTCGCATTGCACCCCTAAGTTTCTAATATCTACAGTTTAATATTCAATCCGAATAACCTAAGGCCCAGGCGTGACTCTTACGATCAAAAACAATTAATAAAATTTTTAGCCTCCACGGAGATTTGAACCGGAGACCACGACCCAAACATTTGTAAGCAAACGCATTAACCACTGAGCTGCCAGTCCACTACACGGAAACACGGTACAGAGACGTCCATATCCAACGTGTCTGTCTGTCGCCGTATTTATAAATTATGAGACAACATGTGTTACTTATACAGATAATTTTTCAACCAAATGTAGACAGTATTTTTCTCCTTGTTTCAAAGAATAAGTGTGCAAAGTTTCATCGAGATCAGATGAAAACTGTGGATTTCTATGAAGAACAAACAAGCAAACATACATTCATCTTTATATATATAGATTAACTCGATGTTTCAAAAGAATAATTAACATCAATATTTCACTATATTTTATAACGTGAGTTATAGACACAAAATTCGAACACAAAAATGTCAACCACATGTTGTTAGACTGATAACTTTACTTCATATAAAATGTTCTTTGCGTCCTGAACATATTGAGAACACCGCCAACCCGATATCTAAAAACAAAAAAAAAAAAAAAAAAAAAAAAAAACTATAAAAAAATTACTATTTATATTTGTTAATTTCTTATTTAGGTAAGTATAGCTAAGTAAATATCAGATTTCAGAATTTCTCATATTCACAATTATATAATGATACGAAAAAAATGTGTATAAAACTGTGCTTGAGCTGTCTCGCCTCGCCTCGTGGAAGCTCTCTCGAGAGTCGAAACGCGGCATGAGGCATGCGGCACTAGCGAGCGTGAACGAGGCGAGGCGAGATTACGCGAAGCGCCGTTTTCTCTCTCGTGTTCGAGCTGCCTCGCCTCGCCTCGTGGAAGCTCGCTCGAGAGTCTTAACGCGGCATGAGGCATGCGGCAGTAGCGAGCGTGCACGAGGCGAGGCGAGATTACGCGAAGCGCCGTTTACTCTCTCGTGTTCGAGTTGCCTCTGCTCGCCTCGCGGAAGCTCGCTCGAGATTCTAAACGCGGCATGAGGCATGCGACACTAGCGAGCGTGCACGAGGCGAGGCGAGATTACGCGAAGCGCCGTTTACTCTCTCGTGTTCGAGCTGTTTCGGCTCGCCTCGCCTCGTCTCGTGGAAGCTCTCTCGAGAGTCGAAACGCGGCATTAGGCATGCGGCACTAGCGAGCGTGCACGAGGCGAGGCGAGATTACGCGAAGCGCCGTTTACTCTCTCGTGTTCGAGCTGCCTCGGCTCGCCTCGTGGAAGCTCGCTCGAGATTCTAAACGCGGCATGAGGCATGCGACACTAGCGAGCGTGCACGAGGCGAGGCGAGATTACGCGAAGCGCCGTTTTCTCTCTCGTGTTCGAGCTGCCTCACCTCGCCTCGTGGAAGCTCGCTCGAGGTTCTAAACGCGGCATGAGGCATGCGGCACTAGCGAGCGTGCACGAGGCGAGGCGAGATTACGCGAAGCGCCGTTTTCTCTCTCGTGTTCGAGCTGCCTCGCCTCGTCTCGTGGAAGCTCGCTCGAGAGTCTTAACGCGGCATGAGGCATGCGGCACTAACGAGCGTGCACGAGGCGAGGCGAGATTACGCGAAGCGCCGTTTTCTCTCTCGTGTTCGAGCTGCCTCGCCTCGTCTCGTGGAAGCTCGCTCGAGAGTCTTAACGCGGCATGAGGCATGCGGCACTAGCGAGCGTGCACGAGGCGAGGCGAGATTACGCGAAGCGCCGTTTTCTCTCTCGTGTTCGAGCTGCCTCGCCTCGCCTCGCCTCGTGGAAGCTC
>JARYHS010001113.1:913700-1008900 GCA_031002005.1 Vandiemenella viatica
TTTAGAAGTTCAGCTGTAGGAATGTTGCTCTCAGTGGTGTGAATGTTACTTTGACTGCCACTAGAAACACAAATTATTCTTCTAATAACACTATAACTTGATACATGTATAATGTTTATAATTGTGAAGTGATAAATAATTGTTTTTATATATAATAAGTGTATACTAGTGCGCAAGATCCCAATATTAGAATATAAATTGATCTAAATACCGTAACTAAAAATGGTTGCCAGAATAGTGTGATTAGTAGTGTAAATTCATGAAGTAAGTAATAAGCCAAAGGTTTAAAACAGCGATAAATATAATCAGTAAGAAACCAATTTGGGGGTCATAATAAAATCATCTGCTTTTATAAGCAGACAATATATCTGAAAAAATATTGTCTGCTTATAAAACAATTACAACACAAATAAGCTGAATAGTAGCACAAGTATAGGTCTATTTCTCTCTGGGGGGATAGCAGTTTACATTAAGAAGTAAACTCTTTATTTTTTACACAATTCTATTATATATATATCTATCTATTTACCAAAATAAAAAATTCTCTTTCCAAATCAGAAAAAAATGATATGACAGAAGAAATATGAAATTTAAGTTAATTTTAAAATTACGTTTCATCAACAAAGTCACAAAGTGTTAAATCTAGTTAAAAAAAATATTGATACAATAGCAATCAGCAATTACACTGACACAAAGTTGTTTCTTTGAATAGCCTCTTAGTTATACATACTTAGAAAATAAGAATAAAGAAATAATTAAATTCAGCAACAAAATTTAATATTAGGAAACAATATTTTAATATTCATTTACTTTACTTCCTATCACATAATTTTATCCATTTAAATGTTAATACAATTCCTGATCCCTAGAAATAGAAACATCACACAAAAATTAATATATCAGATATAGTACAAATCCTATGGTGACAATGGCTTTTTTCTATGCTCACGAAATATACGAATCATCAACAGCATCCTGTTACAAGCCTATTAATTACACAGAATGGTCATCTAAAAATGACTGATAACTGCACAAAAACAAGAAACTAGATCTAAAAATCAGTTTCTAGCACACCTTTTATTTGGAAATTTTAAAACACAACAGTGTTCTAAAAAAAGACCCAATTTGTGTTAAACAGGAGACTATTTCTTCCCCCACGACAATGCACCTGCACACACAGCTGTCTCTGATGGGCAGTTTTTGGCTAAAAATGACACCTTACTCCTGGCTCCGTGTGACTTTTTCTTATTTCCGCGCATGAAAAGGGGCATTAAAGGACACAGATCTGACAACATTGAAGAAGTTAAGATAAAATCTAGGGAGGTGCTGTCAGACATTTCTAAAGATCAGAAAATGTTTCGAACAGTGTTAGCACAGGGGGACAAATGTATTAGTTGTAATGGAGAGTATTTTGGTTGGATAGTTTTAGATTGTTTTGTAAAAAATTAGAATATATAGCTTTCAAAAAATAATTCCTTTTTTTTGGGGGGGTACCCCTTCATAAACCAATAATAAGCAGACACACTCTGCTTCTGATCACAAGATATAACCTTTCTTGGCCAACTCAAAAATTTCTGCAACATACACATAAAATGAGATGGCCCCATCTTACCTTCTTTGTGAAGTTGTGCTGGCATATTTATGAAGTTGGAATCCGGCCACATCTTCAAATACTTCAGAGCAATATGTGCAAACATATGAGGGAGCAGAAACAATTGAGATATGACTGAACACATGTTTTGTTAGAGAGCACCAATATAAAAAAGTCTGTGCACAAAAGGAACATGCAAGTTCGGATAATGATCGCTCTTCACAGGTAGTTTCCTTACTGTGATGCATAATCCTACCACTGCTATCATTAGCTACACATATATTGCTTACACCAGGTCTTACTAAAAGTGTACTTGTATTTGTCCTATCACTTAGTGACTTCTCCACAGTACTGTCATCGTTTTTTCCATAGCAGAAAACTTTACTTCCATGCTGAAGCTTAATTTTTGATCTGCAAAACGAAATAGGAACAAGAATTTTTAGTTGCTTTACTACTTAAAATTAACAAATAAAGGTACCAACACATTATGTATGTCAGATCAATAATTGTAAAGCAGATCAGTCTAGTGGCTCATTGGCATACGAATGGGGAAAAGGTCCCTGGTTCAAGAACTAGTTTCAACTGGAATTTCTGTAGGTCTTAAAAGTGATCATTACCTCTAGCAAAGCTGTGATTTGTTCATGTAAAGTACTCTAGGACACTCCTTGGTTAAGATTCCATGTAAAGCTATACGTCCTCTTTACCCTACAGCAATGTTTCTCAAAGTGGGGCACGTGAACCCCTAGGGGTTCGCCAGTTGAACATCGGGGGTTTGCGTAGGGTTGTCAGATTGCTGGGAAGCCTCGGAATAGTATGGAATTTTGTTTCTGGTCCCATGTCCAGTAATTATGCATTACTGTCCCGGAATTCCCATATACTAGATTTTTTTCTCAAAGTCAGTTCACCACATTGGCCAAGAGAGCACACTCACGGTGTGCTCACAGCGGGAGGATGGAATATGCAAGTAGTTTGTCCCTTATATCAGAGGAATTGAAATTAACAGGAAATTATGAGCTTTTTAGGATTTTGAAAATTCTATATGTAGTTAACATTGCTTCCCTTTGTACAGAGTTAATATGTCTGAAAGTTGTTTTTGAAGTCCTTACAAAAGGCTTTCCAAATGTACGATTTTTGTTTTAAGTTTAGTATTTTTCCTTCTTATTCATAATAACTGATGTTGATTTTCAACTAGATATTAATTAATAAACCTAAAAGAGGTGCAATATATATGTTAGATACCATAGTTTTTAATTAAAATATTTTTTTATTAATTTGCAACTTTCTTCACTCTTTAAATACAAAGTATACCACTAAAATACTTTTTAATCCCAGAAATGTTCAGGAAATTATAAGTCTCTATCTGGCAACCCTAGGTTCGCGACAAGATGTATATTACACACAATGGTGAATATTGCTGATTGTTGCCAGTAGTGGGAGCTAAAATAAAAAGTTGCAGTTTGAGAAACATTGCCCTACAGGATTACCAGTTCAGAGCAGCAACGGCAAAGGGAGCATCCATAAACCAAATAGCTCAATTTTGGCCTCCTGTGAAACCCCCTCCCCCCACGTGGCTTTGGATCGATCTCCCCCCCCCCCACACACACACACACATAGCACGTAGCTTTTTTCCGTTTTGATTCCAGGAGACATTTGTACCGTTTTCTCCTGTCAAACTATTTTAAATTATATAAGGAGGTAATTAACTGAGATAAAATAATATTCACATGCTGTTGTGTAATTCTGTTCCTCATTTTTACTAAAAAAAAAAGTTGTGAAAGGAAAGCTATGTGGCCTGGCTCGGAAACCCCCCTCACCCCAAGTGGCCCAGCATAGCCTTCCAGCCAACCCCCCCCCCCCCCCCCGTGGACAGAGCCACGTAGTTTGTGCACACTCCCAAAAGTGCATGCATTTGAACTCTGTCACGCAGTAGCCAAACAATACTTATGGATTTCCCAAAAATTAAATACGGCATTTACTTTTATATGATGGAACAAGTAAAACTTTTAAGATAAATATGCAAATTAGTATATGTTTTCCTCACAAGAACATAATAGGTTGTCATAGTTACACAAGTATCAACTGTTAAATAATGTACAATCACAACTTTACAGCATCGTATACTGCTAAAAAGTTCACACCTTTCCTGCTGTGTCAAAATGTAAGAGTGTTGTAATATTTTGATTGTTTCATTATCTGCCGTCACTTCTGGTGACCCAAGAAAATAGAATTTTGATGTTTATAGGAGCTAATATTTTTCTATCACTATAGTATGATGTATCAAATACATTTAAAACTACTGCCATATACCAAGATGACACAAAATGGTTATATTAATTCTCTGCTAAATATTAAAATACCAAAAGTGCAGTAATTTCTAGTCTGACAGAGTAACAGTAATTTTACTCCCCGAAAATTTCTACGTTATGCTCTGAGGAAAGGCAGTTCAGTTGGTATACAAAATGGAATCTCCTACAGGTGGCATGGCCAATGATGGGATAGATTTCACTAATAGCAGGGTTATAAAAAATTATAGTGAGTGCATGCATATTGCACATTGTGTAACAAAGCCTATTAGTAGGGAAGGATCCAAAGGGTGGTTTAGGAGCATTAAAGGGTTGGTATTTGTACGCAAGTATATTTTTTAGCTTAGATGGTCTACTGAAGGAAACATGGAGTGTGGTGGGAAGTACGTTGGAGAGAAAATGGTGAATTTCAGGAAAGGATCTGACGAAGTCATAGCCCAGATGAAGAATCTGGTTTAGCAATTCTAGGCCAGGAGATCTGGATGAGGAAAACGGGGTTCTGGTTGGTTCTGGGTTGTATATGTCAGTGTGGTAGATAGTTTTTGAGTCAGGATATCTGTTTGTGGAACAATTCTGGAGGATAATTAAAAAGCTTTCGGGTCAAGTTGTTGGAGTAAAAGTAAAGGATTTTTGGTTTGAGCCAGATACATCTGCCTTGGATTGCAAAGCTGTAGGAGAGGGAGCATTTTGAGTAATATTGTAGGCAGCAATCCAAGTTGAGATATATTTATAGGTTTGATGTGGACACATGTGTATAAGTGGCCATTATATACAAAGATGTCTACATCCAGGAAGGTGATGTTCAGAAAGTTCATGAATTCAAGAAATAGGTTTTAATCATGGGTCCAGGTCATAAAGATGTCATCTACATACACAGTCATTGTAGTGGGTTATAGGATAAACTTTTAAGAAACCATTCATCTGTTCTGCCTAGGAAATGGTTGAGTTAGTGGGGTGCAATGCATGTGTCCATAGCCATGCCCCATATTTGATGGTAGATGTGGGATGGAAAGTTAAGAAATTTTTTGTGAAGATAAAGTGTGCCAACGAATTGAGAAAGGCAGGAGGGACTGTGTGTGTGGGGGGGGGGGGGCAGAGGGGGAGGGTGGGGGGAGGGGGGTGCCTGTTTAGGCAGATTGAGAAAGTATGAGGTAGGTAAGTAAAGATGACGGAGAGCTGCCTCAGAGCTTCAGCCATGTAAATACTCTGATTCATGACAGTAGTCAAGCCCTTGCTAGCTAAGGCAATTACAGTGATTTGATTTTTCAAAGTTCTCTTATGACCCACAATTAAGCGCGATTCAGGTTATTGGAGTGGAGGATTGAATTTAGGATGGAAAGTGATGAGAGTGGCTGCTTATGGGACTTGGAATTGAAGTAGAGCATGGCTTTGGGAGAGGGGGGACGGGTTTAACTAGGATGGAGGTATGAATTATTGGAATCTAGGTTGAAGGTTACCACATCAGTTTACACTCCTACCTGTACTATTAGATAATACCACCAGCAGAAGGTGCAGTAGATTGAAAGAAAGTCCCTAATAAGAGTTGCCCACTCAGATTTTTCAGTGATGGAGAAAGTAAGACCATTGGAAAGAACAGCTAGCTTACGTTTGGATAGGAGGTTCGGAGAAAGATTTACTATTAGGATTTTGGATTTCTCCAGAGGTGAGGGTTGGGCAGCGCACAATTTACCTTGAAGGCGCAGTTGTGGAATGGTGGCTTAATGTGTCAATGATTTAATAACTAGAGCAACATAGTGTTAATGTTGTGTCATTGGCAGTTGGTGATTTCTTATGGACTCATAATCATCAATCAGACGGTAATAATTTTGCTTTGCTAAGCATGCAACAAAGTGTATTTATTTATCACATGAGCCCCTTGTTTTGTAAGTAGTGCAATATCACATTTCTATTTTTATTTCATCTGATTTTCTGGGGAGGGTGGGGGATGGATCAATGAGAGTTTAGCAGACATATCAGATTCCAGTTTCCACCCCTTATGGTAAATAGCAGTCAATCAAGATACTGCTTGATAGAGAAATGATAACAATATTTAATTAAATCGCAATGGAGAGCAAACACAGGTGGCAAATTCCCTACACACCCATCTTCCCCCTTCCTGCACCCACCTGCATTTGTCCTCTATGAATTTCAACTTTAAATTGTTTCAACGTGTTTTGTAAATTAATCATCATTTCTCTTGGTACATTATTAAAATCCCTGACACACTTATGTAAAAAAGGGAATCATTCTACACCTTTGTGCCTCTCATCACTTTCTATCCTAAATTCTATCCGCTACTTCAATAACCTGAATCAGGCTGAATTGTGGGCAGTAACAGAACTTTGCCTTTATGCCAGCTTGTGGTCATGGTCATCTTTTCCCATCTATGCATTACTTCAAATTCTTACACCAATAAGGGTTTCCATGTCATCATCCAATATATGCCTTGTACACTCCCATGAACCTATTCACTCTACTCCTGTCTTGCAATGAATCCCATTCCAGCTTTTATATCATATCTGTCACTGATTGCGTTCTGCAGTAATTTCCAGAAACAAATCTAGCAGCTTTTTTTTGCACCCTCTCCAACTACAGTATTTGATACTCAAAAAGTAGATTCTGTACCAGAGTACCATATTCAAGAAATGGTCTGACAAAAGTTTTGTAACCCAATTCCTTTAATTCCCTCATTCATCCCCTCATCACTCTCTCCAACAATTGTAGAATTTTGAAACCTTTTCCTACCACCTGTCCAATGTGTCCTGCCCAGTTAAGCTTCTTATCAAATGTAATGCCCATATATTTAAATTTAGTCTTCAACAAGTAATTCTTTCCCCACCTTATAATCACAATCAACCTTTTGTTTTTTATCTGTACATCCAATAAGGTGACTCTTCTTTCCATTTATCTTCATCCCGTGTTATAGAAATATAACGTCTGGTTTAGGTACTTAGAATTATTGTAAGAAACATTTATGAGCGCTACAGGAAGGGAGCAATTTTTGTTGGAAACATTTTCAAATTTATGTGTGGTACTATTCCTGGGTTTCTGTAATCTTCTGATTTATTTGATTTGTGAAGCTGTCAGCTGTCCAAATTCTGAGTTAAATACAAATAAAGGTATGTAAAAACAATGCAGTCTTGAAACATTCAGGATCATTCAAGATTTAGGTTCACTTGGTAATTTGGAAGCAGGGTCTATTGTCCACAGACAAACATTGCAGTATTGGTTCCTATATATTTCTACAAGCCAGTCTACAAGTTGTGGAGATCTATTGCTAAGCAACAGTGTGACATGAGTGGTGAATGACAATTTAACAAATGCAATTACAACAGATTATTATTGGGAAGTGGTTATTTTGTGACAAACCACAAACAGGTGAGCATGTAATACTAACATGTACTTCATAATGCAAATTATTAACAGAACTAAAGAGTAAAGAGAAAAAAATGAATACGACACAGAAAAATTAAATCAATATAATCAACATTGCATGTAAGTTAATTTGATATAAAAATTGAATTCATTATTAAAAGTATCAATACATTATTAACAAAAACTCATCTTTTATTTGTATCCAGAAAAAAATTGGTAAAGATATATTGGTCATTATCTGAAACCTAAATATACTATGTTGCGAATATTAAGCTTCATCAGTTAAAGGTAAATTTTTCACCATTTACAATGTTTTGTTAGAATGATCTATTTCAGACTGCGGCATGTGCTGATCTGATTTAGAGTAATATGAACGAACATGTAAACTGATAGTTTTTTAGTAAGAAACTACTATACCTATCAGAAACACGCGCTGAGGTCTCTTGTTCATCATCTTCTGGCATATCCTGAAAAAGATTTTAAAAATAAATATTAATGTATATACAAACTCAGAACAAGGAAATGGAACTACTGAAGATACTTTTAACAGAGACTTAGAATCAATAACATAATTTTAAAAAAAAAAAACCTAGCTATAATGGTTTATGTTAACAAAGCAAATAACTATAAACAGGGTGCTAATAACCCGACGTTGACGCGCTCTAAAGCCCCAAAAAAAAAAAAAAACTGTAAACAGTGTGATTAATCCATTGTGGTTTTGTCAGAAACTGTTTAAACTTGATATTAAATATCTACTCATGCTGCTGAATAGTTGATTATTGTAAGGACAATAAACATGTCTGAACAACGTAGGTATATGAATATATAATATTAACTGAGTCATTCCTTTAGACAACTTTTGGTGGAAAATGTCTGTACTTATTGTAAACCGTCTGCTATAGTTATGACCACACCAAAACAAAAGTTTTGAAAATGTAGGTTAGCGGGCAGGTATATAATAGTAATTGTGACAATTGTGGCAAGCTAAAAGACGAGTGAAACGTCAACTGGTGTAAGACTGGCAAAAGTTATTACAAGGTAAATGTGGCATATTCCAATATGGCTTATTGCAGGAAAATAATCTATGCTGTAGCTAAGGAGCATTGAGTGAGTAAAACTTGTGCATTTAAGCATTTGTAGGAAACAGTGGAAATGAACTGGAAGAACAACATGTTTATGAAAAAAATAGTCATAGTTAAAGGACAGAGTGCAGACATAACTGTTTTCCAAGACACTTGAGCATTGTGCCATGAATAGAAGGAATTGATAGAGAGTTTGTTGTATTGATTAATAAAGATTACTACAGTTCATTTGTACTTACAGGTCACAGTTATGAATTACTTGGGGTACATATTTAGGATGATAGGAAAGAAATAATGAGGCTTTTGGGAGCTTACTGAAAAGAATCAAAATGATAGAGGATTGTAAACAGTTGCAGGGTGATCTGGACAGGATATCTAATTGGGTTGGTAAACATGGAATGAAGATAAATGCAAAGAAGAGTCAGCTTATTAGGTCAATTATGAATTTAAGGTGGGGAAAGAATTGCTTGCTGAAGACTTGAAATATAAATATCTTGGAATTACTTTTGATAACAAACTTAACTGGGCAGGACACATAGGACAGGTGGTAGGAAAAGGTTTCAAAGTTCTGCACTTGTTGGAGAGAGTGATGAGGGGATGTACGAGAGAAGTCAAGGAATTGGGTTACAAAACTTTGGTCAGACCATTGCTCGAATATGGTAGTGTAGTATGGGACCCTCATTTTACGTATCAAATACAGGAGTTGGAGAGGGTGCAAAAAAGGGCTGCTAGATTTGTTTCTGGAAATTATCGCAGAATGCAATCAGTCACGGATATGATAAAGGAGCTGGAATGGGATTCATTGCAAGACAGGAGGAGGATGAGGAGGGTCATGGGAGTGTACAGGGCATATACTGGCGATGAGGCATGGAAAGATATTGCAATAGGTATGAAAAGTAGTGCAAGGAAGGGAAAAGATGACCATGACCACAAGCTGGCACTCGATTTCAGGCACAAGGGTGTGGGAAGATTCTCTTTTTTAGGTAAGGGTGTCAGGGATTGGAATGAGTTACTAAGAGAAATAATGAATAATTTACCGAAAACTTTGAAAGAATTTAAAGATAAAATTTGTAGAGGGCAAATGTAGGTAGGTGCAGGATAGGGGGAAGATGGGTGTGTAGGGAAATTGCCACCGGAGCCTGTGTTCCATTGCAATTAAATTAAATTAAATTAGTTAAAGGCCAGAGTGCAGACATAACTGTTTTCCAAGACAGTTGAGCACTGTGCCATGAATAGAAGGAATTGATAGAGGGTTTGTTGTATTGATTAATAAATATTACAACAGTTCATTGGTACTTACAGGTCACAGTTATGAATTACTTGGGGTACATATTTAGGATGATAGGAAAGAAATAATTAGGCTTTTGGGAGCTTACTGAAGTGGAAGATGGTGCTCTTGGACAGAAACTAAATTAAAATTTAGAGCTCAGAGGTGAGGATAGAATGGTCATTATTAGTAGGATCTTAAATTTACATTTCAACCGCAACAGGAGGGAAATTAGATTGTTGCCACTAGGGAACAGAGATCGACCAAGTACCTTAATAAGTGAAGGAGGCTTTATGAAAGTGACAACAAGGGGACCAAATATGTTAGATAGCTTCCTAAAAAAGCCTGATAAGAACCTTGTGCAGTTTCATCTTATAACAGGATTAAGTGATGTTGGAACAATTCTGATAAATGTAACATCATTCTGTACATTGATGGCCAAAATGGAAAGTACATACACACACAAAAAGTTACATATTTCAAAACTGAAGGGAGGAAGCTTTAGAATATAGAAGGAGAGCAAAATACAGTGGTGTCAAAGTGCAAACCATTCAAAGAGATTATAAGAACGAGGGAATGTTTATTTCAAGATATAAAAATAAAGAAGAGTAGGGAATCTAGAAATGATAAAGAAAATAAGGTAAGAGAAATCAGGGCCAGAACCAATTCATTTCTAAACTGTTCTTTTTTTTCAATGGGCGATTAGGAAGTGGAATAGGATGGAGTTATAGACCGAGAGAACTTACATTTTGATAGGAGTAGATATCTACAAACCCCTCCAGGCATTCTGATCAAGGTTTTCCATAGTTTTCCCACATCACCCCAGGCGAATGCCGGGAAGGTTCTAAAAATAGCCCATGGGCACTTCCTGCCATATCCCTTCCTATGTACAAATGGTTACAAATTAGGCTTGGTCTAATGCACCCCCACCACACACTTTTAGTGAATTGTGGCATATGTATGGATGGAACTGTTAATGGTGAAGTCTTGTAAGTTATTTTTTATATACATTATAGAACTGAAGATATAACGGGATGGAATAGTCAGCATGCCTAATTTTCTAAATATATCCTTACAATGGGTTCTCCTTTAAGTTTTTCTATTATCCTGACAGACCATTTTTGTAGTATGAAAAGAGTGTTTACATTTTTTTTTGCTTGAAGCTCAAATAATGATTCAATAAGATATTATTGAATGAATGTTTGAAAAGTATATTGTTTTGAGGCAATCATCATTGCATACAGGAGCTAGAATTCTAAGTGCAAAACAGGTTGTGGATATTTTCTTTCCCAAAATTTGTACATGTTCATTCCACTTTAACTCGTGATCAATGGTCATTCCCAGAAACTATGTATTTGCAACACACACAACGTGTTCATTATTCAGGTTTAAGTCTATCTGTTGACAATTCAGGTTTACACAGTTTAATACATTTTGTTAGTTCATTATTGTACAACAAGCATTTCCAGGTAACCTCTAGGTGCATGAAAAGAACAATCCTTTTACATCGCGATAGAATGACTGTGCGAGCTTAGTTCATACTGAAGGTATATATTGAAATTAATTGCGATGATTTATGTTACGCTGATTAGGAATCCTTATAATGTTGTTATTACTCAAATCGTAGCTGCGGTGCATCTAATGTGTTAAGGTGTGTCTGTATCGTTTGATTTTGCAGTAACAACATTAGCAGAGATGGTAGTTACGTTTAAATGCTGCCTGGATCAGAACTTCTTGGTACAGCATAAGGCAGGAGGAATTTAGCTATTATTAGTAATAAATAAGCTGCTTTCTTAAGCGCCGTGTATCGCGATGTAAACTAATTCAATTAGTAACGCATGTACAATAGGCCTCAAATAGAATTAACATAAACGTACCTCTTGTTTAATATACAACATTCATTGGCTCCATGTCACACCGTATTCTCGTCCTCAAAAAAAATAATGAAACATTAGTTAACACTAACACAACGTTCTATATACACAGCTGACTGCTAATGGCTAAACGACAAAGATTCTGTATGGTCGAGATTAAACATTCCTTTCACAATTTTTGTAGTGACCGTGAAAAACAACATTCGTAATTCAAATCACAGGCATTATTAATATTTTAATATTTTGCAGATACACTAAGCATATGTTTTGTATATATTCAGCGGATATGGAAAATTTGTTGAAACTGCTACATTATTAAAATCCGTATTACATGCCATTTCGAGATAGCTTTCTTCCCATAACTAAAAAACAAAACATAACTTATTGACTAAGCATAACTTTTTATGTTGCTTACCGGTATACCTCCAAAACAGTTTCCTTAGCAGCTTCTTCTGCATTTTATGATTTTTTTCATTTTTGGAGTTAATCTGCTTAGCGTAATTTATAGCAATTTAATCTCCTACTGCCTTATCTCCCTCCCCCTTTTCCGAAAGAAAGAAAACATCACAGCCTTATTCCAGAAATTTAGTGCTAGTTTATGATCTTGTCGATGTCTTCCTTTGCTTGTAGTTCCCCCAACCATGGGCGTATCCAGCGAGGGGCATTGTGGGGGCGGGGCTGCTGCCCCCCCCCCCACCCCACCCTAGAAGAAAGATTAAGTTGCCTTCAGTACGCTTCGACGGGTGAAGAACTGGCTCAGCAGCACTTTGTGAGAGGAAAGATTGACTGGATTATGTCTGATGAGTGTGAATCGAAATATAGTGAAAGAACACCGTGAGCTATTGAGAAACAAAGTTACTGAAAATTTTTTAAGAATCCGAGACGATTAATGTTTACATAAACTGTAACTGAGTTACGATCTTAATTTAGTACATAGTAGGTCCTTACAAGGGCGTATCCAGGATCAGAACTAGAGGGGGGCTGGATTTGAACTAGGGGGGGCAACTCATTTTGGTTTCGAGGAAGTGGGGTGGGAAACTGAAACATGACATTAGAAAATCAAACTCAAACCTATTCAGGAAACTATTTTTATCATTGATTAATATAGTAACCCAACTGCTTAATATAAGGACCTACTATGTAGTTAATTAAGATCGTAAGTCAGTTAGTTTTTTATGTAAACATTAATTGTCTCGGATTTTCAATTTCAATAATTTTGTTTGTCAATATCTCATGGTGTTCTTTCACGAAATTTCGATGCACACTCATCAAACATAATCCAGTCAATCTTTCTCTCCCAAAGTGCTCCTGAACTAGTCCTTTACTCGTCGAAGCGTACTGAAGGCAACTTAATTTTTCTTCTAGGGGGGGCAGCAGCCCCCCTCTGCCCTCGCTGGATACGCCCATGGGTCCTTAGATTAAGTGGTTGGATTACTATGTTAATCAATAATAAAAATAGTCTCCTCAATAGGTTTGAGTTTCAATTTGTAACAAATCCTCATATTTTAGTGCCCCACCCCACTGTCTCGAAACCAATATGATTTGCCCCCCCCCCCTATCTCAAATCTTGCCCCCCTCTGGTTCTGATCCTGGATACGCCCTTCGCCCCCAACTGTTTTACCAACACCAGTCTAGGCGTCAATACTTCGAAGCCAGTTCTTTTATTATATCAGTCACTGATTGTGTTCTGCGGCATTTAACACAAACAAGTCTGGTTGCCCACCTCTGCAAAATCTCCAAATCCTGTACCTTTCATTCATAAGGGAGCGTCCATAAACTACGTATCTCCATTTTGGCCACCTGTTGACCTCTCCCCCTCCCCCCCCCCAACCCACACACGTAGCGTCATGTGGTTTTGCCGGGAACTGCACCACTTTCGGTACCTGCCAGAAACTGGTACTAACCTGTTGAAATTTACATCAGTCGCTTCGTCAACATGTTCTCTTCACGTTTTGCGATCATACATTACGGAAAAGTGGCTATAAATTTAATTTAAAATGCCGAAATATGAAATGCTGAGCAACTGCTAAATGCTTTCAGCACTGCTAGAATAACATAAAAATTATCGGTACAGGGATCATTTCAACCTAAACAGTTTAGTTCTGTCATAGAAATCGTAGTTAGGTTGAAATACGGCCTGGACCAAGTGATAAAAAATTACGAAATTTTGGCTATACGACATACAACACGCAATGGCGTATTTGTTTACAATGGAAGCAATCGATTATCTCTGGTTGCTAGTTGCTATGTAAGATGGCGGTCATCACCGTATTACAACTCGGATAAATATTGCGTGTTTGTCGATTTTTTACAAAGGAGTAGAGCTGAAAAGGCATGAAAACATTTCAACAAAGGATTAAATCAACATTTTAAGAGACTGTAACTGTTTTTTTTTTCAACGTTGGCGGCATGTAACGGCTGTTCATCATGTCATATTTCGGCATTTTAAATTAAATTCTTGACAACTTTTCCGCAACGTATGATCACAAAACGTGAATAAGACATGTTGACGAAGTGACTGATGTAAATTTCAACAGGACAGTACCAGTTTCTGGCAGGTACCGAGAGTGGTGCAGTTCCCGTTTTGCACATACCTGAAGGTGGGTTGGCTGCCACCAATCTCTGCCATTTATTTAAAGGTCAGTGTTTTATAGGAGTTATTATCCTTGGATATTTTCTCCTATTAGCAAAGTTGATTACTTCTTCTCTGTTGGTTTGTCCTAGTTTTGGTGCATTAATTGATTAGGCTCAGCGGTCTTTTGTGTCGGTCACGGAAATATTGAGCCTCCATCATCTTGTTCATGTGGGGTGACCCATTTTCCTGCTGTAATTGCCCAAGTCCATCGGAATCCATTAATGAATGCAGTAGATCACCCAGGATTCATACGTACATGTCACCTTTCAGAGTCGTATCTAGACGTATCAGGGGTCCCATATCATTACAACTGCACATACCCCACACCATTACAGAGCCTGAATAGTCCCCTGCTGACATGCAGGTTCCATGAATTCATGAGGTTGTCTCCATACCCGTACACATCCATCCGCCCGATACAATTGGAAATAAGACTCGTCAGACCAGGCAACATGTTTCCAATCATCAACAGTCCAATGTCGGCGTTGACGGGCCAAGGCGAGGTGTAAAGCTTTGTGTTGTGCACTCAGCAAGAGTACACGAGTTGGCCTTCTGCTCCGAAAGCTCATATCGATGATGTTTCGTTGAATAGTTCGCACGCTGACACTTGTTGATGGCCCAGCATTGAAATCTGCAGCAATTTGCGGAAGGGTTGCACTTCTGTCACGTTGAACGATTCTCTTAAGTCGTCGTTGGTCCCGTTCTTGCAGAATATTTTTCCGGCCGCAGCGATGTCGGAGATTTGATGTTTTACCGGATTCCCGATATTCACGGTGCACTCGTGAAATGGTCGTACGGGAAAATCCCCACCTCATCGCTACCTCGGAGATGCTGTGTCCCATCTCTCGTGCGCCGACTATAACACCACGATCATACTCACTTAAATCGTGATAACCTGCCATTGTAGCAGCAGTAACTGATCTAACGCCTGCGCCAGACATCTGTTGTCTTATATAGGCTTTACTCTGAGAGTTTACATATCTCTGTGTTTGCATGTGAATGCCTATAACAGTTTCTTTGACTGTTCAATGTATATTCCACAGTTGAAGCCAATTGTTATGCAATTGTGTTTCTTATGTACTGAAGTAGTGAAGTATACAGGAACAGGGTTTTATTGTGTCTCACCAAACAGTCTTTTCTATAATTTCAGAGCACATTACATTCTTACTATCAACAGATAAAAAGAAAAAAAAATGGTTTGGGTTTTGTAATGCAATATTTCATGATATTTATGTATAGGTTCGTATACAGTGCTATCAATCAAAATCGAATATTAAATATGATTTATTTCTAATTTTTAAATTGGTTAGTTAAAGTTATGAGCCACACTTAATTTTATTAAATTCTGGCAAACACATTAGGATATATACCTAGTTAAAAAATTCTTTTTCTCCTTTTGTGTCTAGATTAATTTATTCCTGCTAAAAATTAATAAAAATGTATCACGCTTATAAACTTGTTTAAGACAAAAGAGTTTAAAAGAACGATGTGTACCGCATAGACATATACATGACAATGATATCAGACGGTGACATTTACTTGCTACAAATTTTTACCTGCACTTCGCACTATTACAGTAAGTATTACATAAAGGGGTCCTTAAATCTCTACTAGCTCTACTATCACACCGGAGGCCAAAACCAAGGGACCCTTGTTCACATTTGCTACGGGCCCCGCGCTATTTTAATCCAGCCCTGGTAGTGAGTAGTGTCACTTTTGTTATACTCTTCCAGAAATAACCTGATGGCCGCTGAAACTGCGTCCAAAATAATCATCATAAACAAAATCGTACGCATTCACTCGAGCGTGGCTTTGTATTTTGAACAAGTAATCGTGTATTGAACACCAGACACCTTGGTGACATCGCGTTTGCTGCTGGCAAAACTGTTATTCACTTTTCATTTGAACACGCTGTCAAGGCCATTTCAACATCAATTTTTTTAAATGACTTTTTTAATTAATCCAATATTTTTAATTGTTTATTCTTATTTAGTATACAGTAAAAGACAAACTTCTAGAATTTTTTTAAATTCACACTTACAATAGTCGTTGCATAGAACACATTTTCCAATACTCTGGCCATTTTTGATCAGTTCACCTAGCTTCAGCAGACCTTTGCTTTGAAATAAATCTTTTTTTTTTTTTTTTTTTGATGTAGGCGGTACAAATGTACAAGTGAGTGCCAATTACGACTTCCCTTAGTTGCAATTATTTCTACGAACATGTGCCAAACTAATAGGTTGTCACCTTAAAATGTAAGGATGCAGAAAGAGAAATAATCAGAGATCATGTATGAGACGGTATTCCACAGGGTTCAGTTCTTGGACCCCTCCAGTTTCAATTGTATATCAATGACATAAATGAAAATGTTGAGTCACATGTTAAATTTTCTTTGAAGATGACACAACACTTTTAATGAAAGATAAGACTGAAGAAGTTCTTCAGCAAATTATTAATAAACCCATTAAACAGCTATCTGCGGGTCTAAAAAAAGCCAACTGATAATAAATTGAAATAAAACCATAGCAGTAAATTTCCATTCAGTTCAAAACAGGAACCCTGCAAACCCAAATATTATTTCAAACAAACAGACTTTAGCAAACATGTCACATACAAGATTTTTAGGTCGATGAATGCAATATGATCTTAAACTGAATAGGCATATTCAATATTTGAACATTAAGTTAGCTCAAACCTGTTAAGCGCTACACACTTTAAAATTAGCTACTACTAAACAAAATTTGAAAATTTATTCGAGCTAAAGTATGGAATTATATTCTGGGGTTTATCATCAGTTGCACTAAGTACTTTCAAATAATAACGAATCGAAAGATGGGAATGTTGTAGACCCTCATTTAAATACATGAATATTCTCCCATTACCAAGCATCTACGTCTGTGAAACCATTCTGTTTTCTTAGAAATAACTTTATAGGTAAAGATGGGGCTCTAAAAACAATTAACGAGTGACACGAAAATTACGTAATGAAACAATTAGATTTGTGTATTATGCATACAAAAACAAAAATGCATCAAAATGAAACATTTCACATAAGGCTTAAGCTTTTCAATAAATTCCCACATAATATAAAAACATAAAAAAGTGGCAATTTTGTGAAATTTTTGATGTAATATCTTCAATATCACTCCTTTTACTTTGCAGAAGAATATTTAAAATGTACTAACTGAAATAATTAATGTAAAAATATTAATTTATAACTGACATATCAGACATCATTAGATAAAAACGTACATGTGTTTGATTTAGAGGACAAATAAAATACTACTATCTTAGCTGAAAAATTATTTGTATGATTAATTTAATACTGTGCAATATTTTTAAAAAAAAACAAAAACACATTCATATGTGGTGGAGCTCTAGTATGTTGCCTTCCAACATAATAAACAGCTAGTGGCTGCACTTGAAAACAGTCCAAAGTTTTTAAACTCAGGAAACAGAATATACACAACTATATTTTAAGGAATAAGGAATAAAAGATTTTGAATATGAATATTGCAAGTATAGAATTTACATTCTGTTACCATCCAAAAATATAAAGGAAAATAGATTTGACCTGGCAGATTAGATAAGAATGATGGGGTGTTGCTGGGATTTCTTTCTTTCTTCACTGTCAGTACTGTTTAATTTCTTTGTAGGCTTCTTATTTTACCCCAGTAATCTGTTGGGATATTTTCCAGTTGCTGTGTAAAGACTAGGTGGTATACAAAATAGAACAGCACAAAACTGCAAGCATAAAAAGCTAACATTGTTTAGAGACTGTTGACAACCTATATTGCTCACCGTAAATAGCAGTCATTAATTTAAATATTGTATTGTTCCTCTCTATGCAGTTCATTATATTCATAGTTTTAATTTTTACAACTCCAATAATTCATCAGTCAAAATAAAATTTTTATTAAATTACTGGGAAATATGACTAGTAATACTACAGAATCAATGCTTTGAATGAATATTAAGATTTTTCCTAAAATCTACCAGAGAATGTATAATATACAATATAAAGTCTATTTTTTATGTGGCAGAAATTATTATATAATGAAACAGTAAAAAAAAATATTCAAATAACTAAGTTCACAAGATTTAAAATGCCTCACAAAATATAATTTTATTCACAAATTTTGAATACACATTGATTCCTACTGTTAATCAATCACTTAAAGAAAATACAGAACATAATTGTGATTTTGCAGTTTAAAATTATACAAAATTTAAGTATATGTTCAGTTACATTTGAATAAAACTAAAAAAAAAAAAAATCTTAAAATTGGTTTATTACTATTTTTGAAACTATTTTCAAATAATTTAGAAAATATATTAAAACATACAGCCAATTTGAACTGAAGTATTTACCTACACCTAAGATTTTTTAAATTTAATTCTGGCAAATATAATGATAAATTTCCTCTTCATTGATTCCTCCTCTTGGTTCTGAGTATATCCTCTCCTGTTGAAAATAAATTTTCATCACATTTAGTATCTTAAGTATTACACAAGTGTGTAAATGAATAATGGATAATCAAAGTGCATATTTGCAATAATGGAAACAGATGAAACTTTTACTGTCGTACATTTTGGTACGTCATACTATTTGGAACAATATTACATAACAGATTCTATACTCTGTTTACGTTATGGGATAGCGGCCCTAATATGCACTACATGACAGAAAAGTTAAGAAGGCAGCAGGAAACGAAATGACACTTCACAGACTGAGACGTATGTGATGATTAGAAACCGGATTGTATGCAACACAAAATGCTAGAATTATGCACGAAATATGATTAAAATATGTATGAAAAGTATAAAAAGGGGTCAAAATGTGAAACATTATACAATACAAAAATAGTAATTTTTAGATTTTTTATTTCAAAATCATTATCCAATTAGCAAGTAGTTGAATAACATACTTATAAACTCAATGATTAACAATTATTTAACTTTTCATTTTACTTTTGTAAACTTAAACAGTCGTGTACTGTTCCATATATTCAATAGCAAAATTGTTTCTTCGGTCCCTCTAAATATTTTTATTAGTGGATATGGCCCGTTCCACATTCACTGATGTAACTGGGCAGTATTCGAAATTGGGTGATGGGTTAGCAGTCATTGTTTCTGGAAAAAGTTCACCCGTCCCATTACTAAAACTATCAATTTGACACAAAGGTTCAAAACCTGTATTAGGTATTGTTCAAAATAGTTTCAAGATTTATTTTAAATATAGACAGGATTACCTCTGACAAAGCGGATTTTATTCATTCAATGAATAGATTCAGTCAACGTCAAACCTTGAGCTTCAAGAAATTTAATACTCGCAAGTATGTGGGAAAAACTAATGCTAATCACTGCTGTGATAGCTGACCAGTGGCGCCTCGTGGTTTTTATACTGGGGAAGGATACGAATCATTTACCCCTGCAGTCAATGTCCCGAGGGCGAGGGTCATGCAGATTTTTTGCCCCCTACAATTCTGGCAGTTCAATCTAACGGACATGTGATTGTATCAAATATTTATCAATTATTTATTTATTTATTTATTTATTTATTTTTATTTTTTTTTTTTTTGCATGAAAATTCTTTAAGTCTGTAATACCATTCCCTGTCCAAGCGTTGTCAGTACAATTCCTAACAAGACATGAGAAACATAAAAATTCATTTTTTACTTTACAACCACACAACTGCACTCAGCTGCATCATACATTGCTCTGCTGAAATTGCGAATATATCCTTGCCTGGATATGCAATGTTTCTGTTCTAGACTGATGTTAAAATCGGGTCTAGGCGCTCAAAGATTCTTCACATTAAACTCATGTTTCAAATTTTTCCCCAGTAAATTGCAGACCGAATTCATGTTGTACATTCAGAGTGCCAGAAAGCTGCAGCTATTTTTAAAAAAACGAAAATATAATTCACGAGAGTTCAGGCTCAACTGCACAACACAAAAAGAAACTTCCAAATAACACACTTTCTCGTGTATACTCCTTTGGCAACTTAGATAGTGATATGTTTCGCGCGCTTATTTCATCTAATTGTTCGACAAATCCTCGCTAGATGGTGAAACTGTATTCTAGTGCACTCTAGCGGAATGTTTACAAACTTAGCGTGCCGGTACGATGACCAACGCCTAAAACATAAAAGTAGCTTTTACATTGACAAAATATAAATATTTAACGGAGATACAGACAGCGATTCAAGATTGGAAGTTCAACCACTCTGCCTATTTCCCTAATTTGTAACTAGCGTTACAAGTAAATCATGATAGGGTTGGTACGACCCTCTTAGGCTCTGCAGTCTGAGCCTACAGCAAACCCATAAGAGCATTGCTCCGTAACAACCACGCCCCCAATACTCCGCTACATGCAATGTAATGGCGTCCAAAGGTGCAACCTTAAAAATACTACCCATTTCAGAAACATTCTTTTATATCAAGAGTACTAAAAAATATTGACCATCAGTGTTTAAACATGTGTGGAAAATTCTGGAAATGCTTGCTCTTATTTAAAATTCTGTATTACTTTACTTAAAAAAATATATTAATATATCTTTTGGGGCGGCTTCGCCTCAGAGCCTTTAACGACAAGCCGCTACTGGTGTTAACAATTGTTAAATGCTTCCTTGTAGTGACAAAGTATCATATATATATATATATATATATATGCATTATTACGAGAACCTACCTTGACAAATGCTTTCTTTGTTGATGAAATCATTTTATTTACATTTCCAAACGTGGGTCGTAGTTATATTGTCTGTGGTAGTTCTTCAGGGAGTTGTCATAGACTAAGAGCTGTGCTGATCATGGAGGAAGGAAATATATGGAGGAGAAGTGACGTTAAATTGGTGAAGCAGGCTCGCGCATGCGCAGTGGCGGCAGCGGCGATATTGCGCTTCCAAACAATTGCAATGTTCCCAGTATATCCCGAAAACTAAGCAGGATATCGAAAAATTTTATTCTTTATTTTCGATTTGTCTCGTCGTGTTACATAAGAATCGATCATTAAATTTGACTTTTGTGAAATATTTCTTCTCCATTTCAACTCAAGACATCTCACTTTTGATACAGTATATCTCTAGAACTAGGTGAGATATCGAAAATTTTTATTCTTTATGTTTCATTTGTCTCGTCTTTTTAAATAAGAATCCATCATAAAATTTTACTTTAACCAATTTTTTCTTCTGAATTTCAACCAAAACCATTTCACTTATGGGACAGAATATCTCGAAAACTAAACAGGTTATCAAAAAAATTTATTCTTCATTTTTTATTTTTCATATCGAGTTACATTATAATCCATCACCAGATTGCGGCGTCACCTTTATCCTAGAGTCCCCTTGAGGTTTTTGCACATATTCCCCGTGTCTGTATGGAAGCGGCCATGCCCCCTCAACTCCGGCCATGCCCCCTCCACTCCGGCCATGCCCCCCCCCCCACTCCTCCTCCGCCCTGCGTCACTTCAATGCGTGGTGAAGGTCTCTTGCGATCTCCATATATTTCCTTCCTCCATGGTGCTGATAGTAGGTTTTGCAGGCTACAACGTTAGATTTAATTTATTTTCTAGGTACACTGCTGAAAATTTTTGTAAATATAGCGTAAATATGCATCACCAATAGGTTTTAGGTAAAATGTGCAATAACCAGTGAAAATGGGCATAATATGCAAATGCATATGCAATATGCAAATGGGTATAATCGGGTATCAAGTAATTAATTTCCAGTGGTTACGAAATCAAGTCAAAGAATTTTGCAGTAAGAGCCCAGTTATCACAATGACGTTGCACCGCCCTGGGCTGGATGCAAGCAATGATTCAATGGATAAGGACGTCATAAAGCAGTTGGATAGTATCGTGATATAAGCTGGATACAGGCATTGGGAAGGAGTTGTCCAAGCTTGTCCCACTGTAGTTAGTGGCTAAATAGGCATTTTAGACGTTTATTCATTCAAGAGCTTGAGTTTTTTTTTTTGCTATCATTCAGGGATACTAAGAGATTCGACTCAGATAAAATGAAACATATGCCACTTATAAGCAACAACAATGTTTACCTACCAGAGTTATATAGTATTTGGTATTGATAAGGTGCGTGTTTTTGTTCTCTCATTTTTAGCGAAGAAATTACACTTGATGTTAATTTAACTTTTATATTGCGTAATATGACATAGTACTATTCCAGTTGTAACTGACAATGCAATAAGAAATCTGAAGCAAAAACTTTCTATCCCCTTTCAATAGACTAAATAGTTTCGGCTGTTGTGATCAAGAGCCTGAAAATGAAGTACCTGGTATCTTCAAATTCAGAAAGTGTGATGTTTACAGCTAATATTTTGATTTGTTTACCACATTGCTAATCTTATTTCTCATTGTAAAAGCTGTTATAATAATTCCATTACTGAAAATTTTTCGAGGCGTTTCGGCTGTTCTATAAGAATATCAATATTTCTTTTTGTATAAGAAATGCAATTTTTGTTTTTAACACTTCTGAAGAAACAGCCTGTTGTAAATGGCCTGCTTTTACCCCCTATGCGGCACCTTATTATTATTATTATTACTCCGCGATTCACTAAAAGTGTGTGGCGGAGGGTGCATTGTACCTATCCAAAGGGATAATAGTTTGGAAGGGATATACGGGATATGGAAGGAGGCGCCCATGGGCTATTGTGAGGAACCATCCCAGCATTCACCTGGAGTGATCCGGAAAACCCAGATCAGGATGGCCGGAATGCTTTAGCGAAAGCTACTCCTGTCGGATTTTAAATTTACTCGCCCGGTAAATCCTTTCTATTCCATTCCTTATTCGCTCATGGGAAAAATGAGTACAGAAATGAATCTGTTCTGGCCCTGATTTCTCTTTATTTTCGCGGTCATTCCGAGATATGAATGTTGCTGGTAGCAATATTGTTTGCCGTCATTCCGAAATACGTCAGTCGTGAATTTTTCAATTAGCTTCCGTCGAGAGCAACGCCTTCGGTGTTCCAGGTCTTCCCAACCTAACTCCTTCAACATCGCACTTACGCTTTCCCTCCAATTATATATACTTGTCACGAATCGGGCGGCTCTTCTTTGGACCTTCTCTAATGCCTCCATTAATCCCTTTTGATGAGGACCCCATACATAACAACAATATCCTAAATGAGGACGCACTAGTGACTTGTATGCAATCGATTTAACTTCCGGAGTGAATTGTATTAAATTACGATCTAGAAATCGGAACATACGATTTGCTTTCCCAATTACATTCTCGATATGTTCATTCCACGACGATTTCAAGTGGACTGAGTGGACGGGGGATGAGTTTGTGGACTTTTGGTGGAAGCATACTTTATGGTTGAAGTTTACTGACCTTCGAGACATTTACTAAGTCTTTAGCTCCTCTTTCACTATATTCTCTCTTGAAGATGTCGTCAGATGTATTGAAGCATCTTTATCTTCTGATGACCTAAGCCAGGGATGGACAACCCAAATGATCTTGTGGGCCACTTTGGAAATGCGTCATAACTCCGCGGGCCGCATATAAAATTATATATGGTATATTATACAGGGTGTTACAAAAAGGTACGGCCAAACTTTCAGTAAACATTCCTCACACACAAACAAAGAAAATATGTTATGTGGACATGTGTCCGGAAACGCTTACTTTCCATGTTAGAGCTCATATTGTGGACGGCTGTCATACAATACGCCATTCTCCAGGGCTGCATCAGCACATCAGGGAATCCGTGCGACGGAGGGTGGATGCATGTATCCTCGCTAACGGAGGACATTTTGAACATTTCCTGTAACAAAGTGTTTGAAGTCACGCTGGTACGTTCTGTTGCTGTGTGTTTCCATTCCATGTTTAATGTGATTTGAAGAGAAGTAATAAAATGAGCTCTAACATTGAAAGTAAGCGTTTCCGGACACATGTCCACATAACATATTTTCTTTGTTTGTGTGTGAGGAATGTTTCCTGAAAGTTTGGCCGTACCTTTTTGTAACACCCTGTATAAGATGTTCCGAGGTGCGCGCGTTATGAGTTCGCAGAATATAACATAATTATTTCGCGAACTGATAACTGTAAACTCATAAATAAAACAGGCAATATCTGTCATATATTCGAAAAAATATTATTTTAAAATCAAAGTAATTTTTTTCTGATAATTTCGACAGTTAATGTTGAAATATATGGATGCACAAATATTGTATTTTCTAAATACATTGATTTACACTACATTTGCAATTATAAACTAAATATAATTTGAAAAAGTGTGATGGATCACGCGGAGCGAAAAAATCTTCAAGGCGGCCGCGGGTTGGCCAACCATTCTCTAAACCGAGTGCAATGCTTATTTCTATTAATTTTCATGATTGAAAAAAGCTGCTCACATTTATACGTGCTTCCGAATGTGCAAATTATTTTTCGTGCGAAAACTCTCAGCTGTGGATATTTTTCTTCGGAAAGGTATGTTCTGTATCTGGAATTTCTGAATCTCTCGCGGGCCGGATTGAAGCTGGTGGAGGCCGGGGGGCTGCCCAAATACTCGGATGACCCAAGCAATGACTTGTGGACTATTGCAAGATGTTGATTGTCAGGAATCATTGACACCACTCCATTAGTTACGGTTGTAGAACTGGTGTAGGCAGGGCAAGGCCAGGGCAAAATTATAACCTAGCTGAGAATCTACCTAATAAATAATGTAGGCGACTATCGTATTTAGAGTTCCTTTTATTGACCACTGAAGACTGTAGGAATACTGTTGAGAGCGCGATCTGTAAGGACAACTCCCGATAACCTCTACAAATAATGATTATTGACTGAGCCGCATCTCGGCTGCGTGATCTCACTGTTAGAGAATGTTAACTTACTGACTGAATGGGGAATTGACATGGTGGATGCATGGTGGCGATGCAAGGTAACGAGACACGGTCTAGCTGAGAATTAACCCATACTGACTGGCTGGCTGGCTGGTAAAAATCACTCGCTGTGCTCGCTCGTAAGTTTGGTTTTGCGTCATTGAACGGAGCGATTACTTCTTGGTCAGCCGTCAGCGTTTTACAAAAAACAGCTCCTGCTGACACTCGCGCTTGCATGCTGTTCTGACTTGAGGCTCCACTAACATTACGAAATATTTCATATACCCAAAAATCCTCATTCTTTCAAATAAATATATGTGTCCAAAATAGCCTCCACACTGTCCTACTAGCTGTAGTGTAAACAGGACTCTATATCTTTATATATAAAGATGAATGTATGTTTGTTTGTTTGTTTGTTGGTTTGTTTGTTTGTTTGTTTGTTTGTTTGTTTGTTTGTTTGTTTGATTGTTTGTTGGTTTATTTCTTTGTTTGTTTGTTGTTCATACAAATCCACAGTTTTCATCCGATCTCTATGAAACTTGCACACTTATCCTTTGAAACAAGGAGAAAAATAGTCTACATTTGCTTGAAAAATTATCTGTATAAATAACACATGTTGTCTAATAACTTAGAAATACAGCGATAGACAGACACGTTGGATGGGGACGACAACGTACCGTGTTTCCGTGTACTGGACTGCCAGCTCAGTGGTTAAAGGTATTGCTTACGAACGTCGTGGTCTCCGGTACAAATCTCCGTAGAGGCTAAGATTTTTAAAAATTGTTTTTCATCGTAAGAGTCAGGCCTGAGCCGTAGGTTATTCGGATTGAATGTTAAACTGTAGATACTAGAAAGTTAGGGGTACAATGCGAGGCAAATCGTAGGTAGTCTTGCAATGTTGTAGGTGTACACTTTTTTAAGTTATTATGATCCCGCAGGTGTTGTTCGCAGTCAGTGTGTGAGTGTGAACCACAGAAATCTCTGTCTTTTTGTTACGTTTTGATGACTAAATGGCTATATCATTGTGATGTAATTTTATAAGGAAATCTGTATGAAGGGCACACGAAATTTTTTCCAGTATGATTAAGAGTTGTAGTCACGAAATTTTGAGACCTTATCAAATGGTGACAGAATTATATTGGAAATTGATTCTCTTCAAGAGACAGGTTCGACGGTACAATGATATAGTGATAGCTTTCGTGTCATATTATTCCAACTCGATATTGTTTGGGAACAATCCTTCGTTACCAACAATTTTCTATATTTAATTCTGGCAAAAAAAAAAATTCTTAATCCACGCGTACGAAGTCGCCGGTACGGGCTAGTTTAAAAATAAATATGGAGTCTACGAATTTTAACACTCAGTTGTGTCTTTGGAGAGTACTAACCGTGTTTACCTATGGGTCCATGACCCGTCCAGCAAACAAAATGGCTCCAGTTTGCGCGCTGTACAGGAGGAACATGAACGGATGATCTGCGTTGAATGACTCGATATACTCTGGCGCTGAAACTCCGACAATTCCCACTTCTGAAACAAATGATTTATCTTTGTAAAAATAACGGTTCTACTGAAACATAATTCAAAATTAATTCACTAAGAAACTACATCAGCTGTTTGGGTCAACTGTGAGTGGATAGGTGAACCACTATCACTCTAACCCTGCAACTACAGATAAGTCACAACATTTCGTACTTTATGACAAAATTATATTTTAACACAAGTTCTCGCCATTTTAAAGATATGGACCTTTTTTTAATATTTTGTCGAAACATGTGATTTCGTTCAGTTAATTCCATGCCATTGCTACAAATTAAGACTTATTGAACTCTTTTTTTTTAATTTACTCAAAAAACATTTGAGTCATCTAAAACAATGATCGTTTTTCTCAAAACGTTAAAAACCTTATAAAAATCATAAAAGGAATGTTAAACAATTATACCATTTAAAAATTGGCAATAAGGAAGAAATTCTTTAATGTAATTGGAACGATCTGTTTACTACATTTTTTTATACCACAGGCTGTCAAAGTCAGCCGTTTGAATAAATTTGTATACAGTTTTTATATAAGATTTTAAACTTTTTTAACGTTTTAAGAAAAAATGAACATTGTTTTAGATGAATCGAACATATTGAGTAAATTTAAAAAAAAAAAAAATGGTTCAAAAAGTCTTAATTTTTAGAAACGGCAGGGAATAAACGGAACAAAGTCACATATTTCAACCAAAAAAATACAAAATCAATATCTCTAAAATCGTTAGGTTCTTACTAAAATAAAATTTTGTCATATAGTATGACACGAAGTGACTATCTGCGGTTCGAGGATTATCCTTTCATTCCTGGACACCCTGTATATAGTGCATGTATCCTGAAAAGGTTTGCAGGTTAATCGTAGAAAATCTCTCTTTCTTGCGAAGAATAATGTAAAATGTGACTTTTACAATCAAATCATATTTCATAAACGACGCTCAAAGCTGTAAGAGAAACAGGGTAGCAATATTAAATACTAAATAGTCTTGTAATCTTACTTGAATGAATATTAAGAAAAGATTTGGGGTATTTCTTATGGGTAATCGCAGTTACAAGTAGCAGAACATCTAGTGCCATGAATAAATATTTTAGTTTCAACACTAATATGGTGCTGACATTTACTGTGTCGTAAATTTTTATTTAAAGTTAGGTCATAAAATTTATTACAAAATATCATTGTTATATGATGAAGGATTAAATTGGTAGTTTGTTGTCAAAAGATAGATTGATTACACATGACATAAATTTATCACAGGATTAAAGAAGTTTAACTTCATTTAAAGCTGCAGGGGTATGAGGACAGACTATCTAGCTTGGTAGGTCAATAAGAAATGAAGGTAAATATTAGTGGCTAATTAATAGGCATACAGATAGAAAAGCAAATATCTTGAAGGATTACGGGCTAGAGGAGAAATTTCTTTTGGAAGACAAAATCTCATGTAACTTTAATCCATCACCATTCTGAAGAACACCCAGGCCTTCACAAGGCCAGCCAGGAACGCTAATTTCATTTAACTAATGACCTATTAATTTGCATGAATTTTTAACAGAATATTGGTGTCATGAAAAATTACTAGCTAGTAAGCTCCAATAACTCTTCCCCGTCTTCCATTTATAAAATTTTCTGTGATTGTTGGGTCTAACACACACACTGATCAGCCAGAACATTATGACCACCTACCTACTAGCCGGTATGTCCGCCTACCTACTAGCCGGTATGTCCGCCTTCGGCACTCGTAACAGCGGCGACATGTCTTTATATGGAGGCAATGAGGCCTTGGTAGGTCGCTGGAGGGAGTTGGCGCCACATCTGCACACACAAGTCACCTAATTCCCGTAAATTCCGGGCAGGGGGGCGATGAGCTCTGACGCCATGTTCAATCACATCCCAGATGTGGTCGATCGGGTTCAGATCTGGAGAGTTGGGGGGCCAGCTCATCAATTGCTACTCGCCTCTGTGTTCCTCGAACCACTCCATCACACTCCTGGCTTGTGACATGGCGCATTATCTTGGTAAGAAATACCACTGCCGTTCGGAAACATGGTCTTCATGAAGGGGTGTACGTGGTCTGCAACCAGTGTACGATACTTATTGGCCGTCATGGTGCCTTGCACGAGCTCCACTGGACCCATGGACGCCCACGTGAATGTTCCCCAGAGCATAATTGAGCCGCCGCCAGCTTGTCTCCGTCCCGCAGTACAGGTGTCAAGAAGCTGTCGACGGATTCGCACCCTCCCATCGGCATGATGGAGAAGGTATCGGGATTCAGCAGACCACGCAACGCTCTGCCACTGCGCCAACGTCCAGTGACGATGGTCACGTGCCCATTTCAGTCGTAGTTGCCGATGATGTGGTGTTAACATTGGCACATGCATGGGTCGTAGGCTGCGGAGGCCCATCGTTAGGAGTGTTGGGTGCACTGTGTGTTCAGACACACTTGTACTCTGCCCAGCATTACAGTCTGATGTTAGTTCCGCCACAGTTCGCCGCCTGTCCTGTTTTTCCAGTCTGCCCAGCCTACGACGTCCGACATCAGTAATGAGGGGTGGCCACCCAACCCCTCGACGTTTGGACGTGGTTTCACCTTGGTTTCACCACTTGTTGAAGACACTCACTTTCAGCACTCCTCGAACACCCGACAAGTAGTTTCAGAAATGCTCGTGCAGAACCCTCGGGCCATCATTATCTACCGTCGGTCAAATTCGGATAGATCGCGCGCCTTCCCCATTCTAGACACGGATATCACGCTCACTGATACTACATGCACCGTGCGTGTGTCTGACTCGTCAGGTGACGCTGCTATAGCCTGGACGGGTTTATATCGATAGTAGGTAGGTGGTCATAATGCTCTCGCTGGTAAGTGTAATACTAGCCGCCCTCGGTAGCGTAGGGGCTAGAGTGCTAGCTAGCTCCGCGTACCGAAGGTCACCGGATCGAGTCCGGCCGAGGGCATGGCTGTTTAGTGTTGTGTCTGTGAATGTCTTGTCCGTGTTGTCGTGTCCTTGTGTCAATACTTGATAGCAACAAATCACATTGAGCTGGCTGTATGGCCCAGTAGCCGAATGCCATTAAAAAAGTGTAATACTACCAGTTTCTTACATTTTAAATGAGGTACTATATTCACACATACTTATAGATGAACTATTAAGCATTTATTTTTCAAGTTCATTACTTCAGAATAACTTAATCGTTGTTTAACTGTTTAACTTGATAGTAGAATTTGTTTCCCTGTGATCAATGTAATTTTAAATTCTCACCCATTGTTGTGTCTACACTTACCTGTAGCAGCGGCAGCTGTAGTTCCTGTCTCATCGACTTCAATGAAAGCTTTCTGTACAGCGGAATTAATTTTAAATTGATTCTTACTGATGGGAGTGAAATCAGCTTCTTCATCAAACATTTTTTGGATTCCAATCTGCAAGAACAGCAAAAATATTACTGTTCATAACCTCAACTTACAATTTCTTAAATGAAAATATTAAATGTATATTCAGTGCTTTATGTTGAACTATAGAATATCAAAATCTTATTCTTCCTCCTTTAAACATTAATATGTATATGTCGTGAAATGGCGATTCTTGTGCTCTCAAACATTTCTGGATTTGTACTCGTCCGTCAGATCTGCGACAGATCACCCCCTATCCCGCTTTACAGAGCGGGCAAGCCTCCGACCTCCACGTTCTGTGTTGTGGAGTTGGTGTCCACCACATTGTCGCCTACTCGTGGTTTCACCGTCCTTCAAACACTTTAGGTAGATGCTCACTACAGTAGCACGTTAACAGCCGACCAGCCTCTCCGTTTCCGAGATGCTCGTTCCCAGCCGCCGCGCCCAAAAACCGCTGATCCATAATTTAATGGAATTTCGTGACCTGTGCGTAGAAATCTGGTGTCAGACACCTCTGGAAGCCTACCAAGGACTTGTAGAATCCATACTACGGTGAATCGTTTCTGAATTGCATTTTAAAGGTGGACCAATATGCTAGTAAATAGGTAGTCATAAAGTTTTGGCTGATCACTGTATTTTATCCATACAGTATCAACATCAGCTGTTCCCCTGTCTGTTCTATTGACTCTTCAGAGTCTTGTTTTTTTGTTTTATGTTTTTGTTTTGTATTTTTACTTGTGTCTTTACGTCTTGTCGGCGTCGAGGTCACTACAGGTGGGAAAGGAGGCAAGGAACGGGAAGGAATTCGTGTGTGGCCTTTTGTATGTTCCATCCCGTTTTCCGGATGTAGCTATTTGGGGAAACATTGCTAAATCAAAATGTGGAAACCTGGACGGGCATTCGGATGCGAGACCAGAACGTTAACCGTTCACCCACCACGCTCGATAGAGTCTTGGGGCTTTGAGAATTAGCTGTGTGTAAATTAGGATGTGATTGCCATTGAATCATTGAGCAGAGTATTTTTCCCCACAGCGCTAAAAAATGCTAAGGTTGTAGCATATCCTGTAAATGCACGTATGAAGAGAACAGGTATGAGATCAAAAGTGAAGGAAGTATATGAGTACCATAAATCTACTTTCCCGCCTGTACCCGGTTGTGTGGAAGTACAGGTTGTCTTAAGTGTCCCCTAGGTTAGTACAACAACAACGTCATTGTCCTCTCCTACAAAGGCCATACTGTCGGATGCTGCTCCTTCGGAAATAGCTCCGTCAACCATCAATGGATCCGTATCTTTTTTTTTTTTTTTCCCTGTTGAACTTGGGTGCCTCCATTTTGAATGTTTGCACTAGCGTGAATATTAGACCATTATTATTGCTCTGATCTGCAAGAAATCTTTCCTGCGTCACTGCAGTAGGTGTTTCTGCACTGGAAATGATGTCTGATGAGGTACACGATGTCTTCAACAGGGTGAAACCTTCGACATGGCTTTGCTACTCACAGTGTGATCCATAGTGCTTTCTCCAGTAAGAGTCATATCTACCACAGATGGAACCAAAGTTTATATTACGATGCCTTATAACCATAGGTGGACAGGTAACATTTCTTTTAACCCACTCCCTTTTTGGCCAACAGCTTCCACTGGCAATAGATGTGCTTGTCTATAATGCCGTCTGTAATTAGTTTAATTTGTTTTTAATTTAATTATAATTTAGTTATAATTATATTTAAGTTTTTTTTACGTTTTCATCCTTTACGATATGTTACTTCATTACTAATCTTTTATTATTAAAAGAAACCATCTCTCCCAAATGAAAGTTAGAAAAATAATCAGATGTTTTAAAAATGAAAACTACAGAATATCATTAGCAAAAGAAGATATAATATGAAATTCACCTTCTTTAGTGGTTGTACCAGTTCAAGAGATTTCTCAATCTTGAATTTTGGTAAATAAATTCTTACAGTCTTTGTATTTAGTTTGCTTATTACATAATTAAGATTAATACTTTTGACATTCTTCTCCAACTCCTTCAGACCATCTACTTTATCTGGTAGAATTACCAACATTTTAGCGTCTTCCTGCAAACACAAAAGAAAAATGTATTATAAGATAATTATTCTTTTTTAAAAAAAAACAAAAAAACTGCTTTACGTCTCTCAACAGCAAGACGGGAAAGGATGGGGGGCAAGGAATGGGAAGGAATTCGGCCATGGCCTTTTGAAGGAAGCATCCCGGCATTTGCCTGGAGTGATTTGGGAAACCATGGAAAACCCAAATCTTGATGCATGGACGGGGATTCGAACCGCCGTCTTCCCGGATGCGAGGCGATAACGCTAACCGTTAGGGGGCGTCCATAAATTACGTGAGGTGAAATAGGGGGGGGGGGCCGGCGAAATCTCACCAAATCTCACCAGGGGGGAGGGGGGGGTCTACGGAAATCTCACGTGAGATTTTGCGAAAAATTTGGGGATAGTAGAGCCAAAAAAAAGGTCTACAATTTGCGCCTAAGTCGATTTTAGGAGGGTATTTCGTGAAAAAGTTAGGGTGTGACCTAAAAAAAAAAAAAAAGGTCTACAAAAGTTTCGAGTGCGATTTCTAGGGGGGGTTCTCACGGACCTGATCTCACCAGAGGGGGGGGGGGGGTCCGGCCAGATCTCACGAAATCTCACCAAGGGGGAGGGGGGGGTCCAGAAATCCGGAAAAACACCTCACGTAATTTGTGGATGCCCCCTTACACCACCTCCCTCGGTTTATATAATTATTCTTTAAGTCATCTTATTTCAAAGAATAATTGAAATTTCAAACTTCAGAGTTACACAGTTTCTTAAATTATAAATAGCACAACTATATTCCAATCTGTTAAACTCTTCTCACACCGGTATTCACGGTCAACAAAGTGAATAAAGGTACAAACCAAAATACGAGGGGTTACACAGAAATAACCGGAAAAGCATTACCGTGGGCGGAGCTTGTGTAGTACGCGTTTCTGCCGCTAGGCGTTTATAGCGCAACTCATTGCCAGTTCAGTGCCGCCTGTGTTGTCGACCTGGCTTGTTCTGTTAATCTGCAGTGATTGTGTTTGCTAACGCTGTTTTGTTATTGTTTCGTTTTTGATGATGGCAAGTTTAAGTGAACAACGTGCAGCTGTGAAATTTTGTTTTCTACTCAATAAAAATGTTACTGAAAATGTTTCAACGGTGAAAACAGCTTACAGAGCGACCAATGTAACAGGCTAAAGTTAACGGAAGTTTTAATTATTGGAAGTTAAGAAGACCGTTAATGATTTTTGAGGCTAAGTTGAAAGTTATAAATTTGCAATTTTGTTAACTTCGTTAATTAATCTTTAATTGATTAACAGTTTTCTGTCTAGCTGTGGTACTGGATATAGTTTACCTTTCCTTTTACATTAATGTTGCCTCACACAGTTCTTCCTACATATGCAACCATGGAGTAGGAATAAATGTGAGAGGCTATATATATATATATATATATATATATGTATAGCCTGTCACATTTATTCCTATATATATATATATATTGGACTGGTATTACTACTGCAATTTTTTCATCTTTATTTCTGTCTGTTGGTTATTTTTATTTAAAAAATCATTTTATTATTTGCTTCTGCGCTTTGTACTAAATATAAATAAACACAAACATTTTGGAGCCAATTAATTAAAGAAACATTAATTGTTATAGTTGATAAGTTTGAAATATCTAATTTCAACATTGTAACTGTGGTTCGAGCGCCGAAAAATCTTAAATTACTGTTAAATTTCGCATAGTAATTGCAGTTCTGGTGGTTTGGGTGTCGTAGTTAAGTGCGTAATTACTATGAAATAAAAGTATTATATGCAATTAATTCATAATGACGCTGTTTGTTACCACCACAATTTGAGTTAGCTTATAAGTATATTTACTCACAATAAAAAAATTAAGCGTTAATATCGCTGCACTGGTGTTGCTTATTACTGTGTATTAAAAATATTAGTTTAAAATACGTAGGGAAGGTGTTCGGGATAACTGAAGAGGATGTGTGAATAACAACAAATGTTTCACAACGAGGGAGGCTCCTAACAGGTTTAGGTTTAAAATAGCGTTAAATAACGGGTAATCTGAGAGAAGCAGACATTGTGCCAACTCACCTCCTTAACACAAGCAGGTATTTGTGGCTTGACAGAACGATAGAGTTTGAGTTTGCAGTTTATGGTTGAACTGTTTTGTAGCAGAAGAAGAATTTTATACATAGCTCATAACATTATTTTACTAGAATATTCAGACAAGTATCAATGTTTACATTATATTTTTATTATTATTACTCCGCGATTAACTAAAAGTGTGTGACGGAGGGTGCATTGCACATATCCGGGAAGGTAATGGTTTGGAAGGGTTATAAGGGATATGGCAGGAGGCGCCCATGGGCTATTGTGAGGAACCATCCCCGCATTCGCCTGGAGTGACCCGGGAAAACCATGGAAAACCCAGATCAGGATGGCCGGAGCGCTTTATCGAAAGCTACTCCTGTCGGATTTTAAGTTTACTCGCCCGGTAAATCCTTTCCATTCCATTCCCTAATCGCTCGTGGGAAAAATGAGTACAGAAATGAATCGGTTCTGGCCCTGATTTCTCTTATCTTATTTTCACGGTCATTTCGAGATATGAATGTTGCTGGTGGTAATGTTTGCTTTCATTCCTAAACAAGTCAGTCGTGAATTTTTCAATTAGCTTCTGTCGAGAGCAACGCCTTCGGTGCTCCAGGTCTTCCCAACCTAACTCCTTCAACATCGCACTTACGCTTTCCCTCCAACTATATATACCTGTCACGAATCGGGCGGCTCTTATTTGGACCTTCCCCAATGCCTCCACTAATCCCTTTTGATGGGGACCCCATACATAACAACAATATTCTTAGTGAGGACGCACTAGCGACTTGTATGCAATTCATTTAACTTCTGGCATGCAGTGTTTTAAATTAAAACCTGGAAATCTGAATATACGATTTGCTTTCATGATTACCTTCTCGATATGCTTATTCCACGACAAACTATTACCCCGAGATATTTAGCGCAATCTACCGTTCTAGGGACAGTGTCATTAATTGTTTATTCAGTATTAAGTGGTGTCACATTTTTACTTATACGCGTGACCTGGCGCACACTGTGTGTGCATAAAATTTTGGCCTAGTGTAGAGGCCTGTTTGGTAAGATTTATTTATTTTACAGGTAGCAATGTTTAGTAGTATTGTTCCAGGATGATAGTATACTAGTGTTGACCCAGTTTACAGTAACACAGTAGGTGTTGTGTGAGTAGTACTAGTTTCACTGAGCTGAATTGGAGCTAGAGAGTTTAAAAGCTTCTCTGTTCTCTAATATCTCAGTCATTAGAAGGATATTCATGCCTGAGATGTGTAGCATTTGCCGCAGGCAGGTGGCGAAAGGTTTGGTTTGCAGTGAGTGTAAGAAGTGTTTTCACTGCGAAAAGTGTAGTGCAGAGGGCAAACAGGAACTAACATGGCTCTTCCATAGTATTGTCCTCTATGTTTCAGGGATAGGAAACTTGCAGAGTGGGACAGAAAGGGATGGGAATATAGCAGAACATGATAGGAAGATAGCAGAGCAGGATAATAAGGAACGTGAGCAGGTTAGAAAACTTCAGTTATTAGAAGTGAAAAGGAAAGATGGTGGAGATAATGAGATGGAGGGTTGGGAACTGGCAACCGGTCATAGGGGAAATATATTAAACTGGAGTTAGGCTTGACCTTGTAACGAGACTGCTGTGTCAGACTCGTACAATGTTTTAAATAGTAATAATAGTTGATATTGAATGATGGGTTGCAATATCTTCCTCGAGAGTATGTTAGTTTTAAGTCTGGAGGTAGCCACCTGTAACGGAAGAAGCGACCGCTTTTCATACCTGGGCTGGGTGGCAACATATTTCACAATAGCGAGGAAAGGCCGGCTAATCTCCAGGTGCCGGCCTAACTGACCCTTCTCCGGTCAAGTGAATAATTCGGCTGGACAACCTATTGTCTACATCTACATATATACTCTGCAATTCACAAAATTGTGGTTGGCAGAGGGTGCTCAGCACCAAAGCTAATCTTTTTTTTTTGTGCGTTCCAATCCCTAATCGTACGAGGAAAAAAAGAATTCATATAAGAATCAGTCCGGCACCTTATTTCTCTAATTTTATTTTTCCTGTCCTTCCGACTCAGATAGGTTGGTGGAAAAAGTATTTCACTACACTCATGAGTGAAAGTTGGAGTACGCCTGTTTTCCAATAAGTTTAAAAGAAACGTGTGTCGTCTATCTACCAGAGACTCCCAACCTAATCTACTAATTAGTTCTGTGACGCTTTCATAAGGACTGTAGCAAGCGGTCACGAATCGAGCGGCTCTTCTCTGTACTTTCTCTATACTTTCAATCAACCTCTAACGAAACGGGTCCCAAATGGCACAACAGTAGTCCAAATGTGGACGCACAAGAGATTTGTACGCTATCTCCTTTGTTTGTTCACTACAATTTTTCAAGATTCGACCTATAAATCGCAGCCTAGAATTTGCTCTACCTACTAACGAAGTAATGTGTATGTCCCATTTCATGTTCCTTTGCACTGTTACTCCCAAATATTTCATAGAATCGACCATATCAATATCTGTATTGTTTAACTCGTATTTCTGAACAATTGGATTCTTTTTGTTAGTTATGCTCATTGTCTTGCACTTTTTACAATTTAGAGTAAGTTGCCACTCAGCGCACCAAGCCAAAATAACATCCAGATCGCGCTGAATTTCTAAGCAATCGGCAAATTCCTTACTTCCCTATAAATAACCACATCATCAGCAAACAATCTAAAAAGGCTTTTCACTTTGTCTCCGAGATCGTTTATAAAAATTAAGAAAAGAAGTGGTCCTATTACACTTCCTTGAGGTACACCCGATGTAACATCTAGATTAGAAGAACTTTCTCCTTCAACAATGACATACTGCGACCGACCAGTTAGAAAATCCTTTATCCATTCACAAAGCTGATCTGATATACCATACGCTCGAAGCTTCGCTAAAAGGTGGTTGTGTGGCACAGAGTCAAAGGCTTTCTGGAAATCTAAAACAATTGCATCTACTTGTGAACCTGCATCAATAACTTTCATTACGTCGTGTGTAAATAGGGCCAGCTGTGTTTCACATGATCTATTCTTCCGAAATCCGTTGTGCCGCGAGATGAGAGATTCCCGCATCTAGTATGGCAGATCGAGGTGTGAATCATGTGACTATGAACTCCCAATCAACGTGAACGTTACAAAAGAATAACAAGCCTTTTGGAGTATTCTGGATCCACGTATCTTACGAGCCCACGGAATGGATTCCGATCCGCCATCGAGAGAGAAGGAGGTCTGGCGATGGTGTCTGGCGGACAGACAGGTCACGCCATCACGGGGTCCCCGATTAAGACGAGACATAGGCCTCGTATCCACTTGAGCACGCTCAGGCGAATGAGCCGCTCAGTGAAGCGAGCGGCTCAAGTGTGGACGCCTGAGCACGCTCGCAACGAACGACAGCGAGCGCGCTCGGGGCGAGCCGATCGGTTGTCGGTATTTTGGAATGCTCAAAGGCGACCCAGTGTGTGTTCGGCGCTCAGTGTGGACGGTATTTGGTGGTTTCTACAATGAGCGCGAGCACGTGGGACAATGAAACTTGCTTAACTCTAATTGATGCGTATGAACCAAAGAGGGTGTTATGGGATAGCTCCAGTATTATCATCGAACTAAAAAATAAGGTGCATGGCGTGAAATCAGCGAGATATTAAACTTTAGTATTGATGATGTAAAGAAAAAAAAAATAACAAGCCAGCTGGGGTCATTCAGGCGAGAACGATCAAAACAGAAGAGAACTTCTATAACGGGAAGTGGTAAGTGTTTTTTAATACTATTTCTCACAGCTGAACGGATTTTGATTGAATTTGGTGTTACGAAATTCAGATCCTAAGTGCCTAAAATCATATTGATTTGTGCCAGGCAATATAATTGTTTTACCAATTTGTATTAAAAACTTGAAATCAATGCCATAATTTAAAAAAAAAACAACATAAAAATAACCTTTAAATCTATACTTGTAAACACAAATTAAAAATAGGTACCAGCCTTCATATAATTTAGGAGTGATTCAATAGTGCCACCACAGACTACCCGTACTAAACGGATGATTCTTTGTTTATATACTTTGAACATCTACTGCAGGCTTGTGTAGGGACTTCCTGAGGCTAGCAATCTTAAAGTTATTATAAATTTTATCTTCTGGTGGGATCGCCTCACGCATATGCGTATCGTGCATTTTAATATGAGGTCCAACTAATGATAGCAAATGTTCGAAATCGATCTCGTAATGTTTTGAAATAGCTCATTGTCTTCTTCTAAAGTCAATTCGTGAATTAAATTATTAAGATAATTTCTTCGCTGACGATGACTTTCTCTAATCCATCAACTTGGTAATTTTCTTCTCTGTTTTGACATCGTATGGATAATAATAAAGGCGGCAGCTACGCGTGACGACACGTCAATAGCCGAGCGTTTTCTGAGCACTGGCACCAGGCTCGTTCGACCAAAATTTCCTTTTCCTTGAGCACGCTCGAACGAGCGCGCTCAAATGAATGAGCGGCTCATTCGCCTGAGTGTGCTCAAGTGGATACGAGGCTTTAGAACAGTACGGTTTGAGCCACCTCTGGCTTGCGGTACCTGTTGCTGTTGCCTGAAGGAGTGTGAGTGTTACCACCTTGGTGCCACAGCTGCTGCATAAACGGTAAAGACCTTAGCCATTAAAACGAACTCAGTGTTACGCATTCCTCGACCCGTGAACGCCCTTTGGCAGAGCATCACTCTCCGACAATCTTTCTGAGCGTACTATTAGCCGTGAGCAATCTGATTTGATACGGGAAGACTGTTATAAATTCATATCAATCAGAAAATATTATTTTATTTAAGTCGAAGACTTAAAGGCGCCCTCTTTGAATTCATTTCTATAAGCTTGTATTTGTGAACCGTTTTATAAATAAGCATCTTGACATATTGCTTAAATTTCACATAAATATGTCACTGTTGTTTGCTTAGAATTAACGTCTTATGCCTCATATTGTAAGACTCGTTGTTAATTTTTGATTGAGCATTTGATTTCCATGTATTAAATTAATTGTAAAGTTCACCGAGTCTGTAGGCATTCAATGTTGAATTTGAATAAAATCTGTCAGGTTATGACTTTACATTAGTAATGCAAGATAGAATATCAGTTTGCACCCTCTTCCTATTTGATAAAATCAAATGATTAGAATTATTTAATTGATGAGACCAACAAAATTATTAATATTAAAATGGCAAATGGAATGCTATAAAGATAATTACCTAGCAAACCCCTTCTAATACTATAACCTATTACCGCGATCAGATGAGACGCATGAAAGGAATAGCTAAGATGCAGCAGACCTATTGTACTAGACGCATGAAATGAAAAAGAAGGAAGAAAATGGTTCTGTTGCTAGGTAGTAGCCATGTGAGAGGTATAGGCCCCCTTCTGCAAGACCAGTTGGGTGAATGCTACCAGGTCACATTTTTTAAAAAAAAAAAATCTAGTATAATATTATGACAGGTATCAGAAGATATAGCATCACTTTGTATGGTTTTCACTAAGCATAGTAGTGATAGTGGAGAGGGAGGCATTACGTGTAATAGTGTTGATAGAAATATGAGTTATAGCATAGAGATTGGCCTGAGGAACATGGTGAATATAAGTATTGTGTTACTCTGAAACTGTGTCAAGTGACTTTATTCCAATTACTCTTCGCATTTGGGGTTTAATACGAATGCATGGTGGCCGATTTCTTAAATATTTTAGGTACCAGAAGACTACACATGGTCATGTACTTAGCTGTTCAAAGTTCAGGCAAAAATGTTGTTTATCCCCCCACAAACATTTACGCCTGAAAATGTAGAGATGGAGCTGCTACTCAGGAAGAACATTAGTGCTCTCTTGGGAGTTGTACCCGTGGATACGCTCTGTAGGTGGGTTTTAACTACGCATGGTTTACACCTAAACAGAAGTGGGGAAAGAGCAGCTCCTGAGCTATTTGCCAGATCTGAAAGGGAGCCTACTTTAGGGTGTGATATGGTAAGAATGGTGCCTTTTTAAAGATTAGAGGCTGCTGGTGTGGGATATTTCATAAATAATGATGGTATAGTGGATGCAAAGGAAAAAAATTGAAGACGAGTTCACAAATGGTAAGGTGATGAGTGATGTCAAAATCATAACAAAAGGCAGATATAAGACTGTTACTAGTAAACTGTAGGAGTATAATGAACAAAGTAACAATTTTATACAATATTTTACGCTTTTAGCGGATGTCATAATTAATCAAATATTCCACTTCCTTTTTCTGGATTCGCGCTGTTTTTATCGAGGTTTTACTACCGACGTTTCGGCGCCCAACCTGGGACCTTCATCAGGGCTGTATAGAAGTGAAGTGTCACTTGTGACGATTTTCACACCACTTACGGTTTGGTAACTTAATAAAGTTATATAAATGACAAGTAGTTATCGTGGTAGAGTCGTGGTTAAAGAAGAGATACTAGACAATGAAGTTCTTGCTGATAGTTATAGGGAGGCCATAGAAACAGACGAATTGGTGGCAGGGTCTTGACACTTATTAGTAAAGATTAATACAGAACACTGTTCATAGATGATAGTTATGATTTAGTTGGCAGAGATGTCTGAGGAGCGATAAAAGAAAACAAATTAGGGTCTTAGCTGCCTACCATAGTGGAAGAGAGAATGGTTAGAACGATACTCTCAGTGAATAATTAAATTAATTCCCATAGTTAAGACGAGAGCGTAGAATTGTCACTATTGTTAGCGACTTAAATCTTCCTGATGTTTGCTGGCAGGAAATTTAACAATACAAGGTAGCAGAGGTTTCCAAATATTTTAGTGAAGGAAGGAGGCTTCACACAAGTAGTAGAATTTACGAGGGGATGAAACCTGTTGCTTAACTTCTTAATAAAGCCTGATGAATTTAGACCCCGGATTTTTAGGTTCTAAAAACTTATTTTAGGTGCCTATAATATACTGCGCTCAAATGCAAAATAGTTTCAAAAATGTCAAAATGCGTTAAGCTAGCAAAATATTATCAATAAATATTCATTAATTTGTAATGTAACATTTATAAGCGCAATTCAGTAGAACATTAGAGAATTTAATTGATTTTAGCTGACTGCAATTACCTAAAATCAATAAAACTCTTAATGTGCCTTGGTTACAAAATGTCTATTGATGGAGAAATAAATGTGGAGTATACATCTGTTGTATGGTTATTTTCTGATTAAAAATTGGTATATTTATATATACATATTATTATTGTGTATGCTATTATTTTTCCTACCCACACATACACACACACACACACACACACACACACATATATATATATATATATATATGATGCTTTCCTTTTCCATCAAAAACTCAATAAAGCTATATGTGCAATAATTATTGTATTGAATTATTGTTAGTAAACTGGCGGATATTAAAAGTGCATCACCCATACAGGAATGATGGAATTTCAGGAAACTTTGTAAATATATCCTGGGCCACTAGTCGTTCGCATACTTACAATATAATCAAGTTGCAGAACCTTTATTTTCATGTCAGTTAGTTCAGCATACTCGAATGTATCTGTAATTTGCATTGTTTCAACAGTTTTTTCAACTTCCCGTGATAAGTGGAATGGCCTTCTTAAAGTATGACGAAATGGAAGATTCCAGTTTCCTCTGAAATATATCGCATTCAATAAAATGGCTTCTGTACACGGTGATAGTGAGTCTGAAAAAGATTAAAATGAACAAATAATTTGAGTTATAGAAACAGTTGCTTTGGGTGCTGGTTTAAATGTGTTTAATTGATATAGCTTCTACAAGATCAGGCCTACAGATTAAATTATAATTGTTGGTATGTCTTGCCATTTACTATGAGAAAACATATTCTCATTTGTTCAGAATGAAGTGTAACAATTTTTTACCTTCCACTAATATTTTATCATCTGCCCAATAGCAATATAAAAAGTACAGTTTTAATTTCCAATTCCAGATTTGTATGATTAATGTTCATAGCAAAATCATATAGCTGGCAGTTTTTTTTTTTTTTTTTAATAAAAAAAAAAAAAATACACACACACTATAATTTTGCTACTTGCAGTATATGTATAATCAATATCTTCAAAATCAGATTTAAAAATTTAACATTTATTTAATATAGAGGTTATATACGTGTAAATTTTGTAATCTAATTAATCAAATATACAAATAGACCAATATACATTTTACTTGTGTCATAGGATACCAAATAAATTATAGCTAACTATATTTAATAAATTTAGTAAAATAATGGACCTCTAAGAAGATATCTTGTCATTCATTCCAATTGAAACCAAATGAAGTATCTATATTTATAAAAATTATTATCACCCATTGGCAATTATGTATTATCATAGCCAACAATATATAATTCAAGAATAAAAACTAATGGGTTTACTTTGCCAACAATATACATTCATCACAGGGAAATCAGTCCCATCACTTACCAAATATCAAGATAATTCGAGAGTGGTGACGATGAGAGTAATGTTAGCCTATTTCAGGAGTAAACTAATTCTTGCAGTAGGGGAATTTATACAGTCTATCTACAACTAGTACAATATCTTCCGAATAAGCCTACACAAATTAACTATTACATACTATTAGTATGAAGCATAAAAAGATAAGCTTTGGGTCAGTGATACAGTGAATTTATTAATGCTCGTGCGTTAGTTTAACTGCAGTTCAGACTCAAAGATATATGACGAAATTATTAATCATAATTTATGCTATGTGAACTAAAATCCTCATGTTTGCAATGTTGTTACTCGAAATGTTCGCAATGAATTTTATATGTTGAGGGGGGTAGCACTATAATAACCGTGACGCTATAATTTGATTATTGATTATGATGTAGCTCGACGAGCCAAATCGAAAATTAAGAGTAATTTTTTTATATATCTCCCTTAGTTCTCGAGATATAGACTATTAAAAATTAATAATAGATACAGTTCCTTAGGCCTTTGGTGACGTTTTCATTCTGCTCCAGGCGGCGTTTCAACCTAACTACAAGCGGCAGTAAAAAAATAAAAACATTCACTCTGTATGTCCAGCATGTAGTTCATTGTGGCATTGGCGAAATCATTTTTGGTCCACCCCGCATCACAACCTAACCGCCTCAATTTGGAGAAAGTATATGTCGAGATCTAAGCGAGATAACTAAAATTTTTATTCTTTACTTTCGATTTGTCTCGTCGTATTACATAAGAATCCATCATCAAATTTGACTTTGGGGAAATGTTTCTTCTGAGTTTCAACCCAAAACACCTCACTTTTGAGACAGTATATCTCGAGAACTAAGCAGGCTATAAAAAAAAATTATTCTTCATTTTTTATTTGTCTCGTCGAGTTACATAATAAACCATACCAAATTGCGATGTCACAATTCTCATAGAATTCCCACGAGGTTTTTTCGCCTGTTTTCGGTATTTTTTATTGGGGGGGGGGGGATCCAATATGGCGACCTCCCGTCCCCACTTCTCTCCACCCACCTTCACTTCAGTGTGTGGCGAAGGTCCCTTGCGTCACTTCCGCTCTATTCCTACCTCTATGATTAAAACGGGTACGACAGATGTTTTTAGGACGATGGAATGTCTGCATCGACGTTTGGGGACGCAGTTCTGATAAACTGTTGCGGAATCTCTTGAAAGTTAAATGGGATTTTCAGTTTGCCTGACATCAAGTTACATGCATCATTACTAGTCCATCAGCAGAGGAAATTATGGGTGTATTCACCGGGAATCCTGTTCGTCACGATCAGAGCTCGGAAGTTGGGGCTGGTAGCTTCAGTGCTATGAAGACTAAGACAAAACTTATAACTTCCAACTCGATCGTTTCTGGACCACGGGCTGTTATCGGCCTGCTATCGACGGTTTTGGGGGTCTCTAGTCGATTAGTTGTCAAGATGGTTGAGTGGAGGGACGCTCCTTCTACTATGGCACTGCGTCTGATGGCTCGCTTTGGTCTAAGGTGTACTCAGGGCTGGTTTAAGGCTACCGCAACAACCGCAGTCGCGGGGGGCCCCAAGCTTGAGGGGGCCCCGCCACGATTCCCTTCAAAATTTGTCTTACTTAACGTACAATTTTCCTGCTAAAACAAATAATCTAAAAATTTAGAATGTTAACAAGCTGCGTTCACAATAGACGTTTCTACGAGAAGTCCTTCATCAGATTCAGTTTTGGGAAAGTCGTATCTGATGTAATTAAAATAGCCCTCAACCTGTTTCATCAATTTATGTACTAATTTCGTTTGAATAAACTCATTCTTCTTTTGACGTTTCATAAAAAAAGTTATTGAATTAAAATGTGTATGCATGCTCACGTGTCTCCAGCCCCAAAAACCTATATATATGTACTAGCAAAGAAAGGCAAGAAAAGACATGACGTATACAAAATAGCTATAAAATTTTATACAAAAACAATTTCATTTTACACAATGGGCAGCAGGGCTTAGCCAGAAATGAAAGTGACAGTAGTTGGGGATCCATACTAGATGCATTGATAAAACATCAAAAACTCGGCGAAGTTGGTTCCGTTCAATAAACTGCTGGCCCGTTTGTACACGGATTTAGACAAACCTCAGTCCGTATCTTTACTCGTTGTTTGAACTCTATACACACACACACACACGTGTGTATATATATATATATATATATATATATATATGTGTGTGTGTGTGTGTGTGTGATCGCGTCTGCAAAACCTGGCTAACTTAACTAACTTGTGCGAACTCTTCACGTGCGTACAGGACGTCAGGGCCGGCGCTAGGAATTTCGGGCCCGGGGTAAAATGGGCGACCTTTTTTTTTTTTTATCTCTACAAAATGGCTAGGCGACAATGGGCATATTCTTAGCTTCATGGCCTGAGGGCCCCTATTGTCGGTGATCGGGCCCTCCATCAGCCGGCGGGCCCGGGTACTTTTGACCCGCTTACCCCCCCTTAACGCCGGCCCTGCAGGACGTTAATTCCCACTAAAGTACCAATAATTGACCACTAAGTAATATCACTCAAAACCATCCATTACACATCAGATTGATACATTTATCCTTCACCGATATCCCCGACAGCTTGTAACGTCATCATGAAAGCAGCCTGTTTGTCAACTTACCCGGTGAAAGCAAATTTTTAATTTTGTTCCCTGTTTTTTGTTCCACCCAGTGATTAATCTCTCGTAATGTTTCAGGTCTTGAGAAGTTTACTCCTTCTATATCAGAGAAGAAGTTCTCCCTGACAGCATTTAAGTAGTACTCATTTATGCTAGTGTTGATTCTGACATACAGCTTGTTGGCTGTCTCCAAAGTGACGTTTTTACCACTCTGAAATTGATAGAAAGTGATAATAACTGAAACGTCAAAACTTAAAATGTTATTAAAAATACACATGAGTATCTAAATATGCTGTTACTTTAGTATTAACAGAAACCTACCAAGATATGTACTCACATTTTTCTGAATGGTGGTATCGTTCAACAATACCTTCAGTTTGTATTAATTGCTAGTTTTGAAAATGAACATTGCAGTATCAATATTAGCTAGTAACATACTATAAGCAGACAAACTAGATGTATTTGTTTAAATATATGCCAACGAGAGGTGAGAAAAAGATCTAGAATTAATGAAACAGGTTTACTCCTCATATTTTCATTCAGCCATATCATATGCCATAATTTTTTGGGGAAACTCTTCACAAAGTTTTAATAGCATAGAAAAGAGCTATTATGATGTTGTGTAGGGTAAGACCAAAAAGATCATGCAGACAACTTTTTGAAAAACTCAATATCCTTAGAAAGACTTCTCAGTATATATATTCTCTCATGTGCTTTGTCATAGATCATTGTAACCTGTTTACTTCTAACTCACAGGTACACAGTTTCAAAACAAGAAACAGAAAAAACTTACACAAAACACAAACATCTCTGTCATTTGTACAAAGAGGAATTAATTATTCTGGTATCATCTGTTTAATAAACTCCCCAAGAGTATAAAACAGTTTGCAGATAATAAAGATATATTTAAAGAAAAACTGAGAGATTATCTTATTGGCAACTCCTTCTACTCCATTCAAGAATTTGAACAAAATAATTAATTGTATTCAATATCACGTTTGCAAAATTCAGTTGTAAAAATTAATGTTTATTGTTATTCTTTTATTTGTCTTTGGAACATATACTTGTTTTTACTATGATTATGACTCATATTGCATGTACGTGTATTAACCATGACATGTTTCACATCCCAGAGGTCCTTCCTCAGCAGGGATCCATGAAAAAACATTGATAAATAAAATAAAATAAAATATTTGTTTATTTTTTTTTAACTTGAATTTTGGATTGTGCTATTAGTCATTTTGATAATGATTTGCCAAAGCTCTTAATATAACACAATTTTGGTCAGAAATATTTTTATCTAAATGAAGTAAGCTTGTTATTTCTAAAAGTATAAATCTTGAAGCTCTCATTAAAATCATATTGCAATGCAATATTTCTCTCTCTCTCTCTCTCTCTCTCTCTCTCTCTATCTATCTATCTATCTATCTATCTCTCTATCTATCTCTCTCTCCTTCTCTTACACAACAAACTATATTATTACCATAACATACTACCAAAACTTACATTTAGTTGACAGTAATTCACGGAATCCAATTTTAATTTCTTCCTTATTATCTGGCAGTTTGATTGAGTTTATGATTTCAGATGCAGTATCGCCAGCAGCACCAAACCAAACCATTGCCAGAACTGTCTCGAGACTAATAGGCGAGAATACTAAGTTTCCTGTAGTTCCTAAAAGGACCTGCAATAATAAAAAACCTATTTCTTTAATCAATAATCAAATTAAATGTAAATTCTTATATTATGATTAAAGTAAAATTCAAGACGTACCTCGTATAAGTCCATTGCAAAAGCATTATTTCCATTGCTTATAACATTGACAGATTCACTGGGTATAGTGTTGGCATCCATTACTTGATAGATACAGCCAAAAAGAACTGAAATGTCAAATAAACATTATAAATTTAGCTTTCTTCCAAAGATTTCATAATAACTAGTTTTATGATGAAATAAAAACTGACTGACAAATAATTTCATCAGGAGTAATACATAGCTAGATCACTTGACGAATTTTACCGGATTTGAAACAACTGCATTACGCCACAATAAGTCATTCCTAATGTGTCCTACTCTTGAGCCAAATTATAAACTTTCATTCTGAAGAATGTTAATGTTTTGAAGAAAAAGAAATATCATTTCAGAAGAAAAACGTTGCTATTTTTGTACTAAGATTATCTTCTTGCTACTAACCTCATAATTTCAATACTTCTAATACATCTTCAGAATTTTGTAGAGGAAACATTATCTTTCAGAGCATTAGATGTGATTGTGATACCACAAAAGTTTTTATCTTATTTAGTATCATTTTATGGCTCACTCTATCAAAAGCCTTTTAAAATATATAATGCTGTACCATCAATTTGGACTGCCTTGTCCATTTTATCAGAAATATCTTGCATGTCATGTTGCCTACTTGAAAACCACTTACATTCCTCACATATATTTCTGATGTGGTTACATATCAATATTTCCATTAATTTACATACCACTGATGTCACATTTTGAGTATCAAATACAGGAGTTGGAGAAGGTGAAAAGAAGGGATGCTAGATTTGTTTCTGGAATTTATCGCAGAATGCAATCAGTGACGGATATGATAAAGAAGCTGGAATGGGATTCATTGCAAGACAGGAGGAGGATGAGGAGGGTCATGGGAGTGTACAGGGCATATACTGGCGATGAGGCATGGAAAGATATTGCAGTAGGTATGAAAAGTAGTGCATGGAAGGGAAAGATGACCATGGCCACAAGCTGGCACTCGATTTCAGGCACAAGGGTGTGGGAAGATTTTCTTTTTTAGGTAAGGGTGTCAGAGATTGGAATGAGTTACCAAAGGGAATGATGAATAAGTTACCGAAAACGTTAAAAAAAATTAAAGTTGAAAATTGTAGAGGGCATATGTAGGTGGGTGCAGGATAGGGGGAAGTTGGGTGTGTAGGGAAATTGCCACCGGAGCCTGTGCTCCGTTGAAATTAAATTAAATAAATGAGCAGACCAAAAAGTTTTAAATTCATCCTGAGGATATCATGGAAGGAAATAAGAAACCTGAAAACTGATTGGCCTGTAATTTTCGACTCTATTTCCCACCCCTCCTTTATGTACCGGCACTACTATCACACTTTTCCAGTCTTCTAGTAAACAGCAAGTATCAAAACACAATTTAAATAATGTTTAAAGGTAAGGTACAATGTGAGTGTTTGTGCTACATTTTGCTTTAATCTTAAAGTTTGCATCTCAAAACTAAAAAAAAAATAAAAAAAATAAAAAATACGACAGTATGAATTTGAAATGTTCCGATTTCTGTATAATGTCACGATATATGAGGGCATAGTAGTATCAGAATTACAAAAGTTTGGCACGAATGCGTAGAGCATAATATTCCAAAGAGGAACTCAGGTGGATGCTGCTTTTGTTTTTTATTACGGTATTTATATAATTACTTCCTTTAATTTAACTTCAATGTACTATACACTATTGACATTATGAATAAAATAATTGCGTCGGTGGCCGTTGCTGCTTAAACGGATAATTATTGTCTTTGTTTATGGGTGTTTGTTTCATCTAAAACGAATAAAAACGAACGGAATATGAAATCTGTGACGAAATTACAAACACATGATGAAATTATAAACCTGCCATATTCACACCAGCTTTAAAAAAAAAAAAAAATCGTATAAAACGAGATTAACAATTTTCAAGACATCATTTGCACAGATAGTACTAATTGGTTGTGAAACTTCCACTTAATCTTGCAGAAAGCGTTGAAACTATAGACTAATATTCGATATTTCATCTGATGGAAGCAGGTTTGAACCCCGGTCCGGCTATACAGATTTCGGCTCCTCGTGTTTTCCCGCAGTGACGGCAGACTCATACCGAGATAGTTCCTTTAAAAAAGCCATGGCCGAATTCCTTCCCCTTCCTTCCTTTTTAACGCGGCTAATGGCGTCCAGGCCGACCAAGTATAAAGCTGCAAGAAAACAATAAGTTGTAACGGGCGGATGCTGTAGTTACAGTCAAGCTCAAGCGAATCATTAAAAAAAAGAAATCCTGTCTATTTTGCCGTATTGATTTAGCGCAGTGTTTCTCAATCTTTTAGCTCCACCTACACCATAAAATTTCATTCACCAGACAGAAAATTGAAGCATTTGAAATGTGGTGCTATAGAAGGATGTTAAAAATTAAGTGGATGAATAAAGTAAGAAAAGAAAGAGTTTTGGAAATGATGGGTCAGAAAAGAAGTTTGTGGAAGAGTCTTACAGAAAGAAGAGACAGGCTGGTAGGTCATATTTTGAGACATGCAGGATTGGTTAACTTATTAGGGGAGGGAATGGTCGAAGGTAAGAACTGTAGAGGAAGACAGAGAATAGAATATAAGAAGCAGATAATTGAGGACGTGGGTTGTAAGGGGTATGTAGAGATGAAGAGGTTAGCACAGGATAGGAAGGGATGGAGGATTGCATTGAATCAGTCGAAAGACTGACGACAGCAGAAAGACCTGGGTACCATTGTATTTGATCTAGCCTGTCGGCCATTACTTAAATCTTGTCGGGAACCCCCTACGATCAACAGGCGAATCCCTTCGGGTTCGTGTTCCCCACTTTGAGGAACACTAAATTTTAGCATATACCTACTGATATTTCGCCATTGTTCATTTCTATTAGTGGAATACCTTATGTCTGACACCCGGTCATAATCTCCGTCAAAATTAATGATAATAATATTCTGACGTTGATGGTCGATCACATTAGCAGCATTCCGTTTGTAACGTACCCTTGTATCGTCACCTTTTATTTTGTAGTGAACACATGTGAGTGTTACTTTACCATACTTTGAAATTAATACTTTTACTTATATTTCCTGCACCAGACCAGTACATAAGGATTTCCTTGATCCCTCTTTTTCCGTTGCTGGTTTTATTCCGATACTCACGCTGTAAATCAAATTATTATTAATCAAATTCTTACCACACAAACTTATAATCAACTCCTTTGTCTATATCTATATTTCAATCTCAAATAAAACACTTTGTACTTATCTCACAACTTCTATATTTTCCATTTAACAGACAATTATCTTTTCAAAACATTACATTATCTTTATCAAAACCCTTAACCTTCTGCCCTCAGGCTAATATTTTCTTGTTATTAATCCCGCCAGGATTCTTGTCGCTTCTCCATTGAGCCATTCTACGAGGCGCGTCCAGAAAGTAAGTTCCGTTTCAATTTATCTCCGCTGCAGCGCTGCGATTGCAGTTCCGCACATGCGCTGTAGACGATGTGTATCAAGGGGAAGAACGTGCGCCATTTGGAGATCGCTGTCAGTTACGTACGCTTTGTTGTGCTTGTTTGAAATGTCGGCGTTGATTGAAAATCCCGCCGCCTGTGAAATCAGGTCTGTGATTCGGTTTCTGAATGCGAGGAAAGTGAAACCAAGTGAAATTTATCGGCAAATTTGCGATGTTTACGGACCAAATGCGATGAGTGATTCGATGGTGAGAAGATGGGTCCGACAGTTCAATGGCGGGCGTAGTGATGTGCACGATGAAGAACGAAGTGGGCGTCCACCTTTGGTTACAGAAGAACTGGCAAGACTTTCATCTGTTCTTACATCTTCAAGTCTTTCCTTGGCGGTCATCACTTCACCAATGACGACGAGCTGAAAGAAACCTTTTTCCAACTGGTTGAAGACACAGGCGGCAGATTTCTATGAAGAAGGTATACAAAACCTGGTGCTATGACAAATGCCTGCAAAATTTCGGCAGTTATGTGGAAAAGTAGTTTAAGAGTTGTAGAATTTTGTGTAATAAAAATTTCTTCTGTATCTGTGTACAATTTTATTTTATTACCAAACGGAACTTACTTTCTGGACGCGCCTCGTATTTCATCTTTTCTCTTAAATCATATTCTTTCCACAACCAACACGTCCTCTTCCTTCCATATCTTTTCTTCAACTCTCTCGACTGTTATTTATTTTCGAGAGATCTCATTATATCCATCTTGACATGCTTTGACCTTGGAACTTAAAATTCAGAGTTAGTAACTTATATACAATTACTATTATTAAATTAAAAAATAGCTTTAATAATGTCAAAATCACAATGTGAGGTTGTGTACCTCACACGTTCCTAGTATTAAATTCCAGGAAAATTTTGGTGTCACAACGCCTTATCTGTCTGCGGTCAGCGCTCCATTTCCAGAAAGTTGTCGCACATAACGGGACTCCTAGAGAGCGCTATTAAGGATCACTTTCGCTTGTCTCTCTCTGCTTTCCTTCACTGTTTGTGCGTTAAGAGCAGTCTATACTACCTGTTGTGGGTACACGATGCTAAATGATTATTGAAGTAAAAACTTTTATATGCACATTAGGCGATGTTGGGTTGGGGGTAAATCTATGAGTTCCCGTCACCGACATGCTATTACGTGATGCGCGTATGACATAGGCGTTGTAGGCTTTTTTGATGGGTAAAATCTTATGATTTCGCGTCACCAACATGGTGTAATAGCCGTTTGTCTACAGCTATAAATATCAAGTATTGCGCTTGGTCAGCAGTGAAAGTATGTACTTGTAGGCCATATCTTTATATATAAAGATGAATGTATGTTTGTTTGTTTGTTGGTTTGTTTGTTCTTCATACAAATCCACAGTTTTCATCCTATCTCGATGAAACTTTGCACACTTATCCTTTGAAACAAGGAGAAAAATACTGTCTACATTGGTTGAAAAATTATTTGTATAAATAACACATGTTGTGTCATAACTTCGAAATACGGCGATAGACAGACACGTTGGATGTGGACGTCTCCAGACCGTGTTTCCGTGTAGTGAACTGGCAGCTCAGTGGCTTGCTTACGAACGTCGTAGTCTCCGGTTCAAATCTCCGTGGAGGCCAAGATTTTTAAAAATTGTTTTTCATCGTAAGAGTCAGCCCTGGGCCGTAGGTTATTTGGATTGATTGTTAAACTGTAGATATTATAAAGTTAGGGGTGCAATGCGAGGCAAAATCGTAGGTAGTCTTGCAATGCTGTAAGGTGTACACTTTTTTACGTTATAATGATCCCTCAGTGTTGTTCGCAGTCAGTGTGTGAGTGTGAACCACAGTAATACTATTATAAATACGGAAGTAAGTCTCTGTCTTTTTGTTACGTTTTGACGAGTATATGGCTATATCGTTGTGATGAAATTTTATAAGGAAAGCTGTATGAAGGGCACAGGATATTTTTTTCAGTATGATTAACAGTTGTAGTCACGAAATTTTGAAATCTTATCGAATAGTGACAGAAATATGTTGGTAATTGATTCTCTTCAAGAGACAGGTTCGACGGTACAGTGATATAGTGATAGCTTTCCTGTCATATTATGACGACTCGATATTGTTTGGGACCAATCCTTCGTTACCAACAACTTTTTATATTTAATTCTGGCAAAAAAATTTCTTAATCCACGCGTACGAAGTCGCGGGTACGGGCTAGTATTATATAAAAATGAATGTTTGTTTGTTTTCTTTGCGAATATTCTTCAAGGCGCTTACTTCCCAAAGTTTCTTTCACAGATCACGGGTTCAAATCTCGTGGTGAGCAGGTATTTTTAGGAGTTGTATTTGATTATATGAGCTATGCCTGGACGTTCCGTGGTTCTGATTCCACGTTAAACTGGACAAAAGATTCGTAACCCAATTCCTTTACTTCTCTCGTACATCCCCCCCATCAAATTTGTGCGATGTCGGAGAGTTTTAAGCAACGTGTTTTCGATGCCTACTAGAAAAGAGAAACTGCCGTTCAGTAAAACGACGTCAATATCTGTAGCTACTGTATATGTAAGATGGCGCCGGGGTCAGTAAACAACAGCGACAGTCGTGTAAAAAGTCTTTAATATTGTGCTAAAGTGTTCCGCTTGTGAAAAGTCAGATGCTGATGAAAGCTCGAAGTGTCGTGCGTGTGAAATTAAAAAAAAAAAAATCTGAATATAGTGACAACACGCTCCAAATCAAGAGATTTAAATGCGTCAACCGGCAGTACACACGCCAAGCTTGATGGAAATGAACTCACAATCCAACAACTTAAAGACATTATCTCTAGTCAAGATGAAACCATAAAACTTCTCAAGGAAGAAATAAATGATATGAAGCAGAAAGTGAAATGTGTAACTCATCCGGTAGTTGAAGAAACAAACTGCGTAAAAATCGACTTCCGTAAATGGCGGGCATAGAGTAAAAAGCTGTACAAGAAAGGAGACATTAGATCACGAAGAGAAGGTTTCAAACAAATTTAACGCGTTAATCTTACAAAGTGAAGTGAAACTAGATAAAATTAAGATGAAAACTAAAAAATGTGAAACAGACACGCAAAAAAATAAAACATTGCACAGTGCTACGAAATGTAAACAAAGCAATAAATGTAAGATTCTCCTATTAAGTGATAGCCAGGGCAGATACTGCTCGAATATGTTAAGGAAGAAATTAGGCTCTCTTTACAATATTGAAGCCATAATCAAGCCAAATGCGCCCATTGAAGAAGTTACAAAAAGCATTGATAAACTGAGTGAAGGTTATAATCACAAAGACTGTGTAGTGGTTATGGGGGGACGAATAACGTAGAAGATAGCTACGAAGATCTTTGTAGTGCGCTAAATACACTTACATCCACTATCCATGCATTAAGCAAAAAAACAAATGTAATTGTACATCCGATTCCTCTCAGACATGATGTGCCGAATATAAACTTTAAAATTAAGGCGGCGAACAAGTATTTCTGGAAGGCCATAAACTCATCAAACAATATCAACAGTGCTCATGTCAGTATAAACTTTGAAACTGAACGATTAAACAGAAGGCACTTTACAAGTCATGGACTACACTTAAACAGGTATGGAAAGGAACATGTTTGCAATAGAATTGCAGAATTAATCCAACAAAATCAAAGTGTGAGCAAACAAGAGACTGGCAAGATAGAAATGAAGCAAACTTTAATAGACAATTGGGTTTTCATCAAACCGAAGAAAACGGATAACATCATTGCATTTTCAAGTACAAAATCATGTGGGCAAAGGAGTGCAGAAACAAAACTTCAAGAACTTGTGAATAAAACATGTTACCAGCTAGAAGATGAAGCCAAAAGTGTAGAAGATGGTGAAATAAATTTTTTTTAGGGTAAGTGAATCACTAGAAATGCCAATAGAAATTCATAAGGAACCCCATATCACAAGTAAAAAGCAAAGTAATTCAGAACTGTTTATTCTACACCATAATGTGCAATCACTTACCAATAAATTAACAGAATTGGAAGTATTACTACAGTACAAGCTAAATGTTGATATAATTTGTATCACAGAACATTGGTTAAGTCATGACGAAATGTATTCAGTTACATTGCCAGGGTACAAACTAATCAGCTGTTTCTGCAGAAATACTTCTAAGCATGGAGGTACTGCTATTTTTGTCAAACAACACATGAAATGTCAAAATATCTCAAAATGTGTTCAGCTTTCCATAGAAAAGAATTTTGAAGCTTGTGCAACTTTTTTGCATGATGCCAACATAGTAGTTATAAATGTCTATAGGCCACCAGATGGAAATTTTTTGACTTTCCTTGCCCAATTAGAATCATTACTAAACAATGTGACTAAACCCAGTAGAATATTAGTGCTTTGTGGTGACTTCAATGTTAACTTCCTCAAAGACAGTAAAGAGAAATTAGATCTATTAAATATGCTTAAATCGTTCAATTTGAAACCAAAAATAGACTCCCCAACCAGGTTATCTAACCATCAAAATACTCTTCTTGATCAAGTGTTTGTATCAGAAACAAGACTCTTTTCAAAAGGGGAAGTGATAAGTATGGGCTACAGTGACCATGAAGCACAACTCATATCATTAAAAATAAAGAATAAAACCACAAATTGTAAAAAGATTACATATCAGAGAAATTTTTGTGATGATAATATACGTGTGTTTAATTTACTGCTATCAAATGAAACTTGGAAGGAAGTATATGATCAAACAAATGCAAATGACAGCTTTAATGTATTCCACAGTACCTTTCTACACTACTTTAATCTGGCTTTTCCCAAAAAAAGGAAATTTGTGGCAGAAAGACCAAACAAAAAAGTGGGTAACTATGGGAATAAAAATATCGGGTGAAAGAAATCGTTTTCTACAAAGTTACTGTAAACAAAATCAAGTTAGTCAAGAATTTTCAAATTATGCCAAAAAATACAAGAAAATTTATAAAAAAGTAATTCAGCAAGCAAAAATTATGGCAAATGACAATTTTATCAAAAAATCTTCCAACAAAATGAAAGCAATGTGGCATGTTATCAGACAGCAAACTGAAAGTACCAAAACCGAAAGAAGGAACGTCAAATTGTGTATTGACGATTCAGTAATTAGTGACCCCAAAGTGATAGCCGAAGAATTCAATAAGTATTTTACATCCTTGGCAGAACAATTAATTAATAAAAAGTGCAATAAACAAACTAAAGATGTTCCTAGTCTTTCCACAACATCTAGTATCACAATGTACCTAGCTGAAACTAATCCTGATGAAATTATAAAAACCATAAAAACATTAAAAAATAGTTATTCATGTGGGTTGGATGAGGTACCAGATTTGATCTTGAAAACCTGTGCTAACCATGTAGCTACCCCCCTTGCAAAAATATTTAACATATCTGTGCAAACTGGAATTTTTCCAGAAATACTCAAAACCGCTATAGTGACTCCACTATTAAAGAAAGGCTCTCCTGATCAGGTGACAAATTATAGACCTGTATCCCAGTTAAGTGTCTTTCCAAAATATTAGAAAAACTATTCCTTGACAGACTCCTTAAGTTTATAAACAAGTACACATTACTTTCTACTCAACAGCATGGATTCAGAAAAAATAAATCTACACACACTGCAATATTTGAATTCTTAGAATCTGTTATAAAAGCTTTGGATGGAAATGATATGGCCACAGGTATTTTCCTGGACCTATCAAAGGCATTTGATATAATAGATCACAGTATACTGCTAACTAAACTAGAAAAAAATGGGAATAAGAGGAAATGCAAAAAACTGGATCAAATCTTATCTTGAAAATCGCAAACAATAGTAACTATAGACCAGGAAACAACATACCAAAAACATAATACAAGAGAAAAATTTACCTCAAATGAACAGTTTGTAAAGTATGGAGTACCCCAAGGCTCAGTGCTAGGACCTATATTATTTCTAATTTATATCGATGATCTCACAAGAACTGTTCATTCAAAAGATACAGTTCAGTTTGCAGATGACACAAGTGTTTACTCACTTCACAAAATTTAGAAAGTTTAGAATTAAAAGCAAAAAAAAACCATGAGCGAGCTGAAAAACTGGTTTGACACAAACAACCTAATTTTAAATGAGGAAAAAACAGTATGTTTTGAATTTCTCTCTACCCCACTCAGTTAGCAAAAAACAATATTCAGGTAGCCATAAATGATAAGATCTAAAGAATGTAAATGAAACAAAATTCTTGGGCTTATGGGTACAACAAAACATGAATTGGGATGTACACACAAGCAAATTGGCTACAAGACTGTCTTCAGTGTGTTACGGACTGAGAATCCTTAGGAATACTACCAGTATAAATACTGTAATACAAGCATACTATGGCCAATTCCACTCACTGTTAAGATATGGAATTATTTTCTGGGGTAACTCGTCACAAAGCACTAATATATTTAGGATGCAAAAACGAGCAATGAGAACCATATGTTGCCTAAAAAGATCAGAATCATGTCGAATACATTTCATAAACCTTGCCATACTAAATGTTCCATGCCTGTACATCTACGAAATAATCATCTTCACAAGAGAGTATCTCTTAAAAAACAACAAAATAATAAAAAAATAATATGCTACATAATCACTTCACTAGAGGGCATTCAGACATCCACAAAAATTTTTGCAGGACTACAACATATCAAAAAAGTATTTTAAATTCTGGAATAGCACTCTATAATAAAATCCCAGAGGAAGTAAAAAATGCTTCCTGTAGCTCATTTAAAATAAAACTAAAGGCATTTCTAGTGAGACACAGTTTTTACTCTATTGGTGAATATATGGACTCATAAAAAATATTCTAAGAATATTAACTTTGTATCTTGTCTGCATGTATTCTTGTTTGTCACCATATTATCCATCATCTGTACAAATCCCTGTACAAATCCCATCATCTCATAAGTATATGTATCATCAATTCATTAAAATGACTTGTCTAATGTCAGTATGTACACCTGTACTATAAACTGACCAAATGGACCAATAAAAAATCAAATCAAATCAAATCAAATCAAATGAAAGCGGAATTTCTCGTTAACAGCTCCGACATTTCTATAGTATATGTTGCAGCTTGTCTTACCGGCACACGCGATCCAAGCCATCGCAGCAGCTACACTGAAATCACAACATGTCGTTAGCGCTGACATTTCCTCAAAGCGCAGAATGTGACGGAATATTCGGAGAACGTTCACTACCCTAATGGATACTGGATCACCCCGACAATCAAAACACCGACGCACCATCTTATCTCCTCTTCTGTAACAACGTGCTTCATAGTAAATTTGCTGTAATATCAAATATATATGAATCGCTTACTGCAGAAAGACAACAAGTCCATATTTTTTCGAAAGTAGCTTTTTTCACTAATACTGTTCCTACATACAGCATACATCGTTTACTGTAGAACGAACACTTGTCATCCCAATGGAATAGGCCTTTAATTTTCCGTTTACTGCAGATAGGAAACTAGTCTTTGACAAGGGACAAGTCGTGGTGCGCGGTGGTATTAAAGGGAGGGACACCAGGGGGCAAATGAAGTCTCTACCATGCTAAATAAGTACGTAGAAAATAACGTTGACAAACATGTAAGAACGTCACATATTTTTGGAGATAACCAGGCCAAAATAAAAATAGTGCTATGGTGAAAATGATGATGCAACTGTGTCTGATAAAGATGTTTGATGAGTCTTTTATGCTCAACGATACGGATTTTGGTATTATTGGAAGAAGGAAGAAAGAACAAAGGTTTTACACGGTGGATGATGTTGTTGCACTTATACAGAATTCCTCAGACAACCCTGATAAGTTTTCAATAGTTGAAATAAAAATTGATGAATTAATTCATTGCAGCTCATGGTGGTTTAAGTTCCAAAAAAAAAAAAAAAAAAAAAAAAAAAAAAAAAAAAAAAAAAAAAAAAAAAACTTGCCTATGTTACCATTCATATGGCTAAAATGTCACCGAAAATCAAGAGATCTTTCAGGTTATCCAACTAACAAGAGATGAGCTTAGGTATCAAGGGAGATAAATGGTTCGTGACACAAAAATGTGTTGTAGAAATATTAATACTTTTGCCCTTTAAGGGTCGAATTTTGACAAATTCCATTCTCAAAATATGGTGTAACGGAATCGAAGACCTCAGTCTTTAAAATGATGCCTCGGTTTATCAATTTTGTTTAATTATCAAGGGAGATAAATGACTCGAGACACAAAAAACGTATTTTAGAAATAATGATATTTTATTCAATTGCATTATTTCTGATTAACACGGAGAAACTGGCGCAGTATTTTTTATTGTGTTTTAAATGAATTAAAGATAAATGTCCGGTTTAACATCCTCGGTAATAGCTAATAATCTATATGCACCAAGGGACGGAGCATGTAATTAAAACCGTTTCCAGACGATACAAATATGGACCGAAAATCACTGTATTTGAGATGAGAACTCCTTTGAAGAAAAACTACAGAAGATAACACTGCTAATTTTATTTTTTGATGTTGGCTCTTCAGTTTTCTAGACCATCAAATACGTGAACGAAAACTAATAGGCGCAAGTAAAATATAATTTACTGCACGCACAATTGCCGAGGTAATTAATATCACAGACAGTTACACAATCTGCCTCTGATTCGATATGTTTGCAGTCGACGCTAAAAGCTGTACAACGTTCCTTAAAAAAACTAGTTGCCATATGGATGTGGAATTCAGTTTTTTTCGGAAGAAAGATTCCTAAAAAGGAGCTTGGCCAGCAATGTACCTGAGCATGTAACGTTTTTCTTGCATAATAACTTGTTCGGATATTCCCATGTTCCGAACGACTTTACGCCATTCGTACATTTTGACTGCTGTTCAAACTAAGCCCAGGAGAATAAATTCTTTTTATTATACTCTGATTTTATAATGTTTGTTTATGCTGTAATTTTTATCGCCATAAAGTTGGAAATTTTTACGTGGTATTGAGTTAGTGACGATAGCATCAAGCAAAAATGAAATTAAAAATTAACTAGGATTTCTAAAACCTTGTGTTAGTCAGCATAAATTATGATACTAAATCTATCGTGCATTATGCTTTAACAAAGCGTGTCAGTTGTCATTTTGGTCCTGGCTGCATTTCATCCTAACCACTATCTTTGCTAATATTTCCTTACAAAAATCATAGCTTCTATCACATGCGCATTAATACATTTATTGTATCACTACCGAATCTTGAACCATTGACGCCACTACTTACATGCGGCTGCAATAATGGCATTAGTAATATGGCTTCATTTAAAGCAAAGGAAATTAAAAATAATTCATTACGATGTGATACCGCTTGAGATTAGTTTCAATCCACGTAAATTTCCGTTTTAAAGCAGAATATTGGAACGATTCAACATCTTCAAACTAAAACCAATATCCAAACAGAATGTAATTTCATTAATATACCTCTACGTATTAATATAAACAATTTGGCAGTGGTCGAATAAGGGCCTACTGACAGTTAATTGTCCATTTGTTATGAAATTTGGTGCAAATGTTCCATCGGCAGTAATATTTTACAAAATGCTCATATGCTGGCTACAAAATACATACCAATGTAGTAAAATAGCTCGAAATGTGGGTAGTTGCATAAAAGTTACTAACCAGAAATACATGTTATTAGTTACCTACGGCATAGGAATGTATTAATACGAAATTATGAAAAGTTGCTACAATTTTATATTCGTTGCAGCATATGCAATCGTTGGCGGCAAAATGTGTTTAGAAATGTCCGCCGACTGTACTACCGACAACATTGCATATGGTAAGTTTTTTTGCTTATGGCTTTACGCCTCGTCGTCGTCGAGGGCATGAGAGGCGGGAAACGATGGGGGCATGGAACGGGAAGGAATTCGGCCATGGCCTTTTGAAGGAAGCATCCCGGCATTCGCCTGGAGTGATTTCGGGAAACCATGGAAAACCCAAATCTGGATGCCCGGACGGGGAAGCGAGCACACGTCCTCCCGAATGGGAGGCCAGAGCGTTAACCACTCACCCACCACGCTCGGTATATCTTTCCTGTTGCCTTATGTGTCAGGCAATTTCTTTTTGCTTTAATATGCACTTTTATCGGAAGGAATGTTCTTAGGAAAGTGTTACAAATCTCTGACCATAGGGACAAATGCTTCTCAGGAATCAGGACGCCCTTATGGGACCGTCACCGATAATGTTTAACATAGCTTTTATTTCTTGTATTCTGTATATTATATTGTGTTAAAGGGGGTTCCATTAATTACGTGGGATGAAATAGAGCGGGAGAATTCCCGAAAAACACCTCACGTAATTAATGGAAGAACCCATATTACCCTAAGAAAAAAACTTTCGGAAATCAGTATGAAAACCTAATCTAAGGTTATAACTATAATAAGGGTTAGTTTTTAAACTAAATTTCCAGTTTTTTGGCTCTCTACATCAGTATTTGGAACTATAATTGTATTGCAATGAAGTCTTCACGAGTGTACCGCCGGATAGTGTTTTGAAAACACGATATTTCGACGACTAGCTCCGCCGTCTTCATCAGGTATCGATACATCTGCACAGGTCGGCTGACTGTCGGATACTGAGACAGCCCGGAAATGAATGAATGAGTTGAGATTTGTGACGTCATGGCTAACCTTGTGACGTCACTGCGTGCTTTGGGCAGCTTCTGCCACCCCTCCACCCTATTATTTTAGATTCGCCAGTCTGTGCGAGGTCGTTAGAAGGTGGTCTCACAAACATTATATCAGGTAGAAGATTTTTTTATCTTGTATATTTTGGTAAGAGTATGCAGAATTTACCAAGTTACCGACCTCCGACACCCTCGGCAGTTTTCTGTGGCCAAAAAACTGTGGTACTTTTTTTCAGTTTTTCGTCTATAACTCCTTCCTGATGAGTCCTAGCAACAATTTCTCTATTTCAATCTGAAAGAAGACACAATTTTCTACAACTTTTGTGGTGCAAAGTTTTTTCTAAACTCAAAACTATTTCTTCGAAAATCAGCAAATCTAGCGGCTAGCTCTGAACTGTCTCATTTGCGCGACTTTCACAGTTATTACTTTTGCCCTTTAAGGGTTAAATTTAAAAAATTAATTGTTCTTAAGAAATGATGCGACCCAAGCTGAGACCATAACCTTTAATAAGATAGCTCATTTATCTATTTCGGTTTGATGTCAAGGGAGATAAATGACCCATGATAAAAATAATACGTTACAGAAATAATAATTTTTACCTTTAAGGGTCAACTTCCGAAAAAATTCTTTTCTAAAATATGATTTTGTCAAACCAGAGACCTTTTCTTAAAATATTACCTAGATATATATAAAGCTCTTGACGAAAAAATACATGATTGAAATAACGGTAATGTTGCCTTATAAGGGTCCAATTCCGAAAAAATTCTTTCTTAAAATATGATTTGACCGCTGTGGACACCTTACTTTTTAAAATCATACCTCATTTTCGATAATCAGTTAGATATCAAAGGAGATAAATGGATCACGACAAAAAAATGCGTTGTAGAAATATTGATACTTTTCACCTTTATGGGTGGAATTCCGAAAAATTCTTTTATTTACATATGATTTGACCCAAGTGGAAACCTTAATCTCTAAAATAACATCTAATCGAAATTGAGAAATGATCTATTAAGGTAGATAAATAGATTGTGACAAATATAATAGGTTATGGAAATAATAATAATTTTGCCCTTTATGGGTCGAACTTCGAAAAATTCCTTTCTTAAAACATAAAATAAGCACGGCGGAGACCTTAATCTTTAAAATGATACGTCATTAATCTATGTCGGTTAGATATCAAGGGAGATAAATGGCTCGAGACACAAAAACGCGTTGCAGATATATTTATACACTAGTTCTTTAAGAGTCGAATTCAGAAAAACTTGTTTCTTAATATATGATGTCACGAAAGCGGAGATCGTAATCTTTAAAATGATACTTTATTAATCGATATCAGTTGGGAATACAGGGTGGTAAATAGTTCTTGGTACAAAAAACTTTATTTTAGAAATATTGACATTTTTACCCTTTAAGAGCTCAATTCCGAAAAATTCATTTCTTAAAATATGATGTGATCAAGGTGGAAACCGTCAGCTTTAAAATGATATATCATTCATATATTTTGGTTAGTTATTAAGGGAGATAGTGGCTTCTGACAACAACAAAAAATCACCTAATCGAAATAATATATATGATCAATACTCTTCATGTGATTTCTAGGCTCATAGTTCATTCAAAATCAATTTTTTACATATATTTCAATATTTTAAACGTTTAACAGGCTAAACATATTCTAAAAGTAACTTCGAGGCTTTGCTGAAGTGGTATAGATATCCGATGAAGCAGAAATAATAAAAAGAAACAGCAATGCGCTGAAAAACAATCAATTACTGTTAATGATGTAAATGCTGTTCAGAGTAAATATTAGTAGAAATACATGGAACTTCCTATTCTGCAACAAAGTCTTTAATGTAAATGTTGTCTGGTTTCTCTGAATAGAACTAGTAGGATTAATTTTCTGTTCTTTCAGTTCCAATGTTTCATGGATCAGAATATGAATTTCGTTGGATAATTAGGAATCTTTAACATCAATCCTACAAGACGAATATTGTGAAAGGGCGTTACTGAGTTTTTTTTTTTTTATTTACAAATAGTTTGTATATTCTACAATATGATTTCTTGTTCTTTCATAATGTGGTAATAGTAATAACTATAATTGAAATGTTTAAAGAATATAATGACTAAATTCATAGGATTTAATTTTACTCATTGAACTACATTTAAGTCTGTAATTTTAAACCACACTACAAATTTCATCATTAACATCTCACTTACAAGAAAATACAAACAGTCATTAAGGCTTTTAATGAAATATTGAATTTTTGTTTATATCCGTTCAGTTACACGTGCATCAACTAGACGAAACGTTTAAAATAGCTTTATTGCTAATCATTCAAAATTACAAAAGAGAATCAAGAAATTTGTTTAAATATACAGGCAGGCTATATGATGTATAGATTCAGACCTAATGTTCTTGAAGTTTTATTCTGGAATACAACGTTATAATAAAAAGTTCACTTCTTTTTCTTTTCTTCGTTGTCGAGATATTCACTGCTGCTGCAAAGTAAGAAAAAAAAAAAAGAAAAAAAAAAAAAAAAAAAAAAACAAATATGTATAACTTTTAGAATTTAAAACTGTATCATAAGAGTGTATAGAAAGATAGATACAATATTGAATGGAAAGGTATACAGCAATGAAACAGATGACGTCATTTTTGCCCCTAACATAGTATAGTCAGTGTCCTCTCCAATTATTCATCATTACCTCTTAAAAATATCTAGACAAGAGACAAAAGAAAGTTGGTGACATTCTGCATCTGTACATAAATTGCACAAAGTTCTAATGTTCTATCCATTGATGCTACTAAACATAAGACAACTCTAAAAAATCTGGCGGTATATTTGAAAAGGTATTTACATAACAGACATGGACTAATCATAAATCATAGCAAGACAAAAGTAATGAAATATAGTAGAAACGATACCAATCACAGTAGCTTAAATATAAAAAAGGATCGGATGCAATAGGAGAAGTAAATGAATTCTGCTACTTGGGAAGCAAAATTACAACCGATGGCCGAAGCATGAATGATGTTAAAAGCTGAATAGCACTAGCAAAAAGAACCTTCATGAAAAAGAGAAATCTTTTGGTTTCAAACGTTGATCTAGGAATTAAAAAGAACTTTTCAAAACTCTATGAGTGGAGCACAGCACTTTGTAGTAACGAAACATGGACTTTAGGAATACCAGAAAAAAGGAAAATTGAAGCATTTGAAATGTGGTGCCACAGAAGAATGCTGAAAATTAAGTGGACTGACAAAGTAAGAAATCAACGAGTTTTGTAAATGAAGGGCGAGGAAAGAAGTTGAGTCAGATTTTATTTAATTTAATTTAATTGCAATGGAGCACAGGCTTCGGTGGCAATTTCCCTACACACCCATCTTCCCCCTATCCTGCACCTACCTACATTTGCCCTCTACAAATTTTATCTTTAAATTCTTTCAAAGTTTTCGGCAAATTATTCATCATTTCTCTTGGTAACTCATTCCAATCCCTGACACCCTTACCTAAAAAAGAGAATCTTCCCACACCCTTGTGCCTGAAATCGAGTGCCAGCTTGTGGTCATGGTCATCTTTTCCCTTCCATGCACTACTTTTCATACCTATTGCAATATCTTTCCATGCCTCATCACCAGTATATGCCCTGTACACTCCCATGACCCTCCTCATCTTCCTCCTGTCTTGCAATGAATCCCATTCCAGCTCCTTTATCATATCTGTCACTGATGCATTTTGCGATAATTTCCAGAAACAAATCTAGCAGCCCTTCTTTGCACCTTCTCCAACTCCTGTATTTGATACTCAAAATGTGAGTCCCATACTGCACTACCATATTCGAGCAATGGTCTTACTAAAGTTTGGAACCCAATTCCTTTACTTCTCTCGTACATCCCCTCATCACTCTCTCCAACAAGTGCAGAATTTTGAAACCTTTTCCTACCACCTGTCCTTTGTGGAAGAAGCTTACAGAAAGAAGAGACAGGCTGGTAGGTCATATTTTGAGACATGCTGGAATGTTTAATTTGTTAGTGGAGGGAACAGTCGAAGGTAAGAACTGTAGAGGAAGACAGAGATTAGAATATATGAAGCAGATAATTGATAATTGAGGACGTGGGTTGTAAGCGGTATGAAGAGTTTAGCGCAAGATAGGAAGGGATGGAGGATTGCATCAGACCAGTGAAAACGCTGAAGTCAGCAAATAAATAAATAATGAAAAATGCAGGCATTAGCATATGTCATGTAAGAATATCATCATTAGAATGGGACTTAATTAAATGTTTGCAGGACACAATTAAGCTAAATGTTTCCTTGTGATATAATGATGACGAAGAAATGTAACACAAAGTAAGGTGAAAATTATTGAAGCGTACATTTTAATTTTGTTTTCCTTTTTTGCTTCTGGTAGGTAAACTGTTTGTGAAATATTAATGCTCAAAAATTTTTATTGTGACTGAGAAACTAAAAAATCAGAGTTGTGGCTGGATATCCTGGAAAAGGAAGGCCCTTAGTCTCCAGAAGTACACGCGTCCAACTTTTCTATGAAGCTGCAACGCCACTGAACGCTGTACGAGAAGAATTCCATACATGATGATTTTGTGACTGCGTTATAATTTCGGGAAGACCTTTTTCGCGGCTGTTTGCAACAATAGATATTGAGGTACAATGATACAAAACTGAGGCAGTTGGTATAATTTTTTCAGCGAGAAAGGTTTCGTCTACCTTGGAAAGAGATATTTCATTCTATTAATTGTGTACCACCACCAGTTGTGTCATTTGCATATTTGAGAGAGTGAGATATCTTGTGGAAAACTTATGATAAGTTCTGTTCAAAATAAAATGCTCCATTCATTGCTCTACTCTTTCTATCTGTGATTAATGATTATTTGTATGAATAACTAGAATTAAGGGTGAGCCGTTTCAGTGATTAACTGCTTAGAATAAAAAATTCATCATCTAAATTTAGTTTCATACAACGTCTCAAGAATAATGTAAACATATTCTTAATTTATCAAACAAGAGCTTCATTTTTATGTATAGCCTTTAGGTCCACTAAGACACACAACTCAGATAACATTCAAATCTTATCACTCACAAACGACCCCATCAGATTCACATTTTCGCATTAAATATGGTACTGACTGATTTCTAAACTACTACCGTAAACGGGGGATACTTTTGAACAAAAGGTGCAACTTTAGGACACCACGGTTCCCATGTATTTTACATCTCCTACAGCTGCCAGTTTCAAAATATAATATTTTTACTATGGTCATTGGAAGTGTTAATTTAGCTGCTTTATACCAGCAGTTTTTCAGAAAATTTTATGAGAGGCTGCCATTTTTAATTTGGAGACTATTTTCAAAGTGCTCTGTTGTTCTGCAAACTTTCATATAGCAATGAAAAACTAGAAGCAGATGAGATAAAACAGGTAGTTACATCAAGAAATACATGTCTTAGCTATTGATTTAGACAACAATTAAAAATATAATCAATAATATCTACAAATTTTGGTAACGTTTTGTAATGATACGACTTCCGCATGGCAACTTTGGGACAGTGTCAAAGCAATTGAACTAATAGTTTACCAACAACTTATGAGGAATATTACATTTTCTCTAAATGATGATTCATAATCCAGGTGAAAATTAAAGTTTTCAGTTCCAAAAAAAAAAAGCTAATTTAGGTGTGTTAATGGCATTGCTCCCTTTCTGCCCCTACAAATTTTTTATTTGATGAAATTGGAAGATCAATGAAGAATTAAATTGGAAATGGCTGTAAATTTGATTTGAAATGAATTCTTATAGTATCTGATAGGTCTCTAAGGTGGTGTCATTAGATAGCTAATTTTTCTAACAATGGTCGAATGAAAAAAAATCTTAATACAAAAATTCTTTAAGTTTGAGAATGCGAAGCACATCTACATGTACATTCATACTCTGCAAATCACAAGCATTGTGGTTGGCAGAGAGTGCTAAGCACCAATCCTAAACCCGCCCATTCCAATCCCGAACAGTGCGAGGAAAGAAGGAATACATATAAGTATCAGTACGGCATCTTATTTCTCTCATCTTATCCCTCCGGTCATTGCGACCTAAACAGGTTGGCGGAAGAAGTACTTCATTGCACTCGAAATTTAATTTTTTTTGCATATTCTCCAATAAATTCGAACGCAAGCTACGTCGTCTGTCTTCCAAACTATCCCAGCCCAATCTATGCATCAATTCTGTGACGCTTTCATAAGGGCTGTAACAACAAGTCACGAATCTAGCGGCTCTCCTCTGCACCCTCTCAACTGAGTCAATCAGAAACTTGTGATACGGATCACAAAGCCCACAATAGTAATCCAGATGCGGACGCACTAGTGTTTTATACGCTATCTCCTTTGTTTGAGCATTACAATTCCTCAAAATACGACCTATGAATAGTAATTTAGAATTAGCCTTGCCTACAACGGAAGTTATGTGCATGTCCCATTTCATGAACATGCATACATTGTGGATCAAGTTAAATACACACATTTGAAAAATTCATTGATACATCCATAATGGAGCACATCATCCAAAAGTGAAAACACCTCTGAAGTCACCCTGGTTGGTCAAAGTGATAGGCGGAAGAGCGGGTCAAGATACTTCTGCAGAAGCCTTTGCACAAACAAACACAAAACACAATAGCTGAAAATGTGTGTAATTTGAGACAAAATAAAATGATTTTACTCTAATTTTAGTGCTAACCACTTTTAAAATTGATTTGAACCAGAAAAATGACTTGTGCCAAAGTTTTCCACCTTCATGGGGCAACTTTGGTACATAAATGGAGGAAAATTTATGGGTGAAAAATAATCTCAACTTAGTTTGCAATACCATTATTGGAAAGAGGAAGGACATATTTCCTTAAATTGGAAGCGTTTTTTTCTGAATTCTCAAAAAAGTCCAGAAAGTTTACGATATGAATGGAAAACCTACATGTCTTGTGAATTGTGGGTGAATAAACTTAGTTTCAATATATATATCGTTTACTTTAGTTCGACATGAACTAGTAATACTGCAGTAGCATCTTATTATTATTATTAATTATAATTGCGATGACATTTAATTACCCCTTTATAAATACACACATTAAATTTCCTTTTATAACTGGAATGTTAAATTCGTCTCCCATTTACATTTCCGATTGACAAATTTTAATTTTAACTAGACGACCCGCGTGAAAATTTCTCGAATAAAATGCGATGAATAGCGAGATTGAATGCTTGTAGTATAATGAAAAGTAGAACCGTACTTTTGTGGCAAATATTAATTTTTTTAGTGTAATAGGTACGCATCAAAATACTTACAACATATTACGAAACAGGACAAGTTAAAACACTCTGTATTTACGACAAACTGTCACTGACCTTAACAGAATACAACCAACCTGAACAAAATGCACACAACATATCAACATCTCCGTGATATTTGTTGCTGTGCGAATAAAATGTTTACATTGGAATTGTGTAGCAAAACGAAAGTGTTTCCTTAACAGAAAAAAATATCCGAAAATCTACTTATTGAATAAAAAAAAAATTATTTACCTCTCTGTGATATCTGCTGCTGCAATCTAGGGACTTGGCTCCGAACTTTCTCATACCCACTACCACTTTAAGAACCAAATTCCGAAAAATTATTTCTTAATTTATTATTTTACCTAAGTGGAGACCTTAATCTTTAAAACAATATGATATTTATCGATTGCGGCTAGGTATCAAAGAAGATAAATGACTTGTAATAAAAAATTTAAAAAAACCACACTGTAGAAATATTATTGATACTTTTGCCCTTTAAGGGCCGAATTCCAAAAAAATTCTTTATAAATTATGGTGTAACCAAAGCAGCCACCTTGATCTTTAAAATGATATCTCATTTATCGATTTCGGTTAGTTATCAAGCTAGGTAAAAAACAAAAAAAGTTCTAGAAATGACGATATTTTTGCCCCTTTATGGCTGAATAAAGGTTGGAAAAATTTTTTTCTTAAAATATGATGTGACCAAAGCAGATAATTTAATATTTAAAACGTTACCTCATCTATTAATTTTGGTTGAGTATGAAGGGAAATAAATAGCTCATGACAGAAAAATGCGTTTTAGAAATATTAATAATTTTCCCCTTTAAGGTTAGAATTTTTTTAAATTTCTTTCTTAAAATAAGGTTTAACAGAACCTAAGACATTACATAGACCTCAATCATTAAAATGATACCTCGTTTATCATTTTGTTTAATTATCAAGGGAGATAAATGACTCGAGACACAAAAAAAGCATTTTAGATATACTGATATTTATGCCCTTTAAGAGTTCAATTCCGAAAAATTCAATTCTAAAATGTGATGTTACCACAGCGGAAACCTTAATTTTTAGACTGATACCACATTTATCTATTTCGGTTAGATATTAATGGAGATAAATGGCTCGTGACACAAAAATGCGTTGTAGAACCATTTATACCTTTTCCCTTTAATGGTTGAGTTCCAAAATTCTTTTTTTAAAATATGATATCACCATAGCTGTGACATTACTCCTCATAATCTTACTTGACTTATCGATTTTGGTTAGATATGCAGGGAGATAAATGACTTGAGACACAAAAAACGGATTTTAGAATAATTGACACTTTTGCCCTTTAAGGGTCGAATTACGAAAAATTCCTTTCTTAAAATATAATGTTACCACGGCAAAGACTTTAGTCTTTAATATGATACTTCATTTATTTATATCGGTCAGATATCGAGGGAGATATATAGCTCGTGACACAAAAATGCGTTGTAGAAAAATTTATACATTTTCCCTTTAAGGGTTGAATTCCAAAAAAATCTTTCATAAAATATGATGTCACCAAAGTTGAGACATTACTCCTCATAATCTTACTTGATTTTTCGATTTTGGTTAGATATCCAGAGAGATAAATGGCTCGAGGCGCAAAATACGCATTTTAGAAAAATTGACATTTTTGTCCTTTAAGAGTCAAATTACAAAAAATTCCTTTCTTAAAATATAATGTTACCACGGCGGAGACCTTATTCGTTAATATAATACCTCATTTATCTATATCGGTTAGATGTCAAGAGAGATAAATAGCTCGTGACACAAAAATGCGCTGTAGAACCATTGATACTTTTTCCCTTTAAGGGATGAATTCAAAAATGTTCTTTCTTGCAATATGATGTTACCAAAGCTGAGACATTGCACCTCATACTCTTACTTGATTTATCGATTTTGGTTAGATATCCAGAGGGATAAATGACTCGAGGTACAAACAACTCATTTTAGAAAAATTTACATTTTTCCCCTTTAAGGGTCGAATTACGAAAAATTCCTTTCTTAAAATATACTGTTACCATGGTGGAGACCTTAGTCGTTAATATAATACCTCATTTATCTATATCGGTTAGATATGAAGTGACTTAAATGGCTCGTGACACAAAAACGCATTGCAAAAATATTGATACTTTTGCACTTTAAGGGTCGAATTCCGAAAAATTCTTGTCTTAGTATATGACGGCACAAAAGCGGAGCTCTTAATCTTTAAAATGATACTTCATTAAACGATTTGAGATAGGTATCCAGAGAGATAAATGACCTATAACACAGAAAACAACATTTTAAACATATTTACATTTTTGCCCTTTAATGGTGGAATTCCTAAAACTTTCTTTCTTAAAATATAATGTGACCAAAGTGGAGACCATAAGCTTTAAAATGACACCTCATTCATTGATTTCGGTTAAGTATGAAGGAGGATACAGGCTTGTGACAAAAAAATACCTTATAGAAATAACATATATGATTGCTTAAGCGTCTTTGGTACATTTTTTATAACTTTGTTTTGTAATTTGTTCCAATACCTGACACCCTTACCAACAAAAGAAAATTTTCCCACTCCCTTATGCATGAAATCGAGCGCCAGCTTGTGGTCATGGTCGCCTTTCCCCTTCCATGCACTATTCCTAATTCTTTGACCAATATCCCTCCAAGCCCCATCACCAACATATGCACTGTATACATCTGAATGTAATATGGAACAGTATTTTGAAAGTACTTCTGATTGATGAAATTATCTTTGGGTAGTATAAAAGCAAAAATTATAAAAGTTTATCTTTCTGTATTATAGTAAACTTTATGTGTACGTCATTTATACCGATTTCTTTACCACATTACTAATCATTACTTATGGCAATTATTTAATTTAACTTATTATTTATTATTAACAGAAATTCTCCTCACGACAGAGGTCTTACTCCAAGATTCAGTAACAATATAATCTCGGAACAGAACATGACTTAATCTTCTCAGAATATTTCTACAAATATTTCGGTCTTCCTCCTCTACACCAAATCTTCTCATTGCGTTTGTACACTTTGGAGACAGGTAAACACGGGCCGTCCTCTTTTCCTCTTTCTTTTAACTTCCCATTCCTATACTAGTTTTGGTATGCTAGTGTCTGCCATCCTTCTTACATCGCCATACCATTCGAATCTTTTTCGTTCTATAACTTCATACATTTCTTCTTTCACTTACATTAGCCTTATTATTTCGGTACTCCTTACTTTTTATTTTCTTGATATTCTTGCTAATCTGTTTCTAATGCTTTCAACTTCTTAACATGTTTCTGGTTGACTGGCAAAGTTTCTGATCTATATAAGTATTTTCCAATAATGACTTAAATATAATTCTTTTTGCTCTATTCATAACATTCCTGCTCCGTAGAAGTGAATAGAGCATCTCGAGTACTTTCCAGCCATTGGCAGTTATTTTATTAATATTAATATTACATTTTCCTTCTATTGCTTAAATTGAACACAAACAACAAAATTTATTTATCTTTTTAATTTTTATTCCATGAATATAGAATTCATCCAGATCATTAGTAAGATCTAGTGGTTTTTTTTTTTGGTTAATTTCTTGTTTCGTTTATAGCGACTATGAACAAATAGCCCAAGTCAATAATTAGAGTATAAGCAACACACTAAGAATTATGTGTGGGGTTAGCAATAGAACTTCATGTAGAGAGGTGTTCAAGAAGTTAGTTATTTTAACATTAGCATCTGAGTATATATACACATTAATGTCCTTTGTAGTCACAAATTATACTTTGTTTGAAACAAATAGTAAAATACGCAATTATGGCACTAGAAGTAAAAATGATTTTCACAAGACTTACAAGTCATTGTCATTTGTTCAAAAAGGGGTCCGATATTCAGGGATACATATCTTCAATATGCTCCCAACACATATTAAATGTCTAGTAGATGATAAGAATAAATTCAGGAAAAAATTGAAAGAATTTTTAATTGACAACTCCTTCTACTCTGTCGAAGAATTTATTTCTAAGGTATCTACGAAATAACTGCCAGTATCTTGTGTAAATATAGTTCACATAATTAATTTACCATGTATGCCATGACTGTACATCTCCTGGTGTATGTATTTAATTTGTTATGTAATTGTTTACGGTACCATATATGTTATGACTATACATCTTGTGGTGTATGTATTATTTTGTTATGGATTTCTTTTAATGTACCATATATTCTATGATTGTACATCTTCTGGTGTATGTATTATTTTGTAATGGAAGTGTTTAATGTACCATGTATACTATGACTGTAAATCTAGTGGTGTATGTATTTAGTTTGTTACGTAATTGTTTACGGTACCATATATGTTATGACTGTACATCTTGTGGTGTATGTATTATTTTGTTATGGATTTCTTTTAATGTACCATATATTCTATGACTGTACATCTTCTGGTGTATGTATTATTTTGTAATGGAAGTGTTTAATGTACCATGTATACTATGACTGTAAATCTAGTGGTGTATGTATTTAGTTTGTTACGTAATTGTTTACGGTACCATATATGTTATGACTGTACATCTTGTGGTGTATGTATTATTTTGTTATGGATTTCTTTTAATGTACCATATATTCTATGATTGTACATCTTGTGGTGTATGTATTATTTTGTTAAATTCTTTTTTTTAATGTACCATATATCCTATGACTGTATATCTTCTGGCGTATGTATTATTTTGTAATGGAAGTGTTTAATGTACCATGTATACTATGACTGTAAATCTAGTGGTGTATGTATTAAGTTTGTTACGTAATTGTTTACGGTACCATATATGTTATGACTGTACATCTTGTGGTGTATGTATTATTTTGTTATGGATTTCTTTTAATGTACCATATATTCTATGATTGTACATCTTGTGGTGTATGTATTATTTTGTTAAATTCTTTTTTTTAATGTACCATATATCCTATGACTGTATATCTTCTGGCGTATGTATTATTTTGTAATGGAAGTGTTTAATGTACCATGTATGTTATGACTCTACATCTAGTGGTGTACTTATTATTTTGTTATGCAACTGTTTATCTGTAAATTGACAACTTTCCACATCCCACAGAGCCAGTCTCTTATATTGGGATCAATGGAAAATGAATGTATTGTATTGTATTGTATTGTTATAAATCAATGGCCAAGATTGTTCTTTATTTTAAAATCAGCTGAAGTATGCTAACCTTGTTGACTACGGGTCCAGCACCCGTCCGGCGAACAGGATGGCTCCCGTGTCCGAGCTGTACAGCAGGAATAGGAACGGATGGTCTGCCCTGAACAACACTGGCTCTGGACGATACCGTCTTGAGCGAACTTGAGTTCTCACCTCTGAAACAAACAACAAATGAGGTAATTTTACTTAATTTCGCTTTTAAACTTGTAGTACATCTTAAACACTTTTCTTTGTTCTGGGCGACAAACACCATTCTTAAATTAGAGCATGAGATTTACGTAATTTCAGTTTACACAATGTTTTGCAACTTTATTCTCTGAGTGATTCTTACGTAAAGGGTTTGACTATGCTTATTTACTGGGGAGCTTCTACCCCCTGACTATATTGATTATAAATACAGATTTCAATCGATTAATAATCTATTATTCTGGCCATATAATTTACACACACGTGGATGTTTCCAATGTATTTTTTTTATACTGAAAAACTACGAGCGTGCTCATTTGTGAGCCCCAATAACTCTACCCCCTTACATCCTCCCCACCCCCACTCACTCCCCCACTAACTCTCTCTCTCTCTCTCTCTCTGTCTCTCTCCCTTTCTCTCACACACACATGCGCATACTTTCTCCATCACAGTGGAGTTTAAAACACAATACTACCAGTTTCCTATAGTAATTTTTTTTGCTGACAAGTTTTACAAGTAAATTATTAAAGACTTACGTCAAAATAATTTAACACTTGTTGAGTTTTAAGGCAAATATTTACATTACCCCTTAACTTCCTGCGCACATTTGATTTAAAAAAAAAGTAAATGTAGTGTAGAATATTTTAGTAAGTATAATTTTATATTATCTCATACTGTTGTGTCTACTTACTTGTAGCCGCAGCGGCTGTAGTTCCTGTCTCATCGACTTCAATGAAAGCCTTCTGCACGACTGAGTCAACTTTGACATTACTGTTAGTCATGGGAGTGAAATCAGCATCAGAGGTGAACATTCTTTTGATTCCAGTCTGCAATAGAAGCAAGGCTATTGATCATAATCTGAAATTATAACTTAAAAAAAAAAAACAAAAAAAAAAACACCCAAGATATTTGTGTTTGCAGTGCATTATATTAGACGACAATTACCAAATATTTGTATTAACTAATTTTGCCTCTTAATATTAATGTATATTTAGTACAATTATATAAAAATCTGAAAATCTATTCATCTGTTTTTTATTTACATTACAAAACCAAAAAAGCATATTTTTTTAAACAATTATTGGAAAGTTTTTAAATTACTATGATTTTAAGAGGTCAAAATATATATACTATTATCCAGTATTAATGCAGAAATTGAAATTTGCTTCGTTATTTCTTTAATTTTAATAGCACAAAGATATTTTTTTCAAAAATTTCTGTATCATTATATCTCTTACAACATTACATTTTTTAATCAGTGTAGTCCAATACAGTTATTTCTCTGACGGTTATTTACTTATTCTAAAGACATAGGAAACAGTTTTAAAGCCTTTATTACAATTTCCCCCTTAGGTTCTAAGAATTTGGGAGGTGTGTTCGTTACAAGCTTAACCTCCTATCACAGATGGCAGTAGTATTGCTTACCATCACATCACATGTGAATGTCAGATCATTTCCAGAATCCAAAAAATACTGAGTATGTTCTAATACTGATTACTTATCAGTAACCCGCTACTGATTAGGAAGAACAGATACACGTTAACATTTTCCATATTACCCAGCGGCATCCAAATCAGTTCACACATTTCTGACATGGAGGAAGGAATAATATGGAGACGACGCAAGAGACATTTACCACGCATGGGAGTGAAGCAGGCCGGCGGAGGAGTGGGGGGGCATGGCCGGAGTGGTGGGGGCTTGACCGCTTCCCAACAAACACGGGGAATATGTACAAACACCTCAAGGGGACTCTAGGATAAAAGTGACGCCGCAATCTGCTGATGGATTATTATGTAACTCGATGAGACAAATAAAAAATGAAGAATAAAATTTTTTGTTATCCTGCTTAGTTTTCGAGATATTCTGTCTCAAATGTGAAATGGTTTTGGTTGAAATTCAGAAGAAAAAATTATTCAAAGTCAAATTTTATGATGAATTTTTATTTAAAATGACGAGCCAAATAAAAATAAAGAGTAAAATTTTTCGATATTTCACGTAGTTCTCGAGATATACTGTCTCAAAAGTGAGGTGTCTTGAGTTGAAATGCAGATGAAAAATTTCGCAAAAGTCAAATTTAATGATGGATTCTTATGTAACACGACGAAAAAACTCGATAATAAGGAATAAATGTTTTCGATATCTTGCTTAGTTTGGGAGATATACAACATCCAAATTGAGGGGTTTAGGTTTGGATGCAGGCTGGACCAAAAATTAATTCTGTCAAAGCCACGATGATTACATGGTTGACATGCAGAATGGATATTTCAGTTTTATTACTACCACTTGTGGTTAGTCTGAAATGTGTCGTAGACCAGAAAAAAAGTAATAGGACCCACTCTAGGGATGAGCAACCCAGACATTTTGTAGGCTGGTACCAGAAATAAAATGTTTATTCAGTCACCTTAATGAACATTCTCTTTATCAAGATGTGTTGTCTAATTTCACAGCCCTACTTATTAGGACAATTGTAAAAAAATTATCCTCAGTTAGATTTAGATACGGGGGGGGGGGGGGGGAAATGTTGTACAAAAAAAAAGAGGACTAAATTAGAAACACATTCCCCAAATTGATTTTGTTCAAAGGCCAATAACTTCTTTATTTATGAAGCCCATTTTTATTTCTGCATGAACCTGTTTCGACATAAATAGATGAGAAAGATTTCAAAATCGGTAAAAATAGATATAGACGTAATTACAAACAGAAACAAGTCTTATATGAAGCTTTAAAAATAACCTAAGTCAATGGCCTGAAATAGCTATTTAAAAAATTAATAAAACTCACAGCTTCTCACATAACAGTTAATTTCATCATCCATTGTCAATATAATCAGCAACGTGACGAAAGAAATCGTAATAGTAAATTCACTGAATCGCGAAGTAAAACACGCCCCATTAAATCTCATTTTAAACACTCGTTAAAAAATAATGCTATTCTATTATGTGCAAAATAGCAAGTTTGCTGATTTTCTACACTACACCAAGAAAAATTTGAGAACAAAGTCATCCCATTGAGAGCTATGACTAAATATTTATAGACGTGCTGCAAAGTTTGCGGTGTCTACCGCTCACTTCAACAACGATAATTACAATTCAACTTACTTATGAAATGATATTCCAGGTTCTTTCCTGTATGGCCTATTTGTGCAACCGTACGCAACACAAGCTGGCATTTTTAAACACTTATACACAATACTAAATGAAATAATCACTGCATCTACCACAATGTGAACACCTTAATTGTTGGGAAGCACCATATGGTCGCTGCCGGTGCTGCCACCATGCGGGAGAGTTTAGTGCTTGCGTCACCGATTTAACGTCACTTCTCCTCCATATAATTCCTTCCTCCATGATTTCTGACTGCCACCAGTTAAGCTTATTATCAAATGTAATGCCAACATATTTACATTTCAAGTCTGCAATAAGTAATTCTTTGCCCACATTATAATCATAATAAACCTTTAGTTTTTTATTTGTGTATCTAATAAGCTGACTCTTCTTTGCATTTATCTTTATCCTATTTTAAGTTACAGTGAAACTGCTATTAGACAGTAAAAATCATATAAGTGTTGGGATTGGTGTTTGCAGATCTGATCCTTATGCCAGAGGTCCAAGCGTAATTAACATTTATACCAAAACACAATAAAATATGTACATATTTCCTGCCTTTCTTATGACGAATTGTAAATTCCATAAATAATCTGTAATTACAAGAAAGAAAATATGTTTTCAAAGTCAGCTGTGTGCAAAATACACTAATATTCACCTGTTTCTATTGAATTTTGAGTTGGTTACAAATCTAAATCAAATATACACGGTACAGCAAATTAAACAGAATCATAAGTATCAATGCAAGACACCGAGACAAGTTTAAACTGAAAATTTTCTGTGTATGTGGTCAAGTAAGCTTATCCTTCTTAATTAGCGTATAAGAAAACACATTTTCTGTTTTATCTCACAATACTTCCAACCAACCCACATTATCCATGTTATTTTAAGTATTATTTATTTATTGTATCATTATTTAACAAGGTACACAATAGGAAATTTACGTTATTTTAAGTGATAAGCTGTTAAGTGAAAGCCACAGTCTGACACAGCTATATATATAACTGTTTCTAACGTTATTAAATTTGATGACAAAGTATTAACTACACAAACATTAATTCAATGAATTTATTATCATTAAAGAAAAGCTGGACAGCAAAACCAAATGAATCTAAGGATTTTCCTGTGAAGATAAATTGATTGCCAAATAAAATTATATGCACTGTAATATTATTTTATTCAAGAAAAATCCTTGAGGATAAAAATATTTACCAAGGTAAATTAACTGGACGTGTTTACTTTCAAAAATAGAGAATCTTAAGGCGGTAGATACAACTAACACACAAATATTTGTAGAAATTGAAATTTCATTTTCTCCAAATCTGTTTAAATTTGAGGGTTCAATTTTCGTAGCTCCATAGGACTGTAAAGCTATACATAAAAATTGATTTTTAAAATAAAAATATTATTTACTAATATTTTAATGTACCATCCAAATTTGCACTTAAAAATATGTCATCATTAAGGTCTTTACTGAAAGGAAGCATAATATTTGAAATTTTTTTAATCTTGTAAACTAATATCGATACAATTATTTAAACCAATAATACAACATATTTAACTTTATATTTGTTATTAATAAAAAAATTCAACAAATTAAAATTCTTGTATTTTTTGTTTAAACATATAAGCATATTTTTCATTTGGGAAAAGCTGCATAAACAATAATGGTAGGGACTGTAATACTTAGTATGTAAAACATGTCCTACAAATTTGAAAACGATCTATGCATTTAGAAAAAAAGTTATCTTTAAAGTCAATTGATGAATTGCTGTTTTGAGATATTTAAGGATAAAGATTTGGATTACTTTCAAGTCCAGTAAGATTTAAATGGCTGTCAATCGTGCAGGACTTTGCTTAGTCACGCATAATTTCCACACTGTCAAGGATATTTAAATAATTTTTTCACCAACATGAAGTCAAAAGTAAAAACCATTTTTGTGAATCGAAAGAAAAAAATCTTTTATTTTTTTATTTTTTGAAACCTGATAACTGTAGCTACCCCCTTAATACAGCGCGAAGATTTAAAATGAGATTCACCTGCTGCAATGCCTCTTCCAGGTTCAGAGAGGTCTCAATCTTGAATTTAGGCAAATAAATTCTTACAGCCTTAGTAGTAGCTCTTCTTTAATGTTATTGAGATCAATCCTTTTGATATTCTTCTCCAGTTCCTTCAAACCGTCTACTTCATCTGGCAGGATCACTAACATTTTAGCGTCTTGCTACAAACACAAACGAAAATAATATTAGATGTTGTTGTTGGTGTTGCTGCTGTTGGTGTTGGTGTTGTTGTTGTTGTTGTTGTTGTTGTTGTTGTTGCTGTTGTTGTTGTTGCTGTTGTTGTTGTTGCTTTAGGGCGCATCGACATCGAGGTCATTAGCGTCCTTATAAATATTAGAAAATAACTTATAATTCAGGAATATTGTTTCAATTAAAAAAGTGAAATTTTACATTTATATTATATGCAGCACAATTGGATTCTAAACTGTTAATGTAAGCTATCGTATCTCTTGTATATGACTGAGTTTTAAGAATTATTTGACTTCTATTACTACAGTAACTTAATAATAATAATTATAAAAGCATTGATTCACTATTGCACATTATACTTACAATATAGTCGAGTTGCACAACCTTCGCTTTCAAGTCAGTTAATTCAGCATACTCGAAATCGCCTTTAACTTTCATTGTTTCAACAGTTTTATTGACTTCTCTCGATAAGTGGAATGGCATTCTGGAAACATCACTAAATTGAACAGTCCAGTTTCCTCTGAAGTATACCGCATTCAATAGAACCGCTTCTGTGAATGTTGAAAATGAATCTGAAAATGTTTAAAAGGCAAAGTAAGTGTTAGTTACGGAAACAATAAAATTCGAAGATTGTCTAAATATTTATTTATTCGTTGATGCCAACTAGGACCACGTTAAGCCTTTGTTCATTTGGCAGCGCGTTTCTTCTTCTTTTGGGCCCAGAACTTCTTCATTCGTTTCGACTGCGCCTGTTTGCGCTCCTCTGTCCAGAGTGTACCACGTCTTCTGTTGGAGTGTTCGTCTCGGCTTGTCCCACTTGTCATTAACTTCTTCCGAAACATATCTCTGTTTGAAGCATCTTCTGGTTCTAGTCCCATCAAATGGAGATCTTCTATAATATTTACGAACCAGGGCATTACAGTTTTGGGTCTGGAATCAAATAAGTTAAAGATTTTTTTGTTAGTATGTTCTCCTCCATCCGTTTGAGGTGGTCACAGAATCGAGACCGTCTTTTGCGGATTGTTTCAGTGATTTTCTCTATTTTGCTGTAGACTTCTTTTTTGGAATTCTTTTGACGGACGCCATTCTTAAAGTTGGAACCCAGAATTCCTCTAATAATTTTTCTTTTTTCTCCAGTTCTCCCAGAAGTCCTTTATCGGCATTCAGGAACAAGGTTTCAGCTGCATACAAAACTACTGGTTTCAGAACTGTTTTATAATGACGTATTTTAGTATTTTGTGAAAGACATATTTTATTCTAAACCTCACTCGAAGTTTGGTAGGCTATTTCTAGTTTTCGAATCCTTTCCCGAATAGGTTCTTTGTCCAAACCGTTTTTCATAATGATCTCACCAAGGTACTTAAATTTTTCCACTTGATTAATGTCCCCGTATTTGGTTTGCAGTTTTGGTGGTGCATCCTTGATGTTAGTCATTAATTTTGTTTTCTCAAAAGATATCTGTGAACCGGTTTGATCAGCAATTTCCTTCAGTAAATCAATTTGGATCCTAGTAGTTTCTACGTCATCTGATACGATAGTGATGTCATCGCAAAAGCCAGAGTGTCTTTTGTGATCCCTTTAGATTTAGTTCCTATTCTCGATGGGCTGTAGTCAATTTCCTTTAATTTCGCTCGCCAGGTCCGAATGATCTTTTCGAGAACACAGTTAAAAAGTAGTGGAGATAGACCGTCACCTTGCCTGACTCCAGTTGTGACTTCAAAAGGATCTGACAGACATCCTAAAAAATTAAATGTACTGTTAATATATTTTTTTTCGAAGCCAAAAAAAGTGAACTCTCATTCTAAAGTGACAGCTTACCTGGTGAGAATAAATCCTTAATCTTGTTCTGTGTTTTTTGTTCCACCCATTGGTTAATCTCCTGTGTTGTTTCGGGTCTTTCAAAGTTTATTGCTTCTACGTCAGAGAAAAAGTTCTCTCTTACAGCATTCATATAGTCTTCGTTTATCGAAGTGTTGATACTGACATACAGTTTATTGGCAGTCTCAAATGTAACATTTTTTTCAGTCTGAAATTAATAAGATAGAAAACTGCTAATTGCTGAAATTTATCATTTTTACATAACATTGCAACTCATTTCTGGATATCTATCTCTTTAGCATTAGCATAAACCCACACAAATATATTTAGTACTAATTTTTTTTTCTGTATAATTGCATCGTTCAATCAGACCTTCGGTTTCTGTCAATTGCTGGTTTTGGAAACGATCGTAACAGTTTTAAAGTTTACCTTGTGGAGTGCTATAAACAGACAATTTTGTGAGATGAGGTGTTTTTTCCCCCCTTAGTATAAGTTAACAATGGATGAAAAAATATTTTCTGTTACATTACGTTTATAATGTTTTTTGTTAAACTCAATTATTATCTTCTACAATTAGTCAATCTGATGATAATGTATCACGTCGCAAAATATAACGTAACCAGCTGCCCCTGCAGTGCTCCGCTATTTCAGGACTTGAGTCAGGGTTGCCAACCGTCCGCTTTTTGACCGGACTGTCCGGCTCTAACGCGGTTTGTCCGTGTCGGGTTCACTAAATGCGACCAGACATAGATAGATAGATAGATATATATGTTCAGTTTGATCCCATGTGAGAATAATCTCGGGGATGTGGAACAGTACATACACTTATTAGTAATGTCAATATTACTATATAATTGATAATATTATATATTGACAAGAAGTTAGTTACGACCCATTAGTATAACCAATATCTCCTGTAATCTACAAATACAATCCCGAGTTAGTTAATACTTATTATGTGGAACAGTGTATAAACTTGTTACCAGCATCTAATAATCAGTTATTTCCTTACCAACTAGTTACCACAACTCATAAGCAGTCAATTATTTAAAAACCTGTTAGTATCATAATTTTTTACAGCAGTTTTTGAGTGCATGCTATCCCATGTTAGTTACTATATATGAGTGAAATTTTGTAAACAGTGTAATTACTTCATTTGTCAAAAGTTTCAACAGAAAGAAAAACCATATATCATTTTTGTAATTGTGGACAACTTTGTCACCTTCCCCTTCCATACACCATATATACTATTTTATCAGTCATTCTTAGTTACCAAATTCCGAGAAGAAAATTCTTTTACAGAGTAAAATGGATTCTGAAGCAGAAACTCTTTCAGTTTGGACTTAAAGTAGTTGGGTTTTTGTAGATAACATTTAATTTCTGTTGGTAAGACATTGAATAAGGAAGCTCCAGTAAATGTTAACCCTTTCTGTACAATTGACAGTAATTTGTAATCCTTGTGAATATTATATTTATTCCTAGTATTATGGCTATAAGGTGTCCGGTTATTAGGAAATTTTAAGTATTACGTGTTGATGGTTTCTCAGATATGTAGGAAGTAAACAAGGTTGTCGCGCCCCGCTCCTTATTCGCTCTAAGTAATTCAACTTTTTTCGCTCTGTGTTCAAACGTTTACGACATTCAGTCGCAAATCAGATTTTCGTGAAGCAGTTGGATTATGGTTTCAGTTGCCTACACTACGTCGTAGACGGAACGTCGTACCCGTTTGGTTCGCAGAGAATTTAAGACTGAATAGTGTAGCTAACTTGTACGTTATAAATAAATAACGAGTTACCAAAGAAACGCTATCGTCGCTCCAGAGAGGAGGGAAATGAAGGATTTAAAGCTTGGCCGTATAAGGAAAATGATTGCACCGCATGTTGTAATATATGTAAAATTATTTTCACTGTCAAATATGGTCGCATAAACGCAGTGAAATATGGTTTCTTCAGCAGAAGTATTCGTTATTGTCATAAAAAGAATTGTCCTATAAATTTTACTGTTTCTAACATACATCCCCCCCCCTCTTCCGCGGTCAAATGTCCGGGTGTCTGGTTGTCTGGATATCCTGTTGTTCGGTTGTACAGTTGTCTGGTTGTCATGTTGTGCGGTTGTATGGATGTCTGGTTGTACAGTTGTCTGGTTGTTCCATTGACCAGTTGTCTCGTCGTCTGATTGTTCCGCTGTCTGTTTTTACGGTTGTCCCGTTGTCCGGCTGTATAGTTATTCGGTTGTCCTGTTATCCGGTTGTCCCGTTGTCCGGTTGTCCCGTTGTCTGGTTGTCCCGCTGTCTGGTTGTCTCATTAACCGGTTGCTCCATTGACCGATTATACCGTTGTCCACTTGTACGGTTGTCCCGTTGTCCGGTTGTCTCGTTGTCTGGTTGTACAGTTGTCTGGTTGTACAGTTGTCTGGTTGTACAGTTGTCTGGTTGTCCCGCTGTCCGGTTGTCCCATTGACCGGTTGCCCTGTTGTCCGATTATCCCGTTGTCCAGTCGTACGGTTGTCTGGTTGTCCGGTTGTCGGTTTCTCCCGTTATCCGGTTGTCCCGTGGTCTGGTTGTCCGGTTGTCCCGTAGTCTGGTTGTTCCGTTGTCCCGTTGTCTGGTTGTACGATTGTCCAGTTGTCCGGTTGTCCAGTTGTACGGTTGTCCTGTTGTCCCGTTATGCGGCGTTCCAGTTGTACGGTCGTGGAAATTTGAAAAGTTGGCAAGCCTGACTTGAGTACACATATAGTTTAAATGAACACATTTGAAATTTTATATTTTGTTTTATACATAGCAATTCAACTGAAATAAGAAACTATTTCTTGTGCCACCTGGCGCCAATTCTTCTTTTGAGTACGTGATGATTTTTTTTTATATTGGTCAGATCGAATATTTCAACGGGTGACACTGAGAACAATTTTACAAAAAATCGGTACATAAATAGGTTCGGTTGTTTTTTAGTCCATAGAGGATACAGCTACGACCTAGAGCTGTAGGAAACCGCATGCATTCGTTACGGAGTAAGGAGTACGTCGCCAGACTCCAAGTACCGAAACGTTACTCACAGATTCATTTCTTTACTCGCATTTTTCGTGTGGATGTGAGTTTGATTCGATAAACTAACGAATACGACGCATCAAGCGGGAAATTGAACGGTTCGCCCAGCGACTAAATGAATCTGAATAAGAGAATGGACATCTGAACATCGTGCGTGGCGTATTTCTGGGAATTTTGATTTGAATTCGTTTCTTTACAAAGGAAAATGTGTAAGAACTAACATGTGCGTACATTATTTTAATATAATTAACATTTTTTTTTTACCGTTAAGTGTTGACACTGTTAATGAAGTAAGTAATTTTGACAAAATAAAAATTATTTTGGAGTTTGGCTTTTGTTTAGAATAGAGTATAATTTTCAAATAGAAAATTTGCGTAGGTAATTTGAGAAGTGAGATTTTATTGATTTCAAACATTTATGAAATGCGTTTAATTTAAAATGTGATATTCCAACTTTTATTTTATTTTACACTGCAAATTTTACCTAAACTTACTTTACTAAATGAACAATATACAAAGCACGAACGAAGTCATCCAGCAACGCGATCGAAATAATGCTTGATACTAGTGATCGATTGTGTGAAATGTAACGAATAATAAAACGATACGATAGTAACGAAGTCGTCAGATACGCGCGTGATTCGATACAATGATTCATGCTAGCACACGATTGTATCAAAATTAACGATTTGATATCAACGATTCGACAAAATCGAATACTGATTTGTTTAGTAATTATTACATAAGGATACACAGTTTCTCGATACTTTTACAGCTCTACTACAAACAAAAAGAAGAGTGAGCTTATTAGATACACAAATAAAAAACAAAAGGTTAATTATGAATATAAGATGGGGAAAGAATTGCTTACTGAATACTTGAAATGTAAATATCTTGGAACTACTTTTAATAACAAACTTAACTGAGCGGGACACATAGGAAAGGTGGTAGGAAAAGGTTTCAAAGTTCTGCACTTGTTGGAGAGAGTGATGAGGGGATGCACGAGAGAAGTCAAGGAATTGGGTTACAAAACTTTGGTCAGACCATTGCTCGAATATGGTAGTGTAGTATGGGACCCTCATTTTACGTATCAAATACAGGAGTTGGAGAGGGTGCAAAAAAGGGCTGCTAGATTTGTTTCTGGAAATAATCGCAGAATGCAATCAGTGACGGATATGATAAAGGAGCTGGAATGGGATTCATTGCAAGACAGGAGGAGGATGAGGAGGGTCATGGGAGTGTACAGGGCGTATACTGGCGATGAGGCATGGAAAGATATTGCAATAGGTATGAAAAGTAGTTCATGGAAGGGAAAAGATGACCATGACCACAAGCTGGCACTCGATTTCAGGCACAAGGGTGTGGGAAGATTCTCTTTTTTAGATAAGGGTGTCAGGGATTGGAATGAATTACCTAGAGAAATGATGAATAATTTACCGAAAACTTAGAAAGAATTTAAATTTAAAATTTGTAGAGGGCAAATGTAGGTATGTGCAGGATAGGGGGAAGATGGGTGTGTAGGGAAATTGCCACCGGAGCCAGTGCACCATTGCAATTAAATTAAATAGTCTTATATATTTATAGATTATGATTCGAAAATAAGATGCACAAATGAAGTAAATTTGTTATTCATGAATTAATTAATCATGCAGTTACAATTACAAACATTTAATGGCAAACGGTATGACATAATACTTTATAAATAAAGTTAGCTAAAAGAATTCAGTTTGTAGCTTTGGAACAGATACAGTTGTTACATTATTACCAAATAAACAGTTAAAACTTACATTTAGTTGTGACAGCAATTCACGAAAACCATGCTTAATTACTTCTTTATCATCTGGCAATTTAGTTGCATTTATGATTTCAGATGCAGTATCGCCTGCAGCACCAAACCACGCCATCGCCAGAGCTGTCTGAAGACTAATAGGCGAGAAAACTAAGTTTCCTGTAGTTCCCGAAAGGACCTGTAATAATAAATAAAAACTCGTTATTAAAATCACTAATTAGCATTTGCATGTATGCAACTACCGAAATAAAGCTCAGGCTCACAAACAACTTTTTACCTCGTAAAATTCCATTGCAAATGCATTACTTCCGTTGCTTATAACACTGATGGATTCACCTGGTGTAATCGTTGCATCTGCTAGTTGGTAGATACAGCCAAAAATAACTGAAATTACAAATTATCGTCATTAATAATCAGATTTCTATATTTTTAGTTTTATAGTGAAATAAAACTCAATGTTTGGACCAGCTCGTGAATTTTACATGATTTGAAGTAACTGCGTTATGTCACAAATGAGTCTTTCAGAAACCAGTCACATTCCTGTCCCAAATAAAAGTTTCCTTTCTGAAACATATTAAGATACAAGAAAAACAGGAAACAAGAAGAGGAATCTCCATTAAGAAGAAATAACTTCCAGTACTGAATCAGAAACGTGGTGTTGTGGCTATCAAAACACCAACGGATTCAAACAGGACAAAATAGAACTATCAATGCATCAGGTGTGCTTATCAAATAAACATTTTCGGACAAAATGAAGAATGCAAATGAACTGTGGAAATTGTAAGTGAGATTTCTATATTTTTAATTTATAGTGAAGCTAGATGTTATCCGCGACTTCGTACGCGTGGATTTAGAATTTGATTGCTAGAATTGGATACACAAAGCTGAAAGTTACCTAGGATATGTCCCAAACAACACCGAGTCGGCATAATATGACGGGCACGCCATGGATTTACCATTCTACCATCGAACTTGTCTCATGACTAAAAGTGTTATTTATACCGGTAAAAAAAAAAAAAAAAAAAAAAAAAAAAAAAAAAAAAGTCATAGTTCCTTCCTAAAGATAGTAAATATTTCCTTGTCAAATTCCATCAATATCGGTATACACATTTAGTCGTCGAAACGTAACAAAAAGACGGAGACTTACTTTCGCTTATATAACGTTATTACTTTAGGTCGCACAAAAACTGCCTGAGGAAACAGTATAGCGTAAATAAAGTACACGCATAAGGACGGCACTCTTCTACCGCCTACGATTTGCCACGCAGTCCACCCCTGAATTTATGGGATCTACATTTTAACATGAAATCCTTACGACGAAATTCCAGGCTTGGCTCAAACGATGAAAAACAATTCTTAAAAAATTTTTGGTCCTATCGGAGGTTGAGCCAGAAATCACACGGTAAATTTTTAAGAAGCACCTTATCCATTGCGCTACCAACCCTCTCTGCCGCTGGGTATTAGAGAGAGTATTGTGGATCTATCTTTCACAGTTCAGATGGTTTTTTTTCCTTTTTTTTTTTTTTTTGTTTAGCCTTCCCGCCTCGTCGACGGCTAAGGTCATTAGAGGCGGGATGGGACTGGGGACAAGGAACGGGAAGGAAATCAGCCATGGCCTTCTTGAAGGAAGCATCCCGGCATTCACCTGGAGTGATTTGGGGAAACCATGGAAAACCCAAATCTGGATGCCCGGACGGGGATTCGAACCCGCGTCCACCAGAATGCGAGGCGAGAACGCTAACGTTACACCACCACGCTCGGTGATAGTTTTTCATAATTCAATAACAATATGTATTATCTATGCAGAAAATATTATCCTCTGACCTTCCTAAAGGCAAATAACATCTACTTGTCAAATTGCATCATGGTTGGATTAGTCGTTTAGCCCTTAAAACGTAACAAACAGACAGAGTTACTTTCACGTTTATAATATTACTATAGATAAAAACTCATTGCTAGGAGCAGCTTATGAATTTTACATGATTTTAAGTAAATGAGTTACGTCACAAATGAGTATCCCAGAAATCTATCACTTCTTGTCCCAAATAAAAGTTTCCTTTCAAAAAAATATTGAGACATTGAAGGATAACAAGGGAAACAGCGAAAAAGAAGAGGAATCCCCTTTAAGAAGAAATAACTTGCCGGAACTGGATCATAAACGTAGTCTTCTGGTTAGTACCCTTATGATTTATACACATTCAAAACAGCAACGGATTTTAACTAGGCCAAAACAGAACTATCAGAGCATCAGGTGTGGTTATCAAATTAATATTTTGGATAAAATTAAAAAAATTTAAATACTGTTATACCGTCATTTTAGATTCCTGTTCTAGGAAAATGTTGAGTCACAGGTGTGTGATTGAGAGAAATACAAATAGAAACTGCCAACCAGTCGGAATGAATGATAAATCACGGGAAGATGTGATCGTAATTATATTCCTGGAGTTGTTTGTGTCCTAGGCTCTCTGCGGCCGGTGGTCCATTACCAGCTTGTCGTCCCACGTGAAGGGACGCCCGGGTGCGTGCATAACTACGTGGCTTGGTCCAGGGGGGGGGAGGGGTTGGCTGGAAGGCTACGTGGGAGGAGGGGGGGGGTTCCGAGCCAGGCCACGTAGGTTTTTATTCATAACATTTTTCACAGTTAAAATGAGGTACTGAACTCACAACAGCATGTGAATATTTATTTCCGTCAGTTAATTATCTCCGTATGTAATTAACAATAGTCTGACAAGAGAAAACAGTACAAAATGTCTTCTGGAATCAAAACGGAAAAAAGCTACGTGGTACGTGGAAAAGGGGGGGGGGGGTAGAGGCAAAAGCCACGTAGGGCTACGTGGGGGGAGGGGGGATTCACAGAAGGCCAAAATGGAGCCACGTAGATTATGCACGCTCCCCAACGGTCAGTTCCGCATAGGGAGCGTGCATAAACCACGTAGCTTGGTCTAAGCGGGGGGGGGGGGGAGTTAGCAGCAAAGGGGGCATCCATTAATTACGTGAGGTGAAATAGGGGGTCCGGCGAAATCTCACCAGGGGGGAGGAAATCTCACGTGAAATTTTGCGAAAAATTTGGGGACGGTAGAGCCAAAAAAAAAAATCTACATTTTGCGCCAAAGTCGATTTTAGGATGGTATTTCGCCAAAAAGTTAGGGTGTGACCAAAAAAAAAATTGGTCTACAAAGCTTTCCAGGGAGATTTCTAGGGGGGGTTCTCACGGACCAGATCTCACCGGAGGGGGGGGGGGGTCCGGCCAGATCTCACGAAATCTCACCAGGGGGGAGGCGGGGGGTCCAGAAATCCGGAGAAACACCTCACCTAATTTGTGAATGCCCCCAAAGTTACGCTAGACTACGTGGGGAAGGGAAGGGGGTCAGTGCTAGCGGCTCTACCGATTTATCCGTAGATCTACTGATCCTTATACTGGTGTTCTGTTAAACTTTGAGCGTATAGTGTTTACACATTACAGAATTGTCAATAATTGTTAATCGTTTCCTTGTAACCGCTCGTGTGAACCAACGATTGAAATGAAGCTCATATTTTCTTTGGTTACAGATTTTGTAGATCTTAAAAGAACTATCGGCGAACTCTCTATGCACGGCTTACAAAGCAGTGCCTTCCGAGAAGCAGTGGCGTAGCTAGGGCAACAAGGGCCCCGGTGCAAAAATTTTATTTGGGCCCTCAGGCCAGACGGGCAACCTTCATTTTGCTGGTAGGGGCCCTCTGAACTGAGGATGGGGGCCCTTTAATTGTTCTTTAGGGGCCCCTGAGCAGTGGTGGATGGGTGCCCTAAACTGCGCTTGAGGGCCCCTAGAGGTGCGCTTAGGGGCCCCTTGAGGTATGCTTGGGGGCCCCCTGAGCGTGAGGGCCCCGGTGCACTGCACCGCCTAGCCCCATAGTAGCTACGCCCCTGACGAGAAGGCCTAACCAATACCGAGAGTCAAAGTGTTCGCAGTATTTAACATTTCCTGTTGCCAAAGATATGCTAAATCTTATATCTTTAAACGAGCAATTCTTGTATATATATATATATATCGGATCTCGGAAACGGCTATGACGATTTGGATGAAATTTGATATTTAGATAATGTTTTGACTTTTAAGATTACCTAAATAGTTGTCTTCCGTACAAAAAAGCGAGTTTGCAAAATACAAACAATTTTTTCACTTGATATCTCGAAAACGGCACTAGCGCCACCAGAAAGCCTACAAATAGATTCTCTCTGATTTCAAAGAATATTTAAACGAACAGTTCTTGTATACTGGCTGAGGCGTGGAAATAGTAACATTGCAAGTTTAATTGTAAAACATTTAAAAAGGAAGATAATTAAAAATTTATGATTGGTTTTGTCAGAGGTGATAAACTTCTTTGAAAATAATATTACCTGGTACCAGTTATAAACTAATCACCGTTTACTTTTTGACCGTAAAAAGTGGTTGTTAGTTTGTCATTAAATACTACCACGCGAGGTATGAGCATAGTTTTATCGGAGTGAATTGATTTAGCACTGATGATGTTCTATCATTACCGTGACGTCACAATCTGATGATGAATTCTTATAGAACGCGACGAAACATATCGAAAATAAAGAATAAATGTTCTTGATATCTCGCTTGGTTTACGAGATATAGCATGTCAAAAATCAGTTATATGTATAGTTCCTTGTGCTTTTGGCGACGTTTCTTCTGGTCCATGCTGTATTTCAACCTAACAACAACCATTTGGAACAAAATAAAACATTAAAAGTACATTTCCACCGTATCGACATAGTGCTTTTGGTGGATTCTTTTTCTGGTCCAGGTCGGATCTAATCCTAACCTCTTCACTTGAGGTATCAGAAAAATAAATTCTTTATTTTCGATTTTTCTCGACGAGTTTCATACGAATTCATCATCAAACTTGGCTGTGACGAAATTTATCTTCTGGTCCAGGTCGCATTTCAACCAACCACGTCAATTTTGCGATATCTCGAGAACTAAGCGAGATATATAAATTTAAAAATACGAGTTTGTACTTTAAATTTTTCTCGTCGAGGTACATAAGAATCCATCATCAAGGGTTTTCGTAGAATGCCCTGAATTAACACAAATCTCGCAGCGTTAATCAATCCCTGACTGGCATTAAGATTTCTGTTTAACATAATAATAGCATTTTTCTTTGAAAGCAATTTATGAGGCGGTCTCCCAAATGGATCTAACGATTTGGATGAAATTTCGTATGTAGATAGCGTTTTGCTATTCAAGTTTTTAACACGATTTAAAAAAAAAAGAAGTTGCAACTTTTGTATTTGGTTTCTCGAAAACGGCTCTAACCTCATTACGTAGAAGGTTCAGGTACCAGTAAGCCTAATGATGCTAGTGAAGTTTCTCTTTGGTTAACTGTGCACCTCAAAACGCCTAGGAAGTCTTCAAGCCTTTTACTTTAATCAAACTTTACTCGAAATCTTGGATATTAAATAGAAATCGAAAGATGCCGAGCGAAGATCGGTCACCCAGGTACTTTAATATCATCAAAGAAAGTAGATAATGTATATTCCCCCCTCCCCCTCCCCAAAAAAAAAGAAGTAGGCACAGCATCAGCAGCGATGAAAGTGACGATAAATAAAACGTGTTCAGAGATATTTCTTACTTTGAATGTAGAATATTATTTTGTACTTAGAATTTTAAAGATCATGAAATAAAAAGTATTTTTAATTTTGACTCTGTCTTCAATAATTATTGTTTTACTCTTTTAGTTAGCGAGTCTGCAGATTTTTGTACCCAATTTACGAAAAATTTTAGCGGCCATCTACGGATATTCAAAGCCAAGAGGTTGGCAGCACTGAAGGGGAGTGTTCCGAGCCAGGCCGCTTAGCTTTCCATTCTAATTATTCGTCACAGTTAAAATGAGGAACAGAACACACAACAGCTTGTGGATATTCATTTCCGTCATTTCATTATCTCCGTATGTAATTTGCAATAGTCTGACAAGAGAAAACAGTACCAAATGTTTTCTGCAGTCAATAGGGGAAAACGCTACGTGGTACGTGGGAGGGGGGGGAAGGGGGGGGGGTTGAGGCAAAAGCCAGGTCGAGCTCATGGAGGAAGGAATATATGGAGACGACGCAAGGGACCTTCGCCACGCACTGAAGTGACGCCGGGTGGAGAGAGGTGGGGAGGAGGGGACGCCATATTACCCTACCCAAGAATCACCGGGAACATGCCCAAATATATCCAGGGAACTCTACCATAACCGTGGAGTCACAATTTGATGATGGATTATTATGTAAGTCGACGAAACAAATAAAAAATGAAGAATTATCTTTTCTGATATCTCGCTTAGTTCTCGAGATATACTTTCTCTAAGGTGAGGTGTTCTTGGTTAAAATTCAGAAAAAAAATTGACCAAAATCAAATTTGATAATGGATTCTTACGTAACAGCATGAGAAGAAAAGATAACGAAGAATACAAATTTTCGGTATTTCGCCTAGTTATCGTGATACACCGTCTCAATGGTGAGGTGTTTTTGAATGAAATGCATAGGAAATTTGATGATGGATTCTAATGTAACATGACGAAAACAAATCTAAAATAAAGAGTAAACATTTTTCAATATCTCGCTTACTGTTTGGGATATAGTGTCTTATAATTGTGGACGTGAGGTGGAGATGCGGCCTGGACCAAAAAATAATTCCGTCCTAACCACAATGAATTACATGCTGCACATGCAGAGTGTGTGTTTTTCCTTTTTTATTGCCGCTTGTTGTTACATTGAAATGGGGCATACAACAGAATAAAAATGTCACCAAAAGGACAAGGAATTATAACCACACCATACCTATAACAAATTTTTGTTAGTCGATATCTCGAGAAACTAAGGGAGATATCAAAAAATGGTACTCTTGATTTTCAACTTGTCTCTTCGAGATACATAAGAATCAAGCATCAAACTGCGACAGCCTGGTGGTTACAGTGATGCTTGGAGCATACAGGGCATAATTTGGTACAAAAACAAACTTTGTAGACACACTCATAACTTGCATCGCGAACTACATTTCGTATAACGACATTGTTTTCCTTCATCACGATTCCTATTTCGCAAAGCACAATTTATCACAATTTATTTCATCCCACACTTTCAGTATAAACTGAAAAATGTAACTAAAGAATGCACAACTCAATCACGATGTAAACATGGTCCACTTAAATTAGACTTTACAACACTCGTATAAAGTAATGGTAGTCTATGATGTGCAAAATAGTAAGGTATGCCGATTGGCTGCACTACACCAACAAATATTTGAAAACAAAGTCATCCATTTGAGAGTTATGAATAAATATTTAATGGTAGTAGCTAGTCTGACTGAAAACTATCGAACATTTCAATAACAATAATTACAATGCAACTTACAAATGAAATGATATTCCCAGTTTTTTCCTACCTGTCCTATTTGTGCACCGTATGCAACACAAGCTGGCATTATAAAAAACTTAGAACTATTACAAAATAAAATGTTTAATACATGGAGCACAATGCAATGTTTTGAGCTCGGTCCGCTATAACCGCCGCGCATGCGCAGTAGGATCCCGGCGTCACAGATTTAACGTCATTTCTCCTCCATATATTTCCTTCCTCCATGGTCGGGCTACTTGGGTGGAGGGGCGTTTCACAGGAGGCCAAAATTGGGCCTCGTAGTTTATGGACGCTCCCTTATCTGCCAGTTCTCCTTCTCTATTCGTGCGTTAACTGATGTCAACAGTTCATGCTGTGTATACACGACGCTAAACGAACGGCAGTTACAACAGGAGAAAAATTCTAGCAGCAACGTAATACCATGGAGGAAGGAAATATATGGAGACGACGCAAGAGACCTTCACCACGCATTGAAGTGAAGCAGGGCGGAGGAGGAGTGGGGGGGGGCATGGCCGGAGTGGAGGGGGCATGGCCGCATCCATACAGACACGGGGAATATGTACAAAAACCTCAAGGGGACTCTAGGATAAAGGTGACGCCGCAATCTGGTGATGGATTATTATGTAACTCGATATGACAAATAAAAAATGAAGAAATTTTTTTTTTGATATCCTGCTTAGTTTTCGAGATATTCTGTCCCAAATGTGAAATGGTTTTGGTTGAAATTCAGAAGAAAAAATTGGTCAAAGTCAAATTTGATGATGGATTCTTATTTAAAAAGACGAGACAAATGAAAAATAAAGAATAAAAATTTTCGATATCTCACCTAGTTCTAGAGATATACTGTATCAAAAGTGAGATGTCTTGAGTTGAAATGGAGAAGAAAAATTTCGCAAAAGTCAAATTTAATGATCGATTCTCATGTAACACGACGAGACAAATCGAAAATAAAGAATAAAATTTTTCGATATCTTGCTTAGTTTTCGGGATATACCGGGAACATCGCAATTGTTTGGAAGCGCAATATCGCCGCTGCCGCCACTGCGCATGCGCGAGCCTGCTTCACCAATTTAACGTCACTTCTCCTCCATATATTTCCTTCCTCCATGCGTAATACTCCTTACAAATGCTGACTTCTAAAGTGGATCTTTCATTTGGGTCGCATTTCTTATTTCTGGTAATGCGTGATCTATTGGATGCATAAAAGTACTACTTCAGACGTAGTTCATAGTGGATTAGGTAGGTGTTCCAGTAAACTATGTAGCTCCATTTTGGTCCCCAGTGAACCACCCTTTTGCCTCTTACCCTCCCATCCCCACCCCCACGTAGCTTCTAGCATTTTTCCTTTTGATTCCACAAGACATTTAGAACTGTTTTCTCTTTTCACACTATCGTAAATCACATTTCGAGATAATTAAATGATAGAAATAAATATCCACATGCTGTTGTGTGTTCTGCACCTCATTTTAACTGTGACAAATAATATGAATGGAAAGCTACGTGGCCTGGCTCGGAACACCCCCCACCCCTTCCACTCCCACTTAGCCCAGCGTATCTTTCCAACACCTCTGTCCCCCTCCCCCCTAGACGGAGCCACGTAGTTTGTGGACGCTCCCTTAGGTCCCAGGTACAGTTATGTTTCCGCACTTTAAACTTTAATCACAGACAAGAAACGAGCAACCTTCACTGTACTATGAATGTCTCTAGCCATCAACATAGTCCACCTGGTCTCCCAATAACCACACGCCGATTGGATTTAAATCAAAATGTCACGAACTGACGGAAGAACAAGATAAAATAATTTCTTTGTCCACCGGTTTGGAGTTTCGCAAGCTGAGAGCAAACAGATGATACGATAAACTAGATTCGCTAAACACTGTTTCATAAAAACGTTTACGAAAAATATGATAAGAAGTTATTTTTAAGTAGCGTTCGTTCCTCGTTTGGTAAAGTTGTTCATCAAATGCAGTATGT
>JARYHS010001113.1:1009900-1222461 GCA_031002005.1 Vandiemenella viatica
AAATATATGGAGGAGAAGTGACGTTAAATCTGTGAAGCAGGCTCGCGCATGCGCAGTGGCGGCAGCGGCGATATTGCGCTTCCAAACAATTGCGATGTTCCCAGTATATCCCGAAAACTAAGCAAGATATCGAAAAATTTTATTCTTTATTTTCGATTTGTCTCGTCGTGTTACATAAGAATCGATCATTAAATTTGACTTTTGCGAAATTTTTCTTCTCCATTTCAACTCAAGACACCTCACTTTTGATACAGTATATCTCTAGAACTAGGTGAGATATCGAAAAATTTTATTCTTTATTTTTCATTTGTCTCGTCTTTTTAAATAAGAATCCATCATCAAATTTGACTTTGACCAATTGTTTCTTCTGAATTTCAACCAAAACCATTTCACATTTGGGACAGAATATCCCGAAAACTAAGCAGGATATCAAAAAATGTTATTCTTCATTTTTTATTTGTCATATCGAGTTACATAATAATCCATCACCAGATTGCGGCGTCACCTCTATCCTAGAGTCCCCTTGAGGTTTTTGTACATATTCCCCGTGTCTGTATGGAAGCGGCCATGCCCCCTCCACTCCGGCCATGCCCCCCCCCACTCCTCCTCCGCCCTGCTTCACTTCAACGCGTGGTGAAGGTCCCTTGCGTCGTCTCCATATATTTCCTTCCTCCATGAGTCAATAAGAACCTTGCGATACGGATCCCACCATTGCGTTTAGTGTGTCGCCAAATAAACTTCGTTGCGTGTTTTGATTTACCCACGTCTCTTCAAGGTGGATGACAGGTCGAAGAGGATGTTCCTTCCTTAAATCGTGCATTTTTCTTAAAAAATGAGGCCCTTGCTGCAATAATGTCTGTCCTTTCCATCAGAAAACGTCTACCGTCATTACATTTTCCATATATGAAGTCGGGTGCTTTTAATAATTTATACGCCTCCAGTGTAGTTAATTTTCTCTTTCAGTAGCTCCCTCAATTTTCTTAAGGTAGGGTCATAAAATTCTAGAACGGAACGTCGAATGACATCTTTCTGAAAGTCATCAATCTCCGTGACCGGTTTTTCTCGATGAATGTCTTCTTTGGAGAAGAAAAGGATGGCCCTGGAACAGTCAGCTGGGCTTAGTTACGTACACGCTGCACTGTTCGTAACGATACGCCGTCATTTTTAGCGGTTCCCTAAAAAGTATATTAACTTTCTCTTCAGAGTTTTCTAACGTCTTAAAAAATTATACACATAAAAAAATCATTGTTTTTCACTGTCGCCTAATGTAACAACGATCTGACGCCATTTCATTCACAGCGTTTTATAACGGTGTATCGGAATAAATAGGACAATACTGTGACAAACGACAATCAGGGTTGCCAACTCAAAAAAATATTTACCCCTAAAACTTATGTCAAAACCCCTAAAATCACCAAAATTAAGTGGAAAAACCCCTAAAAAATAAATACTATATTTTGATTAGTAATTTTCATTATTTATAAATTATACAATATTTCCAACACTATTTCGTTTTGTTCTGATTGTACAGAGTTTTTGAGATAATTCATTTTTAGTATAAACCTTCATCAGTTCCTATCATTTGATACCCCTGTCCTGCTCAGTTTATCTAAATAAACGCAATTTATGTACATAAAAAACAAGTCTGTAACCCTGATTCCCGATTTGTTTTTCTTTTCTTTTTACCTTCCATCCCGATTTTTAACAAACCTGACCTAGAAACACTATTTGTAGGCTAGGTATTGAAAATAAAATTCTTCTTATGAATTTCATCGAAGAACAGTTACAGTTGTAATTCAGGCGCCGATCATCATGTGGAAAGGGAAAATAGAATATAATATTGTATAATGTCACCTGATTCATAATGAAAACAAATTATAAAAACGTAACGAAACTCCTTTACCTTTTAAATCTGGATCTGTTTCCCAAGTCTTTGTATACTTTTGACGGTATTTCTTTAATTTCTTAGACATGATTAACAAAGTGTTTGTCGACACACTACAGGATACACACAACAGCAAGGTTAATTCGGCCAGAAATAACTAAACAATAACGGCTGCATTGTTGCACGTTGGTTGTTGCCGCAACAACCGAAGCCTCTCCATAGAGAACCGAAACAATTGTGTGTCTCTGGTAAACATTAAACGCTGAATCTATGCTTTTTTTCAAAACAAATATGTATCAGAAATAAAAAATTTATTCCGTTATCAGAAAAATATATTCAGTCATAGAGACATCCGAATTCATAGTAACGAGGATCTGTACGAGGATTTGATGTCACTATTTAAATATTCAACAAATAAATACAAGAAATCATAAAGTATCTACAAAAAAATACCCCTAAAAATTCCCCTAAAATTATAAATCCCCTAAAAAAATCCCATCACGCGTGTATACCCCTAAATTTAGGGGGAAAACCCCCAAGTTGGCACCCATGACGACAATGCCTGTAGGCAGCGGTCTGCTCGGAGGGGAAGGTAACTGGAAGGGGGGGGGGGGTGAGGTGCGGGGCGAGGGGCAGATGACCTTGACGCGCCACTTGAGAGCACTTGCAGATATCCGTATCCGCAAGTGCCGAACTTTCGTGTGGAATCCTACATCCGCTTCCGCATCTGCATTTTTAATGCGGATTTATAACGGATGTTTCGTTTATATTGTAATATATATTATTCTTTTCCTTTTATGCGAGATTCTGCCCATCGTCGGTGATTAGCTAGGAACAACCTGTTTGTTTGTTTTTCTTAGAATGTTGCAATTAAAAGTAACAATGGTCTGAACGGTTGTTACCTAAGAGACGAATTTACAAGTTTAAACTTACACGTAAAGTTTTTTTTTTTTTTTTTTTTTTTTTTTTTTTTTTTTTTTTTTTTTTATGGCATTCGGCTACTGGGCCATACAGCCAGCTCAATGTGATTTGTTGCTATCAAGTATTGGCACAAGGACACTACACTAAACACCCATGCCCTCGGCCGGACTCGAACCGCGACCTTCGGTACGCGGAGCTAGCACTCTAGCCCCTACGCTACCGAGGCCGGCTTACACGTAAAGTTAAGCGGCCTATTCACGGTCCAACTCATAGGATATCCGCGTGGAATTACTGTAGAATACGCTGACCCATTCACGCTACTAGAAGGAGTCCAACAAAATGTCCCAAGCAGTCCTTTCCACTCGTACTTTCTCGCGGCACACCATGTGTCCTTATCGCACACTCCTAGTATACAGGGTGTTAAAAAAAGGTACGGCCAAACTTTCAGGAAACATTCCTCACACACAAACAAAGAAAATATGTTATGTGGACATGTGTCCGGAAACGCTTACTTTCCGTGTTAGAGCTCATTTTATTACTTCTCTTCAAATCACATTAAACATGGAATGGAAACACACAGTAACACAACGTACCAGCGTGACTTCAAACACTTTGTTACAGGAAATGTTCAAAATGTCCTCTGTTAGCGAGGATACATGCATCCACCCTCCGTCGCATGGAATCCCTGATGCACTGATGCAGCCCTGGAGAATGGCGTATTGTATCACAGCCGTCCACAATACGAACACGAAGAGTCTCTACATTTGGTACCGGGGTCAACACAAGCACCGACGTCAACATTATCTTCCTGCAATTGGGCCAACTGGCGGTGAATCGAGGAAGTACAGTACATACTAACGAAACTGAAATGAGCTCTAACATGGAAAGTAAGCGTTTCCGGACACATGTCCACATAACATATTTTCTTTGTTTGTGTGTGAGGAATGTTTCCTGAAAGTTTGGCCGTACCTTTTTGTAACACCCTGTATATCCTACTTCCTCAAATCACGATCCAAGACCACAACTTATTGTGCAGTAAGGAACCCGTGGTGGTCGTCTGGGACTCCAACGACATCCAACACAGCCGACGTGTACTCCTGTAAAGCCTTTCACGGCCCATCATGAATCCTTTATCGGAAAATCGGATCATCGTAGGTCCTACAAGTTGTCCTGTGAATGTGCCGCTAGAGCGATGGAAAGGCGGGTGGCGGGCACGGAGATGTGGCCTTGTGCTCGACGCTCGAATTACCTGACCTGCGAACTCCGCAAAATTCACATGACAAAGATTGTATAGATACGTAAATAATTTAATTCACTTCTGAAATCATCGCACGTTTTTTGCTGTTGAAAGATGAGGTAAAAAATAAATTAATGAGGCCGTATTATACGGAAATAGACTTCACCTATGAAAGAATGTAGAATTTGGCATAGAAGCATATACTTTTTATTTTAAATTTATTTTTGAGAAAGATTTATAATCTGAATAACTATAAATTTATTTTTCCACATCCGCTTCTGCAAAACATATATGGCCTCCGTGAAATCCCCACTTCGTAGTAACGGGAGCGTCCACAAACTACGTGGTTTCGGTCCAAGGGGGGGGGGGGGAGGGGTTGACTGGAAGGCTACGCTGGGCTACGTGGGGGGAGTCCATGTCTCACTACCATAAAGTGCTGTGCTCCACACATAGAGTTTTAAAAAGTTCTTTCTAATTCCTAGATCAATATTTGAAACTAAAAGGTTTCTCTTTTTCATGAAGGCTCTTTTTGCTAGTGCTATTCTGCGTATTAACATCATTCCTGTTTCGGCCATCGGTTGTAATTTTGCTTCCCAAGTAACAGAATTCACTCACTTCTCCTATTTCATCCGATACTATTTTTATATTTAATCTGCTGGTATTGGAATCATTTCTGCCACATTTCATCACTTTTGTCTTACTTTGATTTATATTCAGTCCAAAATCTTCCTTCAGTATTTTGTACTATTCAACCGCATTGTGCATTGCTTACCGATCGTATTATTATGCAATTCATACATACATCTAGATGACGTCTCTTGCAAACACTCACTATCTGTAACTAATAGTCCAAATATGGATTCCATGCTAGCCTACGATGCTCCAAGAAGGGCCTGAACACTTGTTAAATTCCGAGCGCGGTGGGGTAATGTTCTGGCTCGCCTTCGTGAGGACGCGGGTTCGAATCCCCGTCTGGGCATCCATATTTGGGTTTTCCATGATTTTCGCAAATCACTCCAGATGAATGCCGGGATGCTTCCTTAAAGAGGCCATGACTGAATTCCTTCCCGTTCCTTGTTCCCAGTCCCATCGACGTCGACGCGGCGTAAAGCCATAAGCAATAAAATCTTAAATGCAATGACTCATAACAGATGCAGATTCCTGAAGACCTGCCACCTCCAAAGTTTCCTAGTTCACCGAGACAGATATTTAAAGCGCTCAAGCTTTAATTTCCCTTAAACAGTGAAACTAAGGGACAAAAGTCTATATATTGTTGTAAATTATACTCTGTATGTTTTTAGCTTACCTTCGCCCAAACAAACCGCGACTGGATAATTTAGATTCTTGAATTTTGTAAATTGCCATGTTGATGTTGGCGACAATATACTAAGAAGTCTAAAGCTCAGAAATTTTTCAAAGTTATTAACCCACAATTTTGAATTTGAAGTGAGTATATTAGTGAAGGATATAGCACTATTGTTACATTAGTAAATAGCTTGCAAAGCAAGATAAAGCTGGTGTCCATATGCAGACTTTCTGAAGGGCAGAACACAGTGTGTAGTTCTCGACGGTGAGCGTTCATCACTTACTGAAGTGAGGTCCGGGGTTCCCCAGGGAAGCGTGATAGGGCCTCTGTTGTTTCTCATATACATTAATGATTTGTGCGACATAATAAGGGGGGTGAAAAGATTATTTGCTGATGATGCTATTATTTATTGTGAAATCACAACCCAGGAAGACAGCGCTTTGTTACAAGACGATATTATGAAAATAATTGCGTGGTGTAAAGACTGGCAAGTGCCAAGTCATGCGTTTAAGTAAAAAGGTGACACCATTTAGCTCTGAATAACTTATACAAGTAATGGTACTGTCCTTAGAACGGTAGATTCCGCTAAATACCTAGGGGTAACAATTCGTAATAATTTGTCTTGGAATGAGCATATCGAGAATGTAATTGGGAAAGCAAATCGTATGCTTCGATTTCAAGTTCGTAATGTAAAACAAAGCACTCCGGAAGTTAAATCGATTGTATACAAGTCACTAGTACGTCCTCACTTAGAATATTGTTGTTCTGTATGGGGTCCCCACCAAAAGGGGTTAATGGAGGTGTTAGAGAAGGTCCAAAGAAGAGCCGCCCGATTCGTGACAGGTATATATAGTTGGAGGGAAAGCGTAAGTGCGATGTTGAAGGAGTTAGGTTGGGAAGACCTGGAACACCAAAGGCGTTGCTCTCGACGGAAGCTAATTGAAAAATTAATGACTGACGTATTTCGGAATGACGGCAAACCAATATTGCTACCAGCAACATTCATATCTCGGAATGACCGCGAAAATAAGATAAGAGAAATCAGGGCCGGAACAGATTCATTTCAGTACTCATTTTTCCCATGAGCGAATAAGGAGTGGAATAGAAAGGATTTACCGGGCGAGTAAATTTAAAATCCGACAGGAGTAGCTTTCGCTAAAGCATTCTGGCCATCCTGATCTGGGTTTTCCGGATCACTCTAGGCAAATGCTGGGATGGTTCCTCACAATAGCCCATGGTCGCCTCCTGCCTTATCCCGTATATCCCTTCCAAACTATTACCCCTTTGGATAGGTGCAATGCACCCTCCGCCACCACTTTCAGTGAATCGCGGAGTAATAGTAATAGGAACAAGGAACGGGAAGGAATTCGGCCATAGCCTTTTTGAAGGAAGCATCCCCGTATTCACCTGGAATGATTTGGGAAACCATGGAAAACCCAAATCTGGATGCCCGGACGCGGATTCGAGCCCACGTCCTCCCGAATGCGAGGCGAGAACGAGTTGCTTAAGGTATCATGGTTCAAGTTACCATATTATAGTATCCGAGACTAGCTCCCGGCATCCAGTCATAAAACTATTGGTTAGCTGTCTGATCCCCAGTATTGGGCGACGGATGAGCATGAGAGGTGCGGTAGGGATATCACGCAAATGACCCGGCGGTGACCTATCAAACGCTGCGGGGGAATCCTCGCTAACAACTGTTGAAATTGGTTTGGCATTGGTGAAACAGTCTGGGGGGGGGGGGGGAGGAGTGAGCTCAACGGGCCGTCCTTGAGGGTATCCGTGAAGGATATGGACCAAGAGCCGGCTGCACAAGATTCCCACGTCCATCTGTTATTTCACTGAAATACTGTCTTCATGCATAATTATTAGTAGCAAATTGCGACTACCGGTATGCCGGGTCTCCTATTCAAATATAGACACAAGATATTTTGAATTAAATTTTCAAAAAAAAAAAAAAAAAAAATTGTTTATTTTTACGCCTGTTCGACGTCATTGGAGGCGGGATGGGACTGGGAACAAGGAACGGGAATGAATTCGGCCATGGCCTTTTGAAGGAAGCATCGCGGCATTCGTTTTGAGTGATTTGGGGAAACCATGGAAAATCCAAATGTAGATGCCCGGGCGGTGATTCGAACCGGCGTCCTCCCGAATGCGAGGCCAGGGCGTTAATTGTCTTCCTTCTTCTCTAGAATTACTATCCTATAGTGCTCGATAAACTGCTTGAATAATCCTTCCTCTCTCAAAATTTCATATACCGCCATGTTTCTTTCTTTCTTTTTTTCGAAACTTTTCTAAAACTGTTTCGATTTGAGGATGCCTACCGCAGGGATGCGCATTTTAATCCGAATAACTTTGTCCTCTCATTTCTCCCGGAATACACGACACAATAATAAGTTAAATTTTTGAAGAGTCAACACATTTTCTTTTCTGCAGACGTGTTTTGTTGTCAAAGAAATTAAGGATAGTCGGATATGACGAAGTTATATGGGTGTCGCTTCCATCATTTTGATGGAACCCAAGAAATGGAAGAACTAAGAATTTTTTTGACATCATTTATGTAAATATGAACTAAATCGTTATGAAATATAGAGAATCAGCTTTTATATATATATATATATATTGAGGTCCATTTTAGATATCTATTCTACGAACATGATAGAGAGCCTTGTCCCAGAAAGAGAGGAATACAAATGGAAAATTCCACTCGGTCAGATGTAATATCCTCTGCCGCCATTGTCAAGTGACTGCTGCCTGTTGGCAATGGGGTTGTTTACATTATTATATATATCAGACAGAACCGTTGGATATGGGCGGGAATGTTGGCGTTGACTGTTGATGAGGCAGACAGAGAGGCTATTCACGGTTCTGATGTAATCTCATGTTCTGTGACAGTGGTCTTCAGACTTCACTTAACTGAAAACCAGCAACTTCGTTAACTAGATTATCGGATATACAGATTTCGACAGCTTCTGCAAAACTGCTGTCCCAGTAACCACTTGATCATGGTAGCAGAGGATTATTACGGCCGAAACGTCGTACTTTGCAAACTCTGCTAGTTTTCCGAGAACATTTCATTTATATACAACGCCGGTAAAGCCCCCACCCTTACTTACTATTATTAATAACTCGGCATCTGCGGTAGAAGACACCTGCTGTATTACATTCCAGGAATGACTTTGTGGTGTCACTCGCCTCGTCTTTCTATAGTAGCACTCCGTTTCGAGAACGTTGTCGCTCGTAACGGGACCCTGGACAGCGCTATTAAACATCACTTTCGCTTATCCGCCTGTTTTCCTTCGCAGTATACGGGTTAAGAGCAGACAGTGGTAAAGGCACAGCGGTTACAATAACAGAAACATTCAAGCAACTACGTCATAACTGTGACATGTGACGATCTTTAAAGCGGGTATTTCAGTTGAATCGTATGTTTCACTTCGAGCCCCGTGTTCGCTGGACTTCCTTATTGTTTCGCCGGTTGCTCGACTGCCACATCGCTCCAGAATTTTTTTTTTGGTTGCTTTACGCATCATCGAGGTCACTGAACGTGACAAAAGACTGGGGAAAGAAACGGTAAGGAATTCGGCCATGGCCTCTGGAAGGAAGCATCCCGAAATTCGCTTGCAGTGACTTAGTGAAAGCCCAATCTGGGTGCCCGGACGGGGATTCGAACCCGCGTCCTCCCGAATGCGAGGCCAGAGCGCTAACCACTCAACCACCACGCTCGGTATTTTTCACATAATCCCACACTGGGTAAAACAGCGGCTGGGCTCTTTATCAGTTGCAATATGTCGAAACTACTTTTAGAGTTTTTCTATATCTGTTTTCTGAAAATATGTCGAACCATGGGCGCCGGCAGGATTACTTTAAGGGAGGTGCATCTGTATCTTTTTTATACATATATACCTATTACTTATTAAGAATACTGAATTTATTGAGGTGTTGAACAAATTTGGACAACAACCTAGGCGCCTTAAGTTATTATTCAAACAGTGAATTTAATAATAAAATTTTTGTTTCTTAATCTTTTTCTGTGTATTTTCTTTCATAGCAGGGGGGTGCAAATGCACCCCCTTGCACCCCCCCCCTCCCGGCGCCCATGTGTCCAACCATATATACCGAACGTGGTGGTGTAACGGTTAGCGTTCAGACCTCGCATTCTGGAGGACGGCGGTTCGAATCCCCGTCCGGGCATCCAGATTTGGGTTTTCCATGGTTTCCCCAAATCACTCCAGGTGAATGCCGGGATGCTCCCTTCAAAAGGTCATGGCCGAATTCCTTCCCATTCCTTTCCCCCCATCCTTTCCCGTCTCCAAAGACCTCGCTGTTAAGAGAAGTTAAGCAGTTAAAATTAAAAAAAAAAAAAAAATTAAAAAAATCGAACCATATAGCTACCCTGTGGAATCGCTTCAATGATTTCTGATAAGCCTGTACTTACGGTACACATATTGACGACTCCCGACAATTCATGAACATAGTCGCCTACCGCATTCGCTAATTGGTTTTAAATAAAAACAGCAATAATCATGTTTTCCGTCAAATTATGGTTACCCTCCGATGTTGAGCGAGCGTTCCGTTAGCTCAAGATGCGTTAAACTGAGTTCATTAAAAATGATTTCGTAAAAAACTTACTAAAAATTCTGTGACGTGGTTATTGGAGCAGATTTCACAAAGATCGTTTATCAAATGACGTAAATCAGTCAAGCACGCAAATAGTTAAAGTTTATCTCATATAAAATTTCTAATGAGGCAATTTCACGAAATATTTTCTTTGAAACAGACTATTTTCCTTGGAGTCGTATAAAACTTTTTCTCCAAATCACTCCAGCCGAATGCCGGGATGGTTCCTTCAAAAGGACCATGGCCGAACACCTTCCCAATCTTTTCCCCCACTCCATTCGCTCCTCTAATAACCTCGACGTCGACGAGACATAAAGCCATAAACCAAAAATAAAAAAAAAAGTATAAAACTTTTTCGTCGTAAAAATGAACCATTTAAATATTGTGTTAACTTTTACTTTATTACTTTTTATATAAAAAAAAATTATTCATGTGTTTAGTCTACGGAAACCATAAAGTGCAGAGTTTTCAATATAGTTTTTATGCAACCTTTAGAGGGATCTATTTCATCGGTAGTTGTGAAAGAACTTTCCGATAGCTATTTTGGAAATAAAATGGAAAAATATTTCGCCCTAAACCTTTACAAATCGTCGAATAATAACATTTCAATCACTCTCCCTCTCGGCATATTAGGAAGCCTTCCTTTACACTTCACTAAATCTCCCATTAATATTATAGCAGTCACAGCTTTTCCTATCTCTTATTCGGGCTAGTAGGCAATAAAACAGTGCGAATTTCTAAATTGTAGGAGTTATCTGAGCCATTTCTTCAGTATTCCGCATATAATTCGAAAGATACAATAGGTAATGACTGTTTGTCTAGCATCAATAGTCGTGATATGTGGTTTACATAATTACATTTGCACCCGCCATTCACATAAACAGAATCACATCACTAAACACCGGTATTTCCGTTTCCGGAAAACATCACTGACTAATCTTGGAACGATTCCTTGATCGAACCAATCAATGACTTCCTTCCCGTTGCTTCAAGGAAATTATTCCAATCCTATACACCCTTTCCAACGAAAGAAAATTTGGGGACTGCACCGTTTTCGGAACCCATCCAAAATAGGTACTAACCTGGTGACATTTTGTTTAATTGCTTCGTAAATATGTCCTCTTCACGTTTTGCGCTCTTACTTTGCAGGAAAGTCGCCAGAAATTTAATTAAAATTGCCGAAATATCAGTGACGTACAGCTGTTACTAGTGTTGCCCAAATGCAAGAACAAGACGAGACTTGGCCGGTCTTGGTCTTGCATCAATACACCTGGTCTTGGTCTTGGTCTTGCAAAAATGCAAGACCAAGACCGATTTTGGGCAACACTAGTGTTGCCCAAATGCAAGAACAAGACCAGACTTGGCCGGTCTTGGTCTTGCATCAATATACCTGGTCTTGGTCTTGGTCTTGCAAAAATGCAAGACCAAGACCGATTTTGGGCAACACTAGCTGTTACATGCCGTCAGCGTTGAAAAATCAGTGGCAGCCTCTTCAAAATGTTGGTTTAATGATTTGTTTTAATGTTTTTTTGCCGTTTCAGCTTTTCTCCGTTGCAAAACGTTGCAGAAAGTAGACAACGTTTATCTGAGTTGTAATACTGTGATGCCCGCCATCTTATATTGAAACGAGGGGTCTACTGGAGATCGCGATTCCGCTACAACAACATATAGTAATATCGTTGGAATACTGATGTAATCAGTCGCAAGACGCATTATTATCAAGCAGTAATTCCGTTGTAATACAGCGTGGACCAGTATGAAACCGTTAAATGTACTTAGGGAATAATTTATAGTGGAGTACTGCAGTATTATGATGACAACTCCTGGCGGAATCGCGATTCCAGTAATCCCGAAACGAGAAATCAGAGATATTCCATTGCTTTCGTTCTAAACAATTACGCCATTTCCGTTGTGAATGCTGCAGAAAGAAAATTTCGTAAACTTTTTCTCTTGGTCCAGGTCGTATTTCAACCTAACCACGAAACTGTTTATGTTGATATGGTCCCTGAACTGATAATTTTTATGTTATTTTTGCAGTGCTGATAGCATTTCGCAGTCTCTAATATTTCGGCATTTTTTTACTAAATTCCTGGCGACTTTTCCACAAAGTAAGAGCGCAAAAGGTGAAGAGGACATGTTGACGAAGCAATTAAACCAAATTTCAACAGGTTAGTACCAATTTCGCGTGGGTTCCGAAAGTGGTGCACTCCACAAAAATTTTAATGAAGATCTATGCGGGGTTGTAGCGCAATCACTGGGACTCATCAAGGAATTGTCTTTTTGGTCTGAAAACTGTTGCACACGTTCGTTGGGCGATAATATTTAATATATGTTGCTCTCAGAGCTGTGAAATATATCGCATGCTTACTAACATCACTCGAAAAGTACCATAACATAAGGCGGCAAGCTACTGAAAAAAGGCATATAGCGATGTATAATGGTAACGCAAACGTTCCTTCCACTATATTATTTAGTAACTTATGTTTCTATTACACCCATCAAGATAGTGTATAACGCACCAACTTCACGCAAAAAAATTATAATAATGAAAAAAAAATGCTATAACATTACACACTAAGCGATGAGAGGACGCCATTTGTTATCATATGCGACTTCCAACGATAATAATACTACGTGCAACAAAATACATGAATGACCAACAACGATGAAAACCAAACCAAAATATTATAAAAACAAAATTTAAAGTCCATTAAGCTACAAAAGGAAGCTTCTATGTCCATCTTGGTCCAGGCTACATTCCAACCTATCCTCAGATGCCGCTAATGATTCTGCATGAAAATGATAACTTAAGTGATTAATAAATCCAAATTTCTAGCGAATTATGTCTTAACAACAAGCACCAAATGCCATTTTGATACAGGCTGCATTTCAACTATAAAAATCAAATTCCTTCGACCTGATGATGAAACAAGAATATTGTCGCATTTTCGATATAAACTGAGGTCTATTGGAGATCGCGATTCCGGTACAAGATTAAATAATATCGTTGGAATACAGTTGTAGTCATTCGCAAGACGTATTATTTTCAAGCAGTAATCCTGGACTATTATTTTCGACCAGAAATTAGGTTGTAATACAACATACATCAGCATGAAACCGTTGAATTTCTAGCCGAGTCTTGCGTTTGACCACTGCAGTATTATGCTGCCAATTCCAGGCGGAATCGCGATCTGCAGTAATCCCATAAACATAAGCTACGTTAATACATGGAGGAAGGAAATATATGGAGAAGACGCAAGAGACCTTCACCACGGATTGAAGTGAAGCAGGGCGGCGGAGGAGTGGGGGGGGGGGCATGGCCGCTTCCATACAGACACGGGGAATATGTACAAAAACCTCAAGGGGACTCTAGGATAAAGGTGACGCCGATATCTGGTGATGGATTATTATGTAACTCGATATGACAAATAAAAAATGAAGAATACAATTTTTTGATATTCTGCTTAGTTTTCGAGATATTCTGTCCCAAATGTGAAATGGTTTTGGTTGAAATTCAGAAGAAAAAATTGGTTAAAGTCAAATTTGATGATGGATTCTTATTTAAAAAGACGAGACAAATGAAAAATAAAGAATAAAATTTTTCGATATCTCACCTAGTTCTAGAGATATACTGTATCAAAAGTGAGGTTTCTTGAGTTGAAATGGAGAAGAAAAATTTCGCAAAAGTCAAATTTAATGATCGATTCTTATGTAACACGACGAGACAAATCGAAAATAAAGAATAAATTTTTTCGATATCTTGCTTAGTTTTCGGGATATACTGGGAACATCGCAATTGTTTGGAAGCGCAATACCGCTGCTGCCGCCATGCGGGAGAGTTTAGAGCCTGCTTCACCGATTTAACGTCACTTCTCCTCCATATATTTCCTTCCTCCATGCGTTAATATTGCCGCAACATACTTTGGTAAATGTAGAATATTAACATCGACATAACAACATGCTGGCTGGATATGTTTCTTGACAATGTAGAACCTATTATCGTTGGACGTCGCATGTATGTATGTAATGAGGCAACTAACGTTCGCTTACGGATCAAAGTTTTTTTTTTTGTGTAATTTTCTCCATATTTATACTATTGATAGCAACATATTCCCAAATAATATCGTTCAAAGCGCTACTCCCAGTCGCTAGCGATATAGCGATACGGCATTTTTCGAGTGAAGTTTGTGAGGTATCTATACATTTTACACCTCTAAGAGCAACATATAATAAATAGTATTACGAAACTAACATGTGCAACACTTTTCAGACCAGAACGACAATTCCCTGGAGTCCTATGCGGAATATCAGGAAAGCCAAACTTCAAGACGTTCGCCATATATGTTGTTGTTGTTGTTGTTGTTGTTGTTGTTGTTGTTGAGGCTAAGGGCGCGTCGACGACAGGGTCATTAGCGCCCACCACCATGTGTGTTCGATTGAGGGGACTTTTAAACCTTTCAGACTTAGGACATGCTTTTACGGCGACATTGGAATAAATAAAAGAGAAACTGCCGTTTTATGATGGCTGTCATAAACTACAGTAGTAAATACGAGCGTAATATTTATAGAGACGCAGCTCCGATATAAATGTTTCTAGAGTACGTCGTCTTACCTGCACACGCGATCCAAGCCATGTCAGCCGCTGCACTGAGCTGGGACAGCTGCTGATAACGCTGACTTCCTCACCGCAGCGCTGACGCATCGGAATGTGGCGCAAGACTCCAGCGTTCTGCTGGAGACTGGAATCCTCCAGACAAACAAAACACACAGCCCGGGCTACACCTAACGTATCAGACAGAACATTGTGTGTGGACAGCAAAACGGACGTTTTACCTGAACTCAACGAAGACGGACGACTTTCCAGAAAACGGATCTGCGGGAGCATTGTTTTCGGTCTTGACTGACGATCTCTAATCATCTCTAAGCTTGTGCTGAGCTGAAAAATAATTATTACTTTGTTTCTCTTTTCGAAAATATTTTACGGGACAGACTTTTCCTTTTTCTTATTGCTTAGGGAGCGTGCATAAGCCACGTAGCTCTATTTTGGCCTCCTGTGGCCCTCCCCCCCCCCCCCCACGTAGCACGTAGCTTTTTTCCCTTTTGATTCCAGAAGACATTGTGTACTGTTTTCTCTTGTCAGATTATTGTAAATTACATTCGGAGATAATTAATTGAGGAAATAAATATTCACATGTTATTGAGTGTTCTGTTTCTCATTTTAACTGTGAAAAATATTATGAATGGAAGGCTACGTGGCCTGGCTTGGAACCCTCCCCCCCTCACGTAGCCCAGCGTAGCCTTCCAGTCTACCTCCCCCCCTGGACCGAGCCACGTAGTTTGTGGACGCTCCCTTAACACCTCGTCGACGTCGAGATCGTTAGAGGCGGGATAGGACTGGGGAGAAGGAACTGGAAGGAATTCGGCCATGGCGTTTTGAAGGAAGCATCCCGGCATCCGCCCGGAGTTATTTGGGGAAACCATGGAAAACCCAAATCTGGATGCCCGGACGGGGATTCGAACCGCCAGCCTACCGAATGCGAGGCCAGAACGCTAACCGTTACACCACCACGCTCGGTAATTCTGTTACTTAGGAAGCAAAATTCCAGCCGATGGCCGAAACAGGAATGACGTTAAAAGCAGAATAGCACTAGCAAAAAGAGCCTACATGAAAAAGAGAAACCTTTTAGTTTCAAATATTGATCTAGGAATTAGAAAGAACTTTACACAGCACTTGGTGGTAGCGAAACATGGACTAACAGAAAGAAATAACAGAAAGAAAGGTAATTGAAGCATTTGAAATATGGTGCTGTAGAAGAATGCTGAAAATTAAGTGGACAGACAAAGTAAGAAATGAACGAATTTTGGAAATAATGGGTGAGGAAAGAAGTTTGTGGAAAAAGCTTACAGAAAGAAGAGACAGGCTGGTAGGTCATATTTTGAGACATGCTGGATTGGTTAATTTGTTAGTGGAGGGAACAGTCGAAGGTAAGAACTGTATAGGAAGACAGATATTAGAATATATGAAGCAGATAATTGAGGACGTGGGCTGTAAGGGGTATGTAGAGATGAAGAGGTTAGCACAGGATAGGAAGGGATGGAGGATTGCATCAAACCAGCCGAAAGACTGACCACAGCAAAAATAATAATAGTAAAAAAATTATATATATATTTATATATACAGGGTGTTACAAAAAGGTACGGCCAAACTTTCAGGAAACATTCCTCACACACAAACAAAGAAAATATGTTATGTGGACATGTGTCCGGAAACGCTTACTTTCCATGTTAGAGCTCGTATTGTGGACGGCTGTGATACAATACGCCATTCTCCGGGGCTGCATCAGCGCATCAGGGATTCCATGCGACGGAGGGTGGATGCATGTATCCTCGCTAACGGAGGACATTTTGAACATTTCCTGTAACAAAGTGTTTGAAGTCACGCTGGTACGTTCTGTTGCTGTGTGTTTCCATTCCATGTTTAATGTGATTTGAAGAGAAGTAATAAAATGAGCTCTAACATGGAAAGTAAGCGTTTCCGGACACATGTCCACATAACATATTTTCTTTGTTTGTGTGTGAGGAATGTTTCCTGAAAGTTTGGCCGTACCTTTTTGTAACACCCTGTATATAACAACAATAATAATAATAAAATAAATTAAATCTATATTTCTTTTCTGTTCGATACTACACTAAATAACATATGAGAAAACAAAAAAGTTGTTCCGGTCATGCACGAGAACGTACCACAATTTTTTATGCATCACTTTCAGTTTAATATAACTTACTACGAAATTTCATGAATGACGCTCAAAATTTAGCACAGTGATGAGACTGTGACGTGAGAACATGAAGTTATAAGTGTACTGTAGTCACCATTTTCTTCAGAACCTTACGAATCGAGATGAGCTAAGGATTTTGAAGACGTCATTTGCACCCACACGCTCTAAGACGTTGTCTAACTTAGAGAAAGTTTGAAACAAAAAGCATTAATCTTCCGTTATTGGTGTACAAACAGTTGAACCTAACAATGGGGCGTCCATAAATTACGTGAGGTGAAAAGGGGGGGGGGGTCCAGCGAAATCTCATCGATGGGGAGGGTGGGTCAACGGAAATCTGACGTGAGATTTTTTAAATTTGTGTTGGACTGTAGAGATAAAAAAAAGTCTACAAATCACGGGAAAGTCCATTTTAGGGGGGTATTTAGTCGAAAAGTGTAGGTGCAACCTGCTTTGGGGGTGTGAGACCTAAAAAAAAAGGTCTCAAAAGTTGCGTGGGCGATCTGTAGGAGTTGGTCTCTCACGGGACGAGATCTCACCAGAGGGGGGGGGGAGGTCGAATCAGATCTCACCAGCGGGGGGGGGGGGTCCGAAAATCCGGAAAAACACCTCACGTTAACGCTCTGGCCTCGCATTCGGGAGGACGCGGGTTGCAATCCCCGTCCAGGCATCCAGAATCTGGTCTTCCATGCTTTCCCCAAAATCACTCCAGGCGAATGCCGGGATGCTTCCTTCAAAAGGTCGTGGCCGAATTCCTTCCCGTTCCTTGTCCCCAGTCCTATCCCGACTCTCATGACCACGACGTCGACGAGGCGTAAAGCGATAAACAAAAACAACCTACAAACGAATGATCAAAAGATTCAAACAGAACAACGGCATACTAATAACAAAGCATTGATAATTTCGCTTATTGGGCAGTGTTTTTGGTTACACATTTCGATGTAGCCCCCCGTTTTTATAATTTTACTCACGTGTCTGACTGAGGGAAATACACACTGAGACAGCCACCCGTTGAAAGTGTCGGTCGAACAATCTGCCGTGTCGTTTAACGGGACTCCCGGAGAACACTGTTAACGGTCACTTTCGCTTATCAGCCAGTCTCCCTTCGCAGCTTGTGTGTTAAGCGCAGTCTTAACTGCGTGCTGTGTATGTGTTACGCTAAAAGAAAGAAAACGTTCGTTGAGAAATAAATAAATAAATAAACGACTCCATTGACAGGGAAAGGCTACCAAACACCCTAAGGGAATATGGAATCTTTATATATAAAGATGAATGTATGTTTGTTTGTTTGTTGATTTGTTTGTTCATCATACAAATCCACAGTTTTCATCTGATCTCGATGAAACTTTGCACACTTATCCTTTGAAACAAGGAGAAAAATACTGTCTACATTTGGTTGAAAAATTATCTGTATAAATAACACATGTTGTCTCATAATTTCGAAATACGGCGATAGGCAGACACGTTAGATGTGGTCGTCTCCGGACCGTATTTCCGTGTAGTGAACTGGCAGCTCAATGGCTGAAGAGCTTGCTTACGAACGTCGTGGTCTCCGGTTCAAATCTCCGTAAAGGCTAATTTTTTAAAAAATTGTTTTTCATTGTAAGAGTCAGGCCTGGGCCGTAGGTTATTCGGATTGAATGTTAAACTGTAGATATAACAAAGTTAGGGGTGCGAGGCAAATCGTAGGTAGTCTTGCAATGTTGTAGGTATACACTTTTTTACGTTATAATGACCCCTCAGGTGTTGTTCGCAGTCAGTGTGTGAGTGTGAACCACAGTAATACTAATATAAATACGGAAGTAAGTCTCTGTCTTTTTGTTACTTTTTGACGACTATATGGCTATATCGTTGTGATGGAATTTTATAAGGAAAGCTGTATGAAGGGCACAGGATATTTTTTCCAGTATGATTAACAGTTGTAGTCACGAAATTTTGAGACCTTATCGAATGGTGACAGAAATATGTTGGAAATTGATTCTCTTCAACAGGTATGTTCGACGGTAGAGTGATATAGTGATAGCTTTCCTGTCATATTATGCCGACTCGATATTGTTTGGGACCAATCCTTCGTTACCAACAACTTTTTATGTTTAATTCTGGCAAAAAAAATCTTAATCCACGCGTACGAAGTCGCGAGTACGAGGCTAGTAGACAATAAATCAAGAGAATTAATTAATCAAACACTCACCAACACCATAAACAAAGTAAAATTCATGGGAGAACTCTCCAGAGAATTTTAGACAAAAACTGGCGTTAGACAGGGTGACGGTCTCCCACCAATCCTATTTAATATAGTCCTGGACAAAGTCATTAGAGAATGACGATTTAAGTGAGTTTGAACGTGGTGTTATAGTCGGCGCATGAGAGATGGGACACAGCATCTCCGAGGTAGCGATGAGGTGGGGATTCCCCCGTACGAGAATCGTTCAACGTGACAGAAGTGCAACCCTTCCACAAATTGCTGCGGATTTCAATGCTGTGCCATCAACAAGTGTCAGCGTCCGAACCATTCAACGAAACATCTTCGTTATGGGCTTTCGGAGCTGAAGGCCCACTCGTGTACTCTTGCTGAGTGCACGACACAAAGCTCTACGCCTCGCCTGGGCCCGTCAACGCCGACATTGGACTGTTGATGTTTGGAAACATGTTGCCTGGTCTGACGAGTCTTGTTTCCAATTGTTGCCCCGTGGATTCCGTTGAAAAGGAAAAATCAAATCATTCTGAGACTCGGCAGATTGCCGAATTTAAATTTAAGCCAATTAGGCTATATTTTACAAAATTTTTGTCAAATAATTACGAAATTCTCTATAAATATTTGCACAAATATAGTTTTTCCACATTTTATGTAATAATAGTGTCTGGGCTGCTATGAAATAAAACACTGAAAAACTAGGAATTTGTAAGTTTAAGAAGACACTAGGTTGTACCAGACGGACGATTGAGCTATTCCAAGTGTTCCCAGTTTAATATCGGAAAGTAAGTAAATGTAATAACTTTTTGTATATATTTCTAAGATAATTATCAATTGTTTCGTGATGTAGTTTGCATATTTATAATAGGTCATTCGTCGTGTGACCTGCCATTGGATGAATACGGATTCAATCCCCGCACTAAACTACTCAGCTTCTGGTTTCCCGAATTCTTGAAGGATTCCTTTATCAAACCAATCATTTGTTCCCTTCCCCATTGCTTGTCAAAATAATAGACTCTACTGAAGATTTCTGCGAACTGAGAGTAGATCACAGACATAAGAAGATAGAAAAGATTCCGCAAATATTTCGAGTGCCGTAGACTTTTAAGCGTTTCCGACTTACGATTAAAAAAAAAAAAAAAAAAATGTTTTTCGGTAATTCCCCTTTCCCTTTTTTGGTGAGAATTCGTGAGATTTCACGAGACCACAGGCTCCCCCCTCCCCTATTCCACCATAGTAATTAATGAACGCTCCCTGTAACACAATATAACATACGGAATACAAGAAATAAAAGCTATGTTAAACATTATCGGTGACGGTACAATAAGGACGTCCAGAGAAGCATTTGTTCCTATGGTCAGAAATTCGTAGCGCACTTTCCTAAGGACACTCCTTCCGATAAAAAGTGCATATTAAAGCAAAAAGAAATTACCTGACACATAAGGCAACAGGAAAGTTATACCGAGCGTGGTGGGTGAGCGGTTAACGCTCTGGCCTCGCATTCGGGAGGACGTGTGCTCGCTTCCCCGTCCGGGCATCCAGATTTGGGTTTTCATGGTTTTCACTCCAGGCGAATGCCGTGACGCTTCCTTCAAAAGGCCTTGGCCGAATTCCTTCCCGTTCCTTGTTCCCATCGTTTCCCGCCTCTCATGCCCTCGACTTCGACGAGGTGTAAAGCCATTAGCAAAAAAAGTTACCGTATGCAATGTTGTTGGCAGCATAGACGGCGGCCATTTCTAAACACATTTTGCCGCCAACAATAGCATATATATAAATTGTAGCAACTTTTCATAATTTTGTATTAATACATTCCTATGCCGTACGTAATAACATGTATTTCTGCTTAGTAACTTTTATTGAACTACCCACATTTCGAGCTATTTTACTACATTGGTATGTATTTTGTGGCCAGCATATGAGCATTTTGTAAAATATTACTGCTGAAGGAATACTTTCGCAAATTTCAAAACAAATTGACAATTAACTCTCAGTAGGCCCTTATTCGACCACTGTCAAATTGTTTATATTAATATGTAGTGGTATATTAGTGAAATTACTTTCTGTTTGGATATTGGTTTTAGTTTGAAGATGTTGAATCTTTCCAATATTCTGCTTTAATATGGAAAATTACGTGGATTGAAACTAATCTTAAGCGGTATCACATCGTTATGAATTACTTATAATTTCCTTTGCTTTCAATGAATCCATATTACTAATGTCATTATTGCAGCCGTATTTAAGTAGTGGCGTCAGTGGTTCAAGTTTCGGTAGCGATACAATAAATATATTAATGCGCATGATTTAGTTTCATAATTTACGCTGAGTAACACTAGGTTTAAGGATTCCTAGTTAATTTTTAATTTCATTGTTGCTTGTTGCTATCGTTACTAGTTAAATACCACGTAAAAAGTTCCAACTTTATGGCGACAAAAATTACAATTGTAAACACATATTATAAAATCAGAGTATAATAAAAAGAATTTATTCTCCAGGGATTAGTTTGAACAGCAGCCAAAATGTACTAATGGCGTAATGTCGTTCGAAGTATATGAATATCCGAACAAGTTATAATGCAAGAAAAAAGTCTTGTTACAATGCAGATCTAGCTCCTTTTTTAGGAATCTTTCTTCGAGAAAAAAACTGAATTTCACATCCATATGGCAAGCAGTTTTTTAATGAATGTTGTACAGCTTTTAGCGTCGACTGCAAACATATTGCATCAGAGACAAATTGTATAACTGTCAGAGATATTAATAACCTCGGCAATTGCGCTTACACTAAATTATATTTTACTTACGTCTATTAGTTTTCGTTCACGTATTTGTTGGTCTAGAAAACTGAAGAGCTAACATTTGTAGTTTTTCTTCGATGGAGTTCTGATCTCAAATACAGTGATTCGTGGCTCATATTTGTATCGTCTGGAAATGGTTTTAATTACTTTCTCCGTCCCTCTGTGGAAATAGATTATTAGCTATTTCCGAGGATGTTAATCTAGACACTTGGCTGTTACAAATTTGAAACACAATCCAAATTGCTGCGGCAGTTTCTCCGTGATACTGGTTCAAACTTTCAGACACACGCAGCCTGCTAACAGATTTATAACACGACAGATGCGAAAGTAACTCTGTCTCTCTCTTTTTTTTACGTTTTTACGGCTAAACGCCTCAACGGATCTTGATGAAATTTGACAAGAAAATAATATGTATCATTAGGAAGAATATAGGATACTTTAATCAGTATATATAATACAGTTGTCTTGTAATTTTTAAATCTTACCTAACTGTGAGGGACGGTGTGCGTAAGCCTCAGTGATGTTATATCGATGGCTCAAGCTTTGTTTCTTTCGCTGTGAGTTCACAAATTTCACGTACAGACACAACTTACTATATAGTACAGGTATGGTTGTATCCAATACTAGTAATAAAAGTTCACGTGTACGAATTCGGGGTTAGCTGCTATTTATTGATAATATCTAAAGGTATAATTTACAATGTATAATGTCGACTCCACTTATATTTATTATGTCTGTAGTAATAATATTTTGTATCGGCTGAGTTATATAATTTTTCTCATAGCTTTCTTAGTTCCCTCAAAATATATTTTTTTTAAAACTCCTTATTTCTACTTACGTAAGAAAAGCGTCTCCTCTGAAACATACCCGAAAAAAATAAGTTTATGGAAGCAATGCCCTTTATGGGTAAAATTAAGAAAAATATGTTTTTTAAAATATGATGTGGCAAAACCGAAGGGATATAAATGGTTCGCGAAAAAAAAACACGGTCAGAAAAAATATATTTTTGTCCTTTAAGGGTCGAATTCCAAAAAAATCGTTTTTTTTAAATATGATGTTACTAAGGTGCAGTCCATAAGCTTTTAAATGATGTCTGATTCATGGATTTCGTCAAAGTATGAAGGGAGATAATGGGTTGTGACAAAAAAAAACCACGTTATAGAAATAATATATATTATAATACAAAATAAAGTATTAAAAGAGATGGAAGTGAAAATAGGAACGCCTCAGGGTAGTTTATTGGCATACAGATCGTAAAAATATAGTTTTTTTTTTTTTTTTTGGAGTGGGGAAGGAATACTTTGTGAAGAGCTGAAGTATAAATATCTTGGCATAACATTATGTAGCAATCGCAAATGGACGAAACAAATTTGGCAGGTGGTACTCAAAATAAAAAGTAAATAGTGCATTTTGTTTTCTCGATTATCATCAACCCTTTTTTCTCAGGTGTAAATCGTAGGCTTACGCGGAGGTCTTCTTCCCGGGCAGAACTGAACTGGAAGTTCTGCCCTGGAAGAAGACCACAGAATAAGGGTCGAAACGTCGGCTAACAGAAATATGACGCGGTGCCACCCGGACAGCCAAGAATCAACTTTTTTTCTCAGTTATTTATTTAATGCAGAACGCATATGAATCGCTAACAGCAGAAAGGCATCATGTCCACATTTCTAAATTTTACAGGAGAAAAAAAAAAAAAACTGAATGCAACGTGACATGCGAGAAATTTTTTGGTTTATATTTTATTTTCAAGTAACTAGGCAACCTTTAATTATGTGTGCTTTAAAAAGTTCACGAAGCTGTGAGTTTTTTTTTTTTGAGTTGTAGATATGTTCCCTTTCTGCAGTAAAACAAGATGAACTGCAAAAGAAATTTTATGTGAAAAAAGTAAAAACATAAAATAAAATGGAAATCTCAATAAAAATTCATTTTATTACTACCAAGATACAGTAAGTATGTCATGTGAAAGTTAAAGTTTTCATTAATTGTCAATTTCGTCCAAAGATCCCATTGTTATAGGCCATGAAATGGTGGTATTCCAAGACTCCATATCTTCTCTATATGTATGTAAACCAAAGGTTTCATTATATCGTTCATTTATTTATTATTTATGGGCACAACAGTAGTACAGGCTTTCTTTGTAGGTAATTACAATGCCTTAACTGTGTTTCGAAGCTTAAAAGTATCCGTTGTCAAGCCAGAAATGTTCATATTACGTTGAACATTATGCGGATGGTTTGCGGAAAAGCTTGTCTCCTGTCAGTTGGGTATCCTGAAAGATCTCTTGACTTTCGGTGACATTTTGGACAGGTTTTGTAAACATGGGATGCAGATAAATGCAAAGAAGAGTCAGCTTATTAGATACACAAATAAAAAACAAAAGATTCATTATGACTATAAGGTGGGTAAAGAATTGTTAATTGAAGACTTGAAATGTAAATATCTTGGCATTATATTTGATAACAAGCTTAACTGGGCAGGACACATTGGACAGGTGGTAGGAAAAGGTTTCCAAATTCAGCACTTGTTGGTGAGAGTGATGAGGGGATGTACGAGAGAAGTAAAGGAATTGGATTACAAAACTTTGGTCAGACCATTGCTCGAATATGGTAGTGTAGTATGGGACCCACATTATGGGTATCAAATACAGGGGTTGGAGAGGGTGCAAAGAAGGGCTGCTAGATTTGTTTCTGGAAATTATCGCAGAACGCAATAAGTAACAGATATATTAAAAGAGCTTGAATAAGACTCATTGCAATATAGTAGGACGGTGAAGAGGGTCATGGGAGTGTACAAGGCGTATATTGGCGATGAGGCGTGGAAAGATATTGGTGTAAGAAATAAAAGTAATGCATGGAAGGGAAAAGATGACCATGATATGCTGGCACTCGATTTCAGGCACAAGGGTGTGGGAAGATTCTCATTTTAGGTAAGGGTGTTAGGGATTGGAATAAGTTACCAAGAGAAATGATGAATAATTTTCCAAAAACTTTAATTTGAAACTTGTAAAGGCAATTATAGGTGGGTGCAGAAAAGGGGGAAGATGGGTGTTTAGTGAAATTGCCACCAGAGCATGGGCTCCATTGCAATTTAATTAAATATAATGATTATTATATTATTATGACTCGTAACTTAGGCAGGTTTTTTTTTGTAGAACTTCGATCACCATGAGCTGTAGTCAATGAAATCATGGTTTCATTTCAACTGTTGAAAACTTATTATCGTTTTTTGAGGAATTCTGTGTAAGTGCAACAACTTCATTCACTGTGTAGTACCTCCTTCTTCTAATAATACCAAAATCCCTATCTTTGGGTATAAAAGACTTTAAAACCTCTTTATCTCTCACAGTTGTGTGATCATTTTCACCAAAGTATTGTTTTTATTTTGGCCCGAACAGTTATCTCCAAAAATTTGTGATTTTCTTACATGTTTGTCAAGGAATATTACCAATAACTAATACGCAGAAAAAAAAAATAATAATAATACTTCCGTAAATTACAAACACTGAAATGGAGGTATTTGTGGCAGTCATTTCTATGTGTAATCGGTCCCTTATATTTGATAAATTAATTTTCGTTTTGTCTTTGCTTTTGAAGTTTTCTCGCGAAATTTGTCAGGTATGGTCCATTATGTACAATGACAATAATAATTCTTACAGAAGCTGAAAATAGCTTTTCTGTGGAGGACAGGAAATATGTTTCTCAGTCGTAAACGAACCGACCGACCAGCCGGCACTGGAGCATGCGCTGCGCGCAATCATTCGCGCAAATATAAACTGTGAAACAATCCAAAAAGGGTTGTCTGAAGAGGTTTTGCCTGCTACCAGAATTAATTTCAGTATTTTGTTAGAAACTTTCTCGCTGGAAGTTTTTACGTAAACAAATAAAACGGAAGTTAGTCAGCGACAACATTTTACATTACACAGTCGAAACAACTAAGATGCGCTTCGGGTAACATTGTTTTTTTATATATATTTATTCACATGCTTCCCTATTTAATGAATAGAATGTATTCGGTATGAGTCTGTTAACTTTCACAAAGGCGCATATTTTTTTTTGAGTTATTTCTTATTATTTTTATTGCTTTTTCTGTAGGTTGAAGTGAAAAAGTATTTTGATTTCTAATTTTCATGGAAACAAATTACTAATTTTTTTTTAAAACAGTCACACAAATGTTTGGAATTATAAAGCACATCACCTGTTCCGCATGTTAAGTATTATGTTTTAGACATTTTTTCGCACTCATTAATGAAAGTTGATTTCATTACTGATTTGCAACACTGTTCAGATACTCCGTGACCTTAACAGGACTAATTTCGTGACTGCCACTATAGTTGTAATTTATTAGGATTATTGTCATCGTATTTTAATGTGTTATCGTCGTGTTACTATTCTAATAAACATTCTTCGCAAGTCTTGGGTCGCAACTTCAAAACAACCTTTCATTTAATTCATCGATCTTTGTTTCCTTTATACTTTACTAATTCGTATCCGAAGATTACTAAGGTCCTCTATAAGCAGCAACTAAATATCTTCAACTCCAAACGTTCACAATCAACCTTCTCGCTCGCCCGCTGGTTCTTGTTACGCTGCTGTTTCCCTAGCAACCAACTCCTTTTTTTTATATTACTTCTCCATGTTATGCCACATAGTCAAGCTTTTCCGGTCTTGAAACTGCGTTGAAGCGTCAGCCCGAGTGTTACCAATACACACAACTTTTTTTTCCGCCGATTGTGGTGGTGTAACGGTTAGCGTTCGGGCCTCGCATTCGGGGAGGACGGAGGTTCGAATCCCCGTCCGGGCATTCAGATTTGGGTTTTCCATGGTTTCCCAAATCACTCCAGGCAAATGCCGGGATGCTTCCTTCAAAAGGCCATGGCCGAATTCCTTTCCATTCCTTGCCCCCATCCTTTCCCGTCTCTAAAGACCTCGCTGTTAAGAGACGTTAAGCATTTTTTTTTTTACTTATTCCTTTTTCGCCTCGTCGACGGCTAAGGACATTATTGGCGGGAAGAGACTGGGGACAAGGTACGGGAAGGAATTCTGCAATGGCCTTTTTAAAAGAAGCATCCCGGCATTCGCCTGGAGTGATTTGGGGAACCATGTAAAACCCAAATCTGGATGCCCGGACGAGGATTCGAACCCGCGTCCTCCCGAATGCGAGGACAGAACGCTATCCGTTACACCACAGTTTTAAACTTAGAGACCTATAATCAAAAGTTTGTATCGGAATAGCGCTGTATTTGTAACAAAGCTCTAAGAATTCCGGTTTCAAAACTGACGTTTGTTGCCGAAATATTCCTGCCCCACGCATTTTGAATAGCGGGATTTTAAATTTCTATTCTACGAAATCGGCAGCGGACGTCGTGTCTGATTAAGAGAAACACATGCGGAAGCGGCCACGCATTGAGATTCTCGGACGAAATTTATAGTAGGCTACTAACATACTGACACCAGCACCAAAAAATTCTGGAAAGATTTATGTGGTGCGAAACACCTTATTTATCTGCGGTCAGCGCTCCATTTCCGGAATGTTCTCGCACCTAAGGGAGCGTACACAAACCACGTGGCTCCATTTTGGCCTCCTGTGAATCCGCTCCCTCTCCCCCACGTAACTCGACGTGGCTTTTGTCTCTATCCCCCCCCCCCCCTCGTAGCATGTAGCATTTGTCCCTAATGAATCCAGAAGACATTTTGTACTGTTTTTGTCTTTTCAGACTACCGTAAATTCGTACATATGGACATAATTAAATGACGTAAATAAATATTTAAAAGCTGTTGCGTTTTATGTACCTCATTTTAAATGTGACATTTTTTTTTTTTTTTTTTTTAAACTGCGTGACGTCTGTCTAACAGCGAGGTCTTTAGAGACGGGAAAGGATGGGGGCAAGGAATAGGAAGGAATTCGGCCATGGCCTTTTGAAGGAAGCATCCTGGCATTTGCCTGGAGTGATTTGGCGAAACCATGGAAAACCCAAATCTGGATGACCGGACGGGGATTCGAACCGCCGTCCTCCCGAATGCGAGGCCAGAACGCTAACCGTTACACCACCACGCTCGGTAAAACTATGACAAATAATTTGAATGGAAAGCTCCTTGGCCTGGCTCAGAACCCCCCCCTTTTTCCCCCACGTAGCCCAGCGTAGCTTTCCAACCAACCCCCCCCCCCCCCCCTCGACCGAACCACGTACAGTAGTTTCTGGTTTATGAATAACTGTCACAAATGATGATCTTTAAACTAGATCTTCCTATTAAATCGTATGTTTTATTTTGGGTAGTATATTTACTGGATTTCCTAAATCGATGCAGTCGTAATTGACAGGGTTGGAATAAGTTGCCAAAAGAAATGACGAGTAATTTAGCAAAAACGTCGAAAGAATTTAAAGCTTGAATTTTTAGAGGGTAAATGTAGGTGGTTGCAGGAAGGGGGGGAAAGGTGCAGGGGCGGATCAAGGATTTAGATTTGGGGGGGGGGGCTTGGCTTAAATGGATTTTGTTTGGGAGGGCTTGCCTTCAGAGGATTTTAGTTTTTTTTTGGGGGTGGGGGGCCTTGGGGTGCTCGAATCAGTGGAGCTAAAAAAAAAAGTCTCCAAAATTACAATGTCGGGGGTGGGTGACCCCAGATACTTTTTTGGGGGGGGGCTTGAGCCCCCTAGCCCCCTAGCCCCCTAGCCCCCCCCCCCCTGGATCCGCCCCTGGAAAGGTGTGTAGGGAAATTCCCAAACGAGCGTGCGCTGCATTACAACTGAAAATAAATTTAAAAAATTAGAAACAACAGAAATTAGGCTCTTATTTATCTAGTGCAGAATGGATACTAAAGAAAGCTATTTATGCAAGGTTGATTTGAAACAGAATAGGGAAAAAGATGATCCTCGGTATCTTGCTTGTTGGGAGGATTCCAGCATGCATAAGGACTGTCAGCGTTCTGCGAATCAGGCTGTGACGCACTCGGGTTGGGGGACTATCAGCGTTATCACTTATCAGCGTCACCCACTGGCTGTCAGCTCAGTGCAGCTGCTGCCATGGCTTGGACCGCTTGTGCCGGTAATATACCTGGTTCTACAGCCGACCAATCAGAGGTTAGCAGCGGTAATCTGGTCTAGCTAAGCAACTTCGCACGTTCCTGACCTCACTTCACCAGAAGATGGCGTCGATGATTCAGTGCGCCGAAATATCGTGTAACTATGACATTCATATAACTCGGCTAGTCACCCGAGAAAATTATTTATATTTGCAACGCCGAGAAAAACTACGTAATTATGTATTCCAAAATATTACAAAGGCTTCCGACAGATATTTCTCGAACTTTAACAATACTTAAACAATTAACAACTTATTAAAAACGATAAAATCAATACATATTATTACGAAATGCTCACAAATGAGAATTAAAGATATTTAAACACAAAATCACCTACATAAATCATTTTAAACTGTAGTAAATCGTCCTTTAATCATCGTATCTCACCTTAATACTTGGAATTACAAACATTTAAGCAATTCTCTTGCATTGTTCTGTCCTTAAACATATTAAATAGTTTATATATAATTTCTTTTAATTTAATTTAATTGCAATGGAGCACAGGCTCCGGTGGCAATTTCCCTACACATCCATCTTCCCCTTTCCTGCACCCTCCTACATTTGCCCTCTACAAATTTTAAATTTAAATTCTTGCAACTTTTTCGGTAAATTATTCATCATTTCTCTTGGTAACTCATTCCAATCCCTGACACCCTTACCTAAAAAGCAGAATCTTCCTACACCCTTGTGCCTGAAATCGAGTGCCAGCTTGTGGTCATGGTCATCTTTTCCCTTCCATGCACTACTTTTCATACCTATTGCAATATCTTTCCATGCCTCATCGCCAGTATATGCCCTGTACACTCCCATGACCCTCCTCATCCTCCGCCTGTCTTGCAATGAATCCCATTCCAGCTCCTTTATCATATCCGTCACTGATTGCATTCTGCGATAATTTCCAGAAACAAATCTAGCAGCCCTTTTTTGCACCCTCTACAACTCCTGTATTTGATACGTAAAATGAGGGTCCCATACTACACTACCATATTCGAGCAATGGTCTGACCAAAGTTTTGTAACCCAATTCCTTTACTTCTCTCATATATCCCCTCATCACTCTCTCCAACAAGTGCAGAATTTTGAAACCTTTTCCTACCACCTGTCGAATGTGTCCTGCCCAGTTATGCTTGTTGTCAAATGTAATGCCAAGATATTTACATTTCAACTCTTCAGTAAGTAATTCTTTCCCCACCTTATATTCATAATTAACCACTTGTTTTTTTATTTGTGTATCTAATAAGCTGACTCTTCTTTGTATTTATCTTCATCCCATGTTTACCAACCCAACTAGATGCCAATCCTACAAACTTTTTTTAAACCCTGTTTGTTTTTTAATTTACTCAACGATATTTGAGTCAATGTTTTTTTTCTTAAAACGTTAAAAAAAACTTAAAAATATTTTTTAATCATTATCATAATTTTTTTTACTACATGTTTAATATGCACAATGTTCTCTTTAGCAGATTGTACTCCCATAAAACAATCATTTTAATAGAAACATAAAACAATTTTTTATAATTTTTATTAACGTTTTAAGAAAAAAGAACATTGTTTCAGATGACCCAAATATCTTTGAGTAAATAAAAAAACCAGGGTTGAAAAAATCTTAATTTGTGGAAATTGTATTGAATTATCTGAACAAAGACACATGTTTCGAAAAAATTTTAAAAATCAGTATCTCGAAAATGGTGAGAGATATACAAAAATAAAGTTTTGTCATATAGTAGAACATGCCACTTAGTACGACAGCAACAACGTCACCGAGCTTGGTGGGTGAGCGGTTAGCATTCTGGCCTCGCATTCGGGATGACGCGGGTTCGAATCCCCGACCGGGCATCCGGATTTGGGTTTTCCATGGTTTCCCCAAATCACTCCAGGCGAATGCCGGGATGCTTGCTTCAAGAAGGCCGTGGCCGAATTCCTTCCCGTTCTTTGTCCCCAGTCCCATCCCGCCTCTATTGACCATCTATATGTACGAACCATCAGGTTTGGTACTTGTTGAATTAAATGCGAAACACTCGTGGAATAGCTCAGTTGTCCCTACACACAACCTAGTAACTACTTTTACTTATAAAATCCCATTTACGCACTGCTTTACTTTCTTCCAGCCCAAATACGAGTTGGAAAAATTATCATTTTTTAAAATATTTATGGGGATTTAGTGAAGATTGACGTAAGGCTTTTTTAATAAGTAGTCTAATGGGCATAAACTGAAACCTAGAAATAGGCCGAGTCTGAGAATCATTCGACTTTTATTCCACAATTTGTATGATTTTGAGGCGAAAAAGCAGATCTCTGGTTTCCTAAATTGTTTCCCAAATAAACTTCTGAAAGTTTTTTCACAGTTCCTATGAAGTGTAGCCTACTTAGAATAGCCCAAGAACTATAGTTAACTCTCTGTAAGTTTATGGTTTTCGTAGCGGCCGGCCTCGGTAGCGTAGGGGCTAGAGTGCTGTCCCCGCATGCCGGAGATCGCCGGTTCGAATCCGGCCCACGAGCATGGATGTTAAGTGTTGTGTGAATGTCCTGTCCGTTCTGTCGTGTCCATACTTAGGAGATACAATATATAAACACTGGACGACGACTCATTCATTGGAAGCTATAATAATCACATTGAGCTGGCTGTATGGCCTCAGCAGGCGCAAGTCATTCTAAAATAAAAATTATGGTTTTCGTAAACTAAATGCTTGAACAACTTTTTTTTTCTAAACAAAAAAAAAAAACTTTAATCATGGTTTTTAGGTAGACGAATTTTTGATGGTAAAAACATTTTTGGGATTCCACACTTCAATAAATTTTGTTGCAAATATGCCGATTAATTTCGTTATTAGAATTTTTTTTTAGAATGAACTGTAATTAATTCCGACTTAAGTTTTTGTGTTATATTCATATACTGCATGATTTACATACTGCATTTGATGAACAACTTTACCAAACGAGGAACGAACGCTACTTAAAAATAACTTCGTATCATATTTTTTGTAAATTTTAATGAAACAGTGTTTAGCGAATCTAGTTTATCGTATCAGCTGTTTGCGGAATTCTCAGCTTGCGAAACTCCAAACAGGCGGACAAAGAAATTATTTTATCTTGTTCTTCCGTCAGTTCGTGACATTTTGATTTAAATCCAATCGGCGTGTGGTTATTGGGAGACCAGGTGGACTATGTTGATGGCCAGAGACATTCATAGTACAGTGAAGGCTGCTCGTTTCTTGTCTGTGATTAAAGTTTAAAGTGCGAAAACATAACTGTACCTGGGACCTAAGGGAGCGTCCACAAACTACGTGGCTCCGTCTAGGGGGGAGGGGGACAGAGGTGTTGGAAAGATACGCTGGGCTAAGTGGGGGCGGAAGGGGGGGGGGGTTCCGTGCCAGGCCACGTAGCTTTCCATTCGTATTATTTGTCACAGTTAAAATGAAGTGCAGAACACACAACAGCATGGGAATATTTATTTCTATCATTTAACTATCTCGATATGTTATTTACGATAGTGTGAAAAGCGAAAACAGTACTAAATGTCTTGTGGAATCAAAAGGAAAAATGCTAGAAGCTACGTGGGGGAGGGGGGAGGGTAAGAGGCAAAAGGGTGGTTCACTGGGAACCAAAATGGAGCTGCCTAATCCACTATGAACTACGTCTGAAGTAGTACTTTTATGCATCCAATAGATCACGCATTGAAATGCGACCCAAATGAAAGATCCACTTTAAAAGTCAGCATTTGTAAGGGGTATTACGTTGCTGCTAGAATTTATCTCCTGTTGTGAGTGCCGTTCGTTTAGCGTCGTGTATACACAGCACGAACTGTTGACGGAGCCCAATTTTGGCCTCCTGTGAAACGCCCCCCCCCCCCCAAGTAGCCCGACCATGGAGGAAGGAAATATATGGAGGAAAAATGACGTTAAATCGGTGACGCCGGGATCCTACTGCGCATGCGCGGCGGTTATAGCGGACCGAGCTCAAAACATTGCATTTTCACATTGTGCTCCATGTAGCAAAAATTTGATTTTGTAATAGTTCTAAGTTTTTTATAATGCCAGCTTGTGTTGCTTTCGGGTGCACAAATATGACAGATAGGAAAAAACCTGGAATATCATTTCATTTGTAAGTTTCATTGTATTTATTGTTATTGAAATGTTCAATAGTTATCAGTCAGACCAGTTACTACCATTAAAGATTTATTCATAACTCTCAAATGGATGACTTTGTTTTCAAATATTTGTTGGTGTAGTGCAGCCAATCGGCATACCTTACTATTTTGCACATCATAGACTACCATTACTTTATACGAGTGTTGTAAAGTCTAATTTAAGTGGGTCATGTTTACATCGTGATTGAGTTGTGCATTCTTTCGTTACGTTTGCAGTTTCTACTGAAAGTGTGGGATGAAATTAATTGTGATAAATTGTGCTTTGCGAAATAGGAATCGTGATGATGGAAACAATGTCGTTATACGAAATGTAGTTCGCGTTGCAAAGTTATGAGTGTCTAAAAAGTTTGTTTTTGTACCAAATTATGCCCTGTATGCTCCAAGCATCGCTGTAACCACCAGGCTGTCGCAGTTTGATGCTTGATTCTTACGTAGCTCGAAGAGACAAGTTGAAAATCAAGAGTACCATTTTTTGATATCTCCCTTAGTTCTCGGGATATCGACTAACAAAAATTTGTTGTAGGTATGGTGTGGTTATAATTCCTTGTGCTTTTGGTGACATTTTTATTCTGTTCTATGCCCCATTTCAATGTAACAACAAGCGGCAGTAAAAAAGGAAAACACACACTCTGCATGTGGTTAGGACGGAATTATTTTTTGGTCCAGGCCGCATCTCCACCTCACGTCCACAATTTGGAGACACTATATCCCAAACAGTAAGCGAGATATTGAAAAATGTTTACTCTTTATTTTCGATTTGTTTTCGTCATGTTAAATTAGAATCCATCATCAAATTTCTTCTGCATTTCATTAAAAAACACCTCACCTTTGAGACGATATATCACGATAACTAAGCGAAATACCGAAAATTTGTATTGTTCGTTATCTTTTCTTCTCGTTGTGTTACGTAAGAATACATTTTCAAATTTGATTTTGGTCAATTTTTTTTCTGAATTTTAACCAAGAACACCTCACCTTTGAGAAAGTGTATCTCGAGAATTAAGCGAGATTTCAAAAAAGATTATTCTTCATTTTTTATTTGTTTCGTCGACTTACATAATAATCCATCATCAAATTGTGGCTCCACGGTTATGATAGAGTTCCCTGGATATATTTGGGCATGTTCCCGGTGATTCTTGGGTAGGGTAATATGGCGTCCCCCCACCCCGGCGTCACTTCAGAGCGTGGTGAAGGTCGCTTGCGTCGCCTCCATATATTTCTTCCTCCAAGAGCCCGAGGTGGCTTTTGCCTCAACCCCTCCCCTCCCCCCCCCCCCCCACGTACTACCTAGCGTTTTCCCCGATTGACTGCAGAAAACATTTGGTACTGTTTTCTCTTGTCAGACTATCGTAAATTACATACGGAGATAATGAAATGAGGGAAATAAATATCCACATGCTGTTGTGTGTTCTGTTCCTCATTTTAACTGTGACAAATAATATGAATGGAAAGCTACGTGGCCTGGCTCGGAACACTCCCCTTCAGTGCTGCCAACCTCTTGGCTTTTAATATCCTTAGATGGCCGCTAATATTTTTCGTAAATTGGGTACAAAAATCTGGAGACTCGCTAACTAAAAGAGTAAAACAATAATTATTGAAGACAGGGTCAAAATTAAAAATGCTTTTTGTTTCCAGGTCTTTAAAATTCTAAGTACAAAATAATATTCTACATTCAAAGTAAGAAATATCTCTGAACACGTTTTATTTATCGCACTTTCATCACTGCTGCTGATGCTGTGCCTACTTTTTTTTTTTGGGGGGGGGGGGGAATATACATTATCTACTTTCTTTGATGATATTAAATTTAGCATATCTTTGGCAACAGGAAATGTTAAATACTGCGAACACTTTGACTCTCGGTATTGGTTAGGCCTCTCGTTAGGGGCGTAGCTACTATGGGGCTAGGCGGTGCAGTGCACCGGGGCCCCCACTCAGGGGGCCCCCAAGCATACCTCAAGGGGCCCCAAAGCGCACCTCTGGGGACCCCCAAGCTCAGTTTAGGTTCCTCGCTGCTCAGGGGGGCCCCCATCCATCACTGCTCAGGGGCCCCTAAAGAACAATTAAAGGGCCCCCATCCTCAGTTCAGAGGGCCCCTACCAGCAAAAAGAAGGTCGCCCGTCTGGCCTGAGGGCCCAAATAAAATTTTTGCACCGGGGCCCTTGTTGCCCTAGCTACGCCACTGCTTCTCGGAAGGCACTGCTTTGTAAACCGTGCATAGAGAGTTCGCCGATAGTTCTTTTAAGATCTACAAAATCTGTAACCAAACAAAATATGAGCTTCATTTCAATCGTTGGTTCACACGAGCGGTTACAAGGAAACGATTAACAATTATTGACAATTCTGTAATGTGTAAACACTATACGCTCAAAGTTTAACAGAACACCAGTATAAGGATCAGTAGATCTACGGATAAATCGGTAGACCGTAGTACTGACCCCCTTCCCTTCCCCACGTAGTCTAGCGTAAGTTTGGGGGCATTCACAAATTAGGTGAGGTGTTTCTCCGGATTTCTGGACCCCCCCCTCCCCCTGGTGAGATTTCGTGAGATCTGGCCGGACCCCCCCCCCTCTGGTGAGATCTGGTCCGTGAGAACCCCCCCTAGAAATCGCCCTGGAAACCTTTCTAGACCTTTTTTTTTTGGTCACACCCTAACTTTTTGGCGAAATACCCTCCTAAAATCGACTTTGGCGCAAAATGTAGACTTTTTTTTTGGCTCTACCGTCCCCAAATTTTTCGCAAAATCTCACCTGAGATTTCCGTAGACCCCCCTCCCCCCTGGTGAGATTTCGCCGGACCCCCCTATTTCACCTCACGTAATTAATGGTTGCCCCCTTTGCTGCTAACTCCCCCCCCCCTTCTTAGACCAAGCCACGCTCCCTAAGGGGAAATGACCGTTAGGGAGCGTGCATAAACTACGTGGCTCCATTTTTGCCTCCTGTGAAACCCCCCTCCCCCCACGTAGCCCTACGTGGCTTTTGCCTCTACCCCCCGCCCCCTTTCCACGTAGCACGTAGCTTTTTTCCCTTTTGATTCCACAAGACATTTTGTACTGTTCTCTCTTGTCATACGATTGTAAATTACATACGGAGATAATTAACTGGGGGAAATAAATATTCACATGCTGTTGTGAGTTCTGTTCCTCATTTTAACTGTGAAAAATGTTATGAAAGGAAAGCTACGTGGCCTGGCTCGGAAATCCCCCCCCCCTCCCTCCCCCACGTAGCCCAGCGTAGCCTTCCAGCCAACACCTCCCGTCCCCCCCCCTTTTCTTTTGGACCAAACCACGTAGTTTGTGCACGCACCCGGGCGTCCCTTCACGTGGGACGACAAGCTGGGAATGGACCACCGGCCGCAGAGAGCCTAGGACACAAACAACTCCAGGAATAATAATTACGATCACCTCTTCCCGTGATTTATTATTTATTCCGACTGGTTGGCAGTTTCTATTTGTGTTTCTCTCAATCGCACACCTGTGACTCAACATTTTCCTAGAACAGGAATCTAAAATGACGCTATAACAGTATTTACAGCCGGCCTCGGTAGCGTAGGGGCTAGAGTGCCGGTTCGAATCCGGCCGCGGGCGTGGATGTTTAAGTGTTGTGTGTCTGGGTGAATGTCCTGTCCGTCCTGTGGCGTCCATACATTGGAAAGATACAACATATATACTGGATGACGACTTATACACTGAAAACTACAATAATTACATTGAGCTAGCTGTGTGGCCTCCGTTGCCAAATGCCACTAAAGAAAAAAAACAAAGAAAAACAGTATTTACAATTTTTCATTTTATCCAAAATATTAATTTGATAACCACACCTGATGCTCTGATAGTTCTGTTTTGGCCTAGTTAAAATCCGTTGCTGTTTTGAATGTGTATAAATCATAAGGGTACTAACCAGAAGACTACGTTTATGATCCAGTTCCGGCAAGTTATTTCTTCTTAAAGGAGATTCTTCTTTTTCGCTGTTTCCCTTGTTATCCTTCAATGTCTTAATATTTTTTTGAAAGGAAACTTTTATTTGGAACAAGAAGTGATAGATTTCTGGGATACTCATTTGTGACATAACTCAGTTACTTGAAATCATGTAAAATTCATAAGCTGGTCCTAGCAATGAGTTTTATCTATAGTAATATTATAAACGTGAAAGTACCTCTGTCTGTTTGATACGTTTTCAGCGCTAAACGACTAATCCGATCACGATCCAATTTGACAAGTAGATGTTATTTGCCTTTAGGAAGGTCAGAGGATAATATTTTCTGCATAGATAATACATATTGTTATTGAATTATGAAAAACTATCACCGAGCGTGGTGGTGTAACGGTTAGCGTTTTCGCCTCGCATTCGGGTGGACGTGGGTTCGAATCTCCGTCCGGGCATCCAGATTTGGTTTTTCCATGGTTTCCCCAAATCACTCCAGGTGAATGCCGGGATGCTTCCTTCAAGAAGGCCATGGCTGATTTCCTTCCCGTTCCTTGTCCCCAGTCCCATCCCGCCTCTAATGACCTTAGCCGTCGACGAGGCGGAAAGCCTTTAAAAAAATAAAAAAAAAAAAAAAAAAAAAAAAAAAAACATCTGAACTGTCAAAGATAGATCCACAATACTCTCTCTAATACCCAGCGGCAGAGAGGGTTGGTAGCGCAATGGTAACGTGCTTCTTAAAAATTTACCGTGTGATTTCCGGTTCAACCTCCGATAGGACAAAAAATTTTTAAGAATTGTTTTTTATCCTTTGAGCCAAGGCTGGGATTTCGTCGTAAGGATTCCATGTTAACATGTCGATCCTATAAATTCAGGGGTGGACTGCGTGGCAAATCGTAGGCGGTAGAAGAGTGCCTTCCTTATGCGTGTACTTTATATACGCTATACTCTTTCCACAGGCAGTTTGTGTGCGACCTAAACTAATAACGTTATATATATGCGAAAGTAAGTCTCCGCCTTTTTGTTACGTTTTGACGACTAAATGTGTATACCGATATTGATGGAATTTGACAAGGAAATATTTACTATCTTTAGGAAGGAATTGGTTTTTTTTTTTTTTTTTTTTTTTTTTTTTTTTTTTTTTTTTTTTTTTTTTTACCGTTATAAATAACACTTTTAGTCATGAGACAAGTTCGATGGTAGAATGGTAAATCCATGGCGTGCCCGTCATATTATGCCGACTCGGTGTTGTTTGGGACATATCCTAGGTAACTTTCAGCTTTTTACATCCAATCCTAGCAATCAAATTGTAAGCCAACGCGTACGAAGTCGTGGATAACTGCTAGCTTCACTATAAATTAAAAATGTAGAAATCTCCTTTACAATTTCCACAGTTCATTTGCATTCTTCATTTTGTCGAAAATGTTTATTTGATAAGCACACCTGATGCTTTGATAGTTCTATTTTGTCCTGTTTGAATCCGTTGGTGTTTTGTAGGCCACAACACCACGTTTCTGATTCAGTACTGGAAGTTATTTCTTCTTAATGGAGATTCCTCTTCTTGTTTCCTGTTTTTCTTGTATCTTAATATGTTTCAGAAAGGAAACTTTTATTTGGGACAGGAATGTGACTGGTTTCTGAAAGACTCATTTGTGACATAACGCAGTTACTTCAAATCATGTAAAATTCACGAGCTGGTCCAAACATTGAGTTTTATTTCACTATAAAACTAAAAATATAGAAATATGATTATTAATGACGATAATTTGTAATTTCAGTTATTTTTGGCTGTATCTACCAACTAGCAGATGCAACGATTACACCAGGTGAATCCATCAGTGTTATAAGCAACGGAAGTAATGCATTTGCAATGGAATTTTACGAGGTAAAAAAGTTGTTTGTGAGCCTGAGCTTTATTTCGGTAGTTGCATACATGCAAATGCTAATTAGTGATTTTAATAACGAGTTTTTATTTATTATTACAGGTCCTTTCGGGAACTACAGGAAACTTAGTTTTCTCGCCTATTAGTCTTCAGACAGCTCTGGCGATGGCGTGGTTTGGTGCTGCAGGCGATACTGCATCTGAAATCATAAATGCAACTAAATTGCCAGATGATAAAGAAGTAATTAAGCATGGTTTTCGTGAATTGCTGTCACAACTAAATGTAAGTTTTAACTCTTGTTTATTTGGTAATAATGTAACAACTGTATCTGTTCCAAAGCTACAAACTGAATTCTTTTAGCTAACTTTATTTATAAAGTATTATGTCATACCGTTTGCCATTAAATGTTTGTAATTGTAACTGCATGATTAATTAATTCATGAATAACAAATTTACTTCATTTGTGCATCTTATTTTCGAATCATAATCTATAAATATATAAGACTATTTAATTTAATTGCAATGGTGCACTGGCTCCGGTGGCAATTTCCCTACACACCCATCTTCCCCCTATCCTGCACATACCTACATTTGCCCTCTACAAATTTTAAATTTAAATTCTTTCTAAGTTTTCGGTAAATTATTCATCATTTCTCTAGGTAATTCATTCCAATCCCTGACACCCTTACCTAAAAAAGAGAATCTTCCCACACCCTTGTGCCTGAAATCGAGTGCCAGCTTGTGGTCATGGTCATCTTTTCCCTTCCATGCACTACTTTTCATACCTATTGCAATATCTTTCCATGCCTCATCACCAGTATATGCCCTGTACACTCCCATGACCCTCCTCATCCTCCTCCTGTCTGGCAATGAATCCCATTCCAGCTCCTTTATCATATCCGTCACTGATTGCATTCTGCGATTATTTCCAGAAACAAATCTAGCAGCCCTTTTTTGCACCCTCTCCAACTCCTGTATTTGATACGTAAAATGTGGGTCCCATACTACACTACCATATTCGAGCAATGGTCTGACCGAAGTTTTGTAACCCAATTCCTTGACTTCTCTCGTGCATCCCCTCATCACTCTCTCCAACAAGTGCAGAACTTTGAAACCTTTTCCTACCACCTTTCCTATGTGTCCCGCTCAGTTAAGTTTGTTATTAAAAGTAATTCCAAGATATTTACATTTCAAGTATTCAGTAAGCAATTCTTTCCCCATCTTATATTCATAATTAACCTTTTGTTTTTTATTTGTGTATCTAATAAGCTCACTCTTCTTTTTGTTTGTAGTAGAGCTGTAAAAGTATCGAGAAACTGTGTATCCTTATGTAATAATTACTAAACAAATCAGTATTCATTTCTGTCGAATCGTTGATATCAAATCGTTAATTTTGATACAATCGTGTGCTAGCATGAATCATTGTATCGAATCACGCGCGTATCTGACGACTTCGTTACTATCGTATCGTTTTATTATTCGTTACATTTCACACAATCGATCACTAGTATCAAGCATTATTTCGATCGCGTCACGTCGCGTCCTGGTTACTGGATGACTTCGTTCGTGCTTTGTATATTGTTCATTTAGTAAAGTAAGTTTAGGTAAAAATTTGGTGTAAAATAAAATAAAAGTTGGAATATCACATTTTAAATTAAACGCACTTCATAAATGTTTGAAATCAATAAAATCTCACTTCTCAAATTACCTACGCAAATTTTCTATTTGAAAATTATACTCTATTCTAAACAAAAGCCAAACTCCAAAATAACTTTTTATTTTGTCAAAATTACTTACTTCATTAACAGTGTCAACACTTAACGGTAAAAAAAATGTTAATTATATTAAAATAATGTACGCACATGTTAGTTCTTACACATTTTCCTTTGTAAAGAAACGAATTCAAATCAAAATTCCCAGAAATACGCCACGCACGATGTTCAGATGTCCATTCTCTCATTCAGATTCATTTAGTCGCTGGGCGAACCGTTCAATTTCCCGCTTGATGCGTCGTATTCGTTAGTTTATCGAATCAAACTCACATCCACACGAAAAATGCGAGTAAAGAAATGAATCTGTGAGTAACGTTTCGGTACTTGGAGTCTGGCGACGTACTCCTTACTCCGTAACGAATGCATGCGGTTTCCTACAGCTCTAGGTCGTAGCTGTATCCTCTATGGACTAAAAAACAACCGAACCTATTTATGTACCGATTTTTGTAAAATTGTTCTCAGTGTCACCCGTTGAAATATTCGATCTGACCAATATAAAAAAAAATCATCACGTACTCAAAAGAAGAATTGGCGCCAGGTGGCACAAGAAATAGTTTCTTATTTCAGTTGAATTGCTATGTATAAAACAAAATATAAAATTTCAAATGTGTTCATTTAAACTATATGTGTACTCAAGTCAGGCTTGCCAACTTTTCAAATTTCCACGACCGTACAACTGGAACGCCGCATAACGGGACAACAGGACAACCGTACAACTGGACAACCGGACAACTGGACAATCGTACAACCAGACAACGGGACAACGGAACAACCAGACTACGGGACAACCGGACAACCAGACCACGGGACAACCGGATAACGGGAGAAACCGACAAAGGGACAACCGGACAACCAGACAACCGTATGACTGGACAACGGGATAATCGGACAACAGGGCAACCGGTCAATGGGACAACCGGACAGCGGGACAACCAGACAACTGTACAACCAGACAACATGACAACCAGACAACTGTACAACCAGACAACGAGACAACCGGACAACGGGACAACCGTACAACGTGACAACGGTATAATCGGTCAATGGAGCAACCGGTTAATGAGACAACCAGACAGCGGGACAACCAGACAACGAGACAACCGGACAACCGGACAACGGGACAACCGGATAACAGGACAACCGAATAACTATACAGCCGGACAACGGGACAACCGTAAAAACAGACAGCGGAACAATCAGACGACGAGACAACTGGTCAATGGAACAACCAGACAACTGTCAACCAGACATCCATACAACCGCACAACATGACAACCAGACAACTGTACAACCGAACAACAGGATATCCAGACAACCAGACACCCGGACATTTGACCGCGGAAGAGGGGGGGGGGATGTATGTTAGAAACAGTAAAATTTATAGGACAATTCTTTTTATGACAATAACGAATACTTCTGCTGAAGAAACCATATTTCACTGCGTTTATGCGACCATATTTGACAGTGAAAATAATTTTACATATATTACAACATGCGGTGCAATCATTTTCCTTATACGGCCAAGCTTTAAATCCTTCATTTCCCTCCTCTCTGGAGCGACGATAGCGTTTCTTTGGTAACTCGTTATTTATTTATAACGTACAAGTTAGCTACACTATTCAGTCTTAAATTCTCTGCGAACCAAACGGGTACGACGTTCCGTCTACGACGTAGTGTAGGCAACTGAAACCATAATCCAACTGCTTCACGAAAATCTGATTTGCGACTGAATGTCGTAAACGTTTGAACACAGAGCGAAAAAAGTTGAATTACTTAGAGCGAATAAGGAGCGGGGCGCGACAACCTTGTTTACTTCCTACATATCTGAGAAACCATCAACACGTAATACTTAAAATTTCCTAATAACCGGACACCTTATAGCCATAATACTAGGAATAAATATAATATTCACAAGGATTACAAATTACTGTCAATTGTACAGAAAGGGTTAACATTTACTGGAGCTTCCTTATTCAATGTCTTACCAACAGAAATTAAATGTTATCTACAAAAACCCAACTACTTTAAGTCCAAACTGAAAGAGTTTCTGCTTCAGAATCCATTTTACTCTGTAAAAGAATTTTCTTCTCGGAATTTGGTAACTAAGAATGACTGATAAAATAGTATATATGGTGTATGGAAGGGGAAGGTGACAAAGTTGTCCACAATTACTAAAATGATATATGGTTTTTCTTTCTGTTGAAACTTTTGACAAATGAAGTAATTACACTGTTTACAAAATTTCACTCATATATAGTAACTAACATGGGATAGCATGCACTCAAAAACTGCTGTAAAAAATTATGATACTAACAGGTTTTTAAATAATTGACTGCTTATGAGTTGTGGTAACTAGTTGGTAAGGAAATAACTGGTTGTTAGATGCTGGTAACAAGTTTATACACTGTTCCACATAATAAGTATTAACTAGCTCGGGATTGTATTTGTAGATTACAGGAGATATTGGTTATACTAATGGGTCGTAACTAACTTCTTGTCAATATATAATATTATCAATTACATAGTAATATTGACATTACTAATAAGTGTATGTACTGTTCCACATCCCCGAGATTATTCTCACATGGGATCAAAGTGAACATATCTATCTATCTATCTATCTATGTCTGGTCGCATTTAGTGAACCCGACACGGACAAACCGCGTTAGAGCCGGACAGTCCGGTCAAAAAGCGGACGGTTGGCAACCCTGACTCAAGTCCAGAAATAGCGGAGCACTGCAGGGGCAGCTGGTTACGTTACATTTTGCGACGTGATACATTATCATCAGATTGACTAATTGTAGAAGATAATAATTGAGTTTAACAAAAAAACATTATAAATGTAAAGTAACAGAAAATATTTTTTCATCCATTGTTAACTTATACTAGGGGGAAAAAAGACTCCTCATCTCACAAAATTGTCTGTTTATAGTACTCCACTAGCTAAATTTTAAAACTGTTACGATCGTTTCCAAAACCAGCAATTAATAGAAACCGAAGGTCTGATTGAACGATGCAATTATACAAGAAAAAAATTAGTACTAAATATACTTGTGTGGGTTTATGCTAATGCTAAAGAGATAGATATCCAGAAACGAGTTGCAATGTTATGTAAAAATGATAAATTTCAGTAATTAGCAGTTTTCCATCTTATTAATTTCAGACTGAAAAAAATGTTACATTCGAGACTGCTAACAAACTGTATGTCAGTATCAACACTTCCATAAACGAAGACTATATGAATGCTGTAAGAGAGAACTTTTTCTCTGACATAGAAGCAATAAACTTTGAAAGACCCGAAACAACACAGGAGATTAACCACTGGGTGGAACAGAAAACACAGAACAAGATTAAGGATTTATTCTCACCAGGTAAGCTGTCACTTTAGAATGAGAGTTCACTTTTTTTGGCTTCGAAAAAAAATTATATTAACAGTACATTTAATTTTTAGGATGTCTGTCTGATCCTTTTGAAATCACAACTGGGGTCAGGCAAGGTGACAGTCTGTCTCCACTACTTTTTAACTGTGTTCTCGAAAAGATCATTCGGACCTGGCGAGCGAAATTAAAGGAAGTTGACTACACTCCATCACGAATAGGAACTAAATCTAAAGGGATCACAAAAGACACTCTAGCTTTTGCCGATGACATCACTATCGTATCAGATGACGTAGAAAACTACTAGGATCCAAATTGAAATTGCTGATCAAACCGGTTCACAGATATCTTTTGAGAAAAATGAAATTAATGACAAATATCAAGGATGCTCCATGAAACTTCAAACCAAATACGGGGACATTAATCAAGTGGAAAAATTTAAGTACCTTGGTGAGATCATTATGAAAAATGGTTTGGACAAAGAACCTATTCGGGAAAGGATTCGAAAACTAGAAATAGCCTACCAAACTTCGCGTGAGGTTTAGAATAAAATATGTCTTTCACAAAATACTAAAATACGTCATTATAAAACATTTCTGAAACCAGTGGTTTTGTATGCAGCTGAAACCTTGTTCCTGAATGCCGATAAAGGACTTCTGCGAGAACTAGAGAAAAAAGAAAAATTATAAGAGGAATTTTGGGTTACAACTTTAAGAATGGCGTCCATCAAAAGAGATCCAACAAAGAAGTCTACAGCAAAATAGAGAAAATCACCGAAACAATCTGCAAAAGACGGTCTCGATTCTATGGCCACCTCAAACGGATGGAGGAGAACAGACTAACAAAAAAAAAAAAAAAATTATATGATTCCAGACCCAAAACAGTAATTCCCTGGTTTTAATTTAATTTAATTTAATTGCAATGCAGCACAGGCTCCGGTGGCAATTTCACTACACACCCATCTTCCCCCTATCCTGCACCTACCTACATTTGCCCTCTACAAATTTTACCTTTAAATTCTTTCAAAGTTTTCGGTAAATTATTCATCATTTCTCTTGGTAACTCGTTCCAATCCCTGACACCCTTACCTAAAACAGAGAATCTTCCCACACCCTTGTGCCTGAAATCGAGTGCCAGCTTGTGGTCGTGGTCATCTTTTCCCTTCCATGCACTACTTTTCATACCTATTGCAATATCTTTCCATGCCTCATCGCCAGTATATGCCCTGTACACTCCCATGACCCTCCTCATCCTCCTCCTGTCTTGCAATGAATCCCATTCCAGCTCCTTTATCATATCTGTCACTGATTGCATTCTGCAATAATTTCCAGAAACAAATCTAGCAGCCCTTTTTTGCACCCTCTCCAACTCCTGTATTTGATACGTAAAATGAGGGTCCCATACTACACTACCATATTCAAGCAATGGTCTGACCAAAGTTTAGTAACCCAATTCCTTGACTTCTCTCGTACATCCCCTCAGCACTCTCTCCAACAAGTGCAGAACTTTGAAACCCTTTCCTACCACCTGTCCTATGTGTCCTGCCCAGTTAAGTTTGTTATCAAAAGTAATTCCAAGATATTTACATTTCAAGTCTTCAGCAAGCAATTCTTTCCCCACCTTATATTCATAATTAACCTTTTGTTTTTTATTTGTGTATCTAATAAGCTGACTCTTCTTTGCATTTATCTTCATTCCATTTTTACCAACCCAATTAGATATCCTGTCCAGATCACCCTGCAACTGTTTACAATCCTCAATCGTTTTGATTCTTTTATACAGCATTATGTCATCTGCAAACAATCTAATTTCAGATAGTAAACAATCAACACAATTATTCATTAGAATAATGAATAGCAATGGTCCCAATACGCTACCCTGTGGCACACCCATTTTTGCTTCCACTTCTTTTGATACTACATTTCCTACCCTAACTTTCTGTTTTCTACCTTTTAAAAATTCTTCTACCCTGCAAATGACTTTCTTATCCACTCCAATGGTTTTTACCTTATTTATTACCATTTAATGGCTTACTCTGTCAAACACCTTAGACAGATCTAGTGCTACACTATCAATTTGGCCTCCCTTGTCCATGTCATCTGAAATATCTTGCATATATCCCACCAACTGAGATTCGTATGAATATCCTTGCCTGAAACCATGTTGCCTGCTTGAAAACCACTTACGTTCCTCACATATATTTCTGATGTGGTTGCATATCAATCTGTCCATTAATTTACCTACCACTGAGGTCAAACTGATTGACCTGTAATTCTGAACTCTATTTCTTACATCTCCTTTATGTACCGGTACTACTATTGCACTTTTCCAGTCCTGTGGTAAGCAGCAAGTGTCTAGACTCAATTTAAATAATATTTCAAGATAAGGTACAATGTCACATGCGGCTACCTTTAAGATATCTGTAGTAATATTATCTTCACCAGCCCCTTTATGTTTTTTCAGCTTTCTTATTTCCTTCATGATTTCCTCAGGATGGATATCAAATTTTTTACTATCGTCATTTCTAAATGTGTTGTTATGCTCGTTCTCCGAATTTGACCCTCCTGTTTCTGATTCATTGTCCCTAATGCTTTCACTGAACCAGTTACTTAAAATCTCTGCCTTTTTCAAATCGTCAGTAACTTCTTCTCCATCCTTATCTATAAGTGTCCCTACATCCTCCCTTCCCCTCAGTTTCCTGATATAGCCATAGAAATTTCTAGATGCATCAGTCAATGGTCCTCCTGCCCTGACAATACTCTTCATAAACCCATCTTTATCCATTTTCTTTGCTGTTATTAAGTCCTTGTTTAGTTGTTTTGAAGCTAGAATCAGAAGATGCTTTAAACAGAGATGTATTTCGAAAGAAGTTAATGACAAGTGGGACAAGCCGAGACGAACAATCCAACGGAAGACGCGGTACACTCTGGACAGAGGAGCGCAAACAGGCGCATTCAAAACGAATGAAGGAGTCCTGGGCCCAAAAGAAGAAGAAACTCGACGCCAAATAAACAAAGGCTTAACGAGGTCCTAGTTGGCATCAACGAATAAATAAATAAATAGATATTTAGACAATCTTCGAATTTTATTGTTTCCGTAACTAACACTTACTTTGCCTTTTAAACATTTTCAGATTCATTTTCAACATTCACAGAAGCGGTTCTATTGAATGCGGTATACTTCAGAGGAAACTGGACTGTTCAATTTAGTGATGTTTCCAGAATGCCATTCCACTTATCGAGAGAAGTCAATAAAACTGTTGAAACAATGAAAGTTAAAGGCGATTTCGAGTATGCTGAATTAACTGACTTGAAAGCGAAGGTTGTGCAACTCGACTATATTGTAAGTATGATGTGCAATAGTGAATCAATGCTTTTATAATTATTAGTATTAACTTACTGTGGTAATAGAAGTCAAATAATTCTTAAAACTCAGTCATATACAAGAGATACGATAGCTTACATTAACAGTTTAGAATCCAATATAAATGTAAAATTTCAGTTTTTTTTTTTTATTGAAACAATATCCCTGAACTAAAAGTTATTTTCTAATATTTATAAGGACGCTAATAACCTCGATGTCGACGCGCCCTAAAGCAACAACAACAATAACAACAACAACATCTAATATTATTTTCGTTTGTGTTTGTAGCAAGACGCTAAAATGTTGATAATCCTGCCAGATGAAATAGAAGGTTTGAAGGAACTGGAGAAGAATATCAAAAGAATTGATCTCAATAACATTAAAGAGAAGCTAACTACTAAGGCTGTAAGCATTTATTTGCCTAAATTCAAGATTGAGACCTCTCTGAACCTGGAAGAGGCATTGCAGCAGGTGAATCTCATTTTAAATCTTCGCGCTGTATTAAGGGGGTAGCTACAGTTATCAGGTTTCAAAAAAAAAAAAAAAAAAAAAAAAAAAAAAAAAGATTTTTTTCTTTCGATTCACAAAAATGGTTTTTACTTTTGACTTCATGTTGGTGAAAAAATTATTTAAATATCTTTGACAGTGTGGGAATTATGCAAGTCCTGCACGATTGACAGCCATTTAAATCTTACTGCACTTGAAAGTAATCCAAATCTTTAACCTTAAATATCTCAAAACAGCAATTCATCAATTGACTTTAAAGATAACTTTTTTTCTAAATGCATAGATCGTTTTCAAATTTGCAGGACATGTTCTACATACTAAGTATTACAGTCCCTACCATTATTGTTTATGCAGCTTTTCCCAAATGAAAAATATGCTTATATGTTTAAACAAAAAATACAAGAATTTTAATTTGTTGAAATTTTTTATTAATAACAAATATAAAGTTAAATATGTTGTATTATTGGTTTAAATAATTGTGTCGATATTAGTTTACAAGATTAAAAAAATTTCAAATATTATGCTTCCTTTCAGTAAAGACCTTAATGATGACATATTTTTAAGTGCAAATTTGGATGGTACATTAAAATATTAGTAAATAATATTTTTATTTTAAAAATCAATTTTTATGTACAGCTTTACAGTCCTATAGAGCTACGAAAATTGAACCCTCAAATTTAAATAGATTTGGAGAAAATGAAATTTCAATTTCTACAAATATTTGTGTGTTAGTTGTATCTACCCCCTTAAGATTCTCTATTTTTGAAAGTAAACACGTCCAGTTAATTTACCTTGGTAAATATTTTTATCCTGAAGGATTTTTCTTGAATACAATAATATTACAGTGCATATAATTTTATTTGGCAGTCAATTTATCTTCACAGGAAAATCCTTAGATTCATTTGGTTTTGCAGTCCAGCTTTTCTTTAATGATAATAAATTCATTGAATTAATGTTTGTGTAGTTAATATTTTGTCATCAAATTTAGTAACGTTAGAAACAGTTATAAATATATAGCTGTGTCAGACTGTGGCTTTCACTTAACAGCTTATCACTTATAATAATGCAAATTTCCTATTGTGTACCTTGTTAAATAATGATACAATAAATAAATAATACTTAAAATAACATGGATAATGTGGCTTGGTTGGAAGTATTGTGCGATAAAACAGAAAATGTGTTTTCTTATACCCTAATTAAGATGGATAAGCTTACTTGACCACATACACAGAAAATTTTCAGTTTAAACTTGTCTCTGAGTCTTGCATTGATACTTATAATTCTGTTTAATTTTCTGTGACGTGTATATTTGATTTAGATTTGTAACCAACTCAAAATTCAATAGAAACAGGTGAAAATTAGTGTATTTTGCACAGCTGACTTTGAAAACATATTTTCTTTCTTGTAATTACAGATTATTTATGGAATTTACAATTCGTCATAAGAAAGGCAGGAAATATGTACATATTTTATTGTGTTTTGGTATAAATGTTAATTACGCTTGGACCTCTGGCATAAGGATCAGATCTGCAAACACCAATCCCAACACTTATATGATTTTTACTGTCTAATAGCAGTTTCACTGTAACTTAAAATAGGATAAAGATAAATGCAAAGAAGAGTCAGCTTATTAGATACACAAATAAAAAACTAAAGGTTTATTATGATTATAATGTGGGCAAAGAATTACTTATTGCAGACTTGAAATGTAAATATGTTGGCATTACATTTGATAATAAGCTTAACTGGTGGCAGTCAAAAATGTGTGAACTGATTTGGATGCCGCTGGGTAATATGGAAACTGTTAACGTGTGTCTGTTCTTCCTAATCAGTAGCGGGTTACTGATAAGTAATCAGTATTAGAACATACTCAGTATTTTTTGGATTCTGGAAATGATCTGACATTCACATGTGATGTGATGCCAAGCAATACTACTGCTGTCTGTGATAGGAGGTTAAGCTTGTAATGAACACATCTCCCAAATTCTTAGAACCTAAGGGGGAAATTGTAATAAAGTCTTTAAAACTATTTCCTATATCTTTAGAATAAGTAAATGACCGTGAGAGAAATAACTGTATTGGACTACACTGATTAAAGAATGTAATGTTGTATGAGATATAATGATACAGAAATTTTTGAAAAAAATATCTTTGTGCTATTAAAATTAAAGATATAACGAAGCAAATTTCAATTTCTGCATTAATACTGAATAATAGTATACATATTTTGACCTCTTAAAATCATAGTAATTTAAAAACTTTCCAATACTTGTTTAAAAAATATATGTTTTTGTGGTTTTGTAATGTAAATAAAAAACAGATAAATAGATTTTTAGATTTTTATATAATTGTACTAAATATACATTAATATTAAGAGGCAAAATTAGTGAATACAAATATTTGGTAATTGTCGTCTAATATAATGCACTGCAAACATAAATATCTTGGGTGTTCATTATTTTTTTTAAGTTATAATTTTAGATTAAGATCAATAGCCTTGCTTCTATTGCAGACTGGAATCAAAAGAATGTTCACCTCTGATGCTGATTTCACTCCCATGACTAACAGTAATGTCAAAGTTGACTCAGTCGTGCAGAAGGCTTTTATTCAAGTCGATGAGACAGGAACTACAGCCGCTGCGGCTACAAGTAAGTAGACACAACAGTATGAGATAATATAAAATTATGTTTATCTAAAATATTCTACACTACATTTACCTTTTTTTTATCAAATGTGCGCAGGAAGTTAAGGGGTAATGTAAATATTTGCCTTTAAACTCAACAAGTGTTAAATTATTTTGAGGTAAGTCTTTAATAATTTACTTGTAAAACTTGTCAGAAAAAATAAATTACTATAGGAAACTGGTAGTATTGTGTTTTAAACTCCACTGTGATGGAGAAAGTATGCGCATGTGTGTGTGAGAGAAAGGGAGAGAGACAGAGAGAGAGAGAGAGAGAGAGAGTTAGTGGGGGAGGGGGGTGGGGAGGATGTTAGGGGGTAGAGTTATTGGGGCTTAAAAATGAGCACGCTCGTAGTTTTTCAGTATAATAAAAATACATTGGAAACATCCACGTGTGTCTAAATTATATGGCCAGAATAATAGATTATAAATCAATTGAAATCTGTGTTTATAATCAATATAGTCAGGGGGTAAATAAGCATAGTCAAACCCTTTACGTAAGAATCACTCAGAGAATAAAGTTACAAAACATTGTGTAAACTGAAATTACGTAAATCTCATGCTCTAATTTAAGAATGGTGTTTGTCGCTGAGAACAAAGAAAAGTGTTTAAGATGTACTACAAGTTTAAAACCGAAATTAACTCATTTGTTCTTTGTTTCAGAGGTGAGAACTCAAGTTCGCTCAAGACGGTATCGTCCAGAGCCAGTGTTGTTCAGGGCGGACCATCCGTTCTTATTCCTGCTGTACAGCTCGGACACGGGAGCCATCCTGTTCGGGGGACGGGTGCTGGACCCGTAGTCAACAAGGTTAGCACACTTCAGCTGATTTTAAAATAAAGAACAATATTGACCATTGATTTATAACAATACAATAACATTCATTTTCCATTGATCCCAATATAAGAGACTGGCTCTGTGGGATATGGAAAGTTGTCAATTTACAGATAAACAGTTGCATAACAAAATAATAAGTACACCACTAGATGTACACTCATAGTATACATGGTACATTAAACACTTCCATTACAAAATAACACATACACCAGAAGATGTACAGTCATAGGATATAATTATGGTACATTAAAAAAAAAATAACAAAATAATACATACACCACAAGATGTACAGTCATAACATACATGGTACCATAAACAATTATGTAAGAAACTAAATACATACACCAGGAGATGTACAGTCATAGCATACATGGTAAATTAATTATGTGAACTATATTTACAGAAGATACTGGCAGTTATTTCGTAGATACCTTAGAAATAAATTCTTCGACAGAGTAGAAGGAGTTGTCAATTAAAAATTCTTTAAATTTTTTCCTGAATTTATTCTTATCATCTACTAGACATTTAATATGTGTTGGGAGCTTATTGAAGATATGTATCCCTGAATATCGGACCCCTTTTTGAACAAATGACAATGAGTTGTAAGTCTTGTGAAAATCATTTTTACTTCTAGTGCCATAATTGCGTATTTTACTATTTGTTTCAAACAAAGTATAATTTGTGACTACAAAGGACATTAACATCAGATGCTAATGTTAAAGTCCCTAACTTCTTGAACAGCTCTCTACATGAAGTTCTATTGCTAACCCCACACATAATTCTTAGTGTGTTGCTTATACTCTAATTATTGACTTGGGCTATTTGTTCATAAACGAAACAAGAAATTAAAAAAAAAAAAAAAACCACTAGATCTTACTAATGATCTGGATGAATTCTATATTCATGGAATAAAAATTAAAAAGATAAATAAATTTTGTTGTTTGTGTTCAATTTAAGCAATAGAAGGAAAATGTAATATTAATAAAATAACTGCCAATGTCTGGAAAGTACTCGAGATGCTCTATTCACTTCTACGGAGCAGGAATGTTATGAATAGAGCAAAAAGAATTATATTTAAGTCATTATTGGAAAATACTTATATAGATCAGAAACTTTGCCAGTCAACCAGAAACATGTTAAGAAGTTGAAAGCATTAGAAATAGATTAGCAAGAATATCAAGAAAATAAAAAGTAAGGAGTACCGAAATCATAAGGCTAATGTAAGTGAAAGAAGAAATGTATGAAGTTATAGAACGAAAAAGATTTGAATGGTATGGCGATGTAAGAAGGATGGCAGACACTAGCATACCAAAACTAGTATAGGAATGGGAAGTTAAAAGAAAGAGGAAAAGAGGACGGCCCGTGTTTACCTGTCTCCAAAGTGTACAAACGCAATGAGAAGATTTGGTGTAGAGGAGGAAGACCGAAATATTTGCAGAAATATTCTGAGAAGATTAAGTCATGTTCTGTTCCGAGATTATATTGTTACTGAATCTTGGAGTAAGACCTCTGTCGTGAGGAGAATCTCTGTTAATAATAAATAATAAGTTAAATTAAATAATTGCCATAAGTAATGATTAGTAATGTGGTAAAGAAATCGGTATAAATGACGTAGCTATACATAAAGTTTACTATACAGAAAGATAAACTGTTTTATAATTTTTGCTTTTATTCTACCCAAAGATAATTTCATCAATCAGAAGTACTTTCAAAATACTGTTCCATATTACATTCAGATGTATACAGTGCATATGTTGGTGATGGGGCTTGGAGGGATATTGGTCAAAGAATTAGGAATAGTGCATGGAAGGGGAAAGACAGCCATGACCACAAGCTGGCGGTCGATTTCATGCATAAGGGAGTGGGAAAATTTTCTTTTGTTGGTAAGGGTGTCAGGTATTGGAACAAATTACAAAACAAAGTTATAAAAAATGTACCAAAGACGCTTAAGCAATCATATATGTTATTTCTATAGGGTATTTTTTTGTCACAAGCCTGTATCCTCCTTCATACTTAACCGAAATCAATGAATGAGGTGTCATTTTAAAGCTTATGGTCTCCACTTTGATCACATCATATTTTTAAGAAAGAAAGTTTCCGGAATTTCACCATTAAAGGGCAAAAATGTAAATATGTTTAAAATGTTGTTTTCTGTGTTATAGGTCATTTATCTCCCTGGATACCTATCTGAGATCGTTTAATGAAGTATCATTTTAAAGATTAAGAGCTTTGCTTTTGTGCCGTCATATACTAAGACAAGAACTTTTCGGAATTCGACCCTTAAAGTGCAAAAGTATCAATATTGTTGCAATGCGTTTTTGTGTCACGAGCCATTTAAGTCACTTCATATCTAACCGATATAGATAAATGCGGTATTATATTAACGCTTAAGGTCTCCACCGAGGTAACATTATATTTTAAGAAAGGAATTTTTTGTAATTTGACTCTTAAAGGACAAAAATGTCAATTTTTCTAAAATGCGTATTTTGCGCCTCGAGCCATTTAGCTCCCTGGATATCTAACCAAAATCGATAAATCAAGTAAGATTATGAGGTATAATGTCTCAGCTTTGGTGACATCATATTGCAAGAAAGAAAATTTTTGTAATTTATCCCATAAAGGGAAAAAGTATAAATGGTTTCACAGCGCATTTTTTTGTCACGAGCTGTTTATCTCCCTTGATATCTAACCGATATAGATAAATGCGGTATTATATTAACGACTAAGGTCTTCGCCGAGGTAACATTATATTTTAAGAAATGAATTTTTTGTAATTCGTCCCTTAAAGGGCAAAAGTGTCATTTATTCTAAAATGCATTTTTTGTGTCTCAAATCATTTATCTCCCTGGATATCTAACCAAAATCGAAAAATCAAGTAAGATTATGAGGTATAATGTCTCAGCTTTGGTGACATCATATTTTAAGAAAGAAAATTTTTGTAATTTATCCCATAAAGGGAAAAAGTATAAATGGTTTCACAGCGCATTTTTTTGTCACGAGCTGTTTATCTCCCTTGATATCTAACCGATATAGATAAATGCGGTATTATATTAACGACTAAGGTCTTCGCCGAGGTAACATTATATTTTAAGAAATGAATTTTTTGTAATTCGTCCCTTAAAAGGCAAAAGTATCAATTATTCTAAAATCATTTATCTCCCTGGATATCTAACCAAAATCGATAAGTCAAGTAATGTCTCAGCTTTGATGACATCATATTTTAAAAAAGAATTTTGGAATTCAACCCTTAAAGGGAAAAGGTATAAATGGTTCTACAACGCATTTTTGTGTCACGAACCATTGATCTCCATTAATATGTAACCGAAATAGATAAATGTGGTATCATTCTAAAAAATAAGGTTTCCGCTGTGGTAACATCACATTTTAAAATTGAATTTTTCTGAATTGAACTCTTAAAGGGCATAAATATCAGTATTTCTAAAATGCCTTTGTTGTGTCTCGAGTCACTTATCTCCCTTGATAATTAAACAAAATGATAAACGAGGTATCATTTTAATGATTGAGGTCTATGTAATGTCTTAGGTTCTGTTAAACCATATTTTAAGAAAGAAATTTTTCAAAATTCTAACCTAAGAGGGCAAAATTATTAATATTTCTAAAAGGAATTTTTCTGTCACGAGCTATTTATTTCCTTTCATACTAAACCGAAATTAATAGATGAGGTATTGTTTTAAATATTAAATTATCCGCTTTGGTCACATCATATTTAAAGAAAAAACTTTCTCCAACCTTCATTCAACCATAAAGTGGCAAAAATATCATCATTTCTAGAATTTTGTTTTTGTTTTTTACCTTGCTTGATAACTAACCGAAATCGATAAATGAGATATCATTTTAAAGATCAAGGTGGCTGCTTTGGTTACACCATAATTTATAAAAGAATTTTTTGGGAATTCCGCCCTTAAACGGCAAAAGTATCAATAATATTTCTACAGTGTATTTTATTTATTTATTTTTTATTAAAAGTCATTTATCTTCTTTGATACCTAGCTGCAATCGATAAACATCATATCGTTTTGAAGATTAACGCCTCCAGTTAGGTAAAATAATAAATTAAGAAAGAATTTTTCGGAATTTGGTTCTTAAAGTGGTAGTGGGTATGAGAAAGTTCGGAGCCAAGTCCCTAGATTGCAGCAACAGATATCACAGAGAGGTAAATATTTTTTTTTATTCAATAAGTAGCTTTACGGATATATTTTTCTGTTAAAGAAACACTTTCGTTTTGCTACACAATTCCAATGTACACATTTTATTCGCACAGCAACAAATGTCACAGAGATGTTGATATGTTGTGTGCATTTTGTTCAGGTTGGTTGTATTCTGTTAAGGTCAGTGACAGATTGTCGTAAATACAGAGTGTTTTAAATTTCCCTGTTTCGTAATATGTTGTAAGTATTTTGATGCGTACCTATTACACTCAAAAAATTAATATTTGCCACAAAAGTACGGTTCTACTTTTAATTATACTATAAGCATTCAATCTCGCTATTCATCGCATTTTATTCACAAAATTTTCGCACGGGCCGTCTAGTTAAAATTAAAATTTGAAAATTGGAAATGTAAATGGGAGACGAATTTAACATTCCAGTTATAAAAGAAAATTTATTATATGTATTTATAAAGGGGTAATTAAATGACATCGCAATTATAAATAATAATAATAATAAGATGCTACTGCAGTATTACTAGTTCATGTCGAACTAAAGTAAACGCCAAATAGATTGAAACTAAGTTTATTCACCCACAATTCACAAGACATGTAGGTTTTCCATTCATATCGTAAACTTTCTGGACTTTTTTGAGAATTCAGAAAAAAACGCTTCCAATTTAAGGAAATCTGTCCTTCCTCTTTCCAATAATGGTATTGCAAACTAAGTTGAGATTATTTTTCACCCACAAATTTTCCTCCATTTATGTACCAAAGTTGCCCCATCAAGGTGGGAAACTTTGGCACAAGTCATTTTTCTGGTTCAAATCAATTTTAAAAGTGGTTAGTACTAAAATTAGAGTAAAATCATTTTATTTTGTCTCAAATTACACACATTTTCAGCTATTGTGTTTTGTGTTTGTTTCTGCAAAGGCTTCGGCAGAAGTATCTTGACCCGCTCTTCCGCCTATCACTTTGACCAACCAGGGTGACTTCAGAGGTGTTTTCACTTTTCGATGATGTGCTCCATTATGGATGTATCAATGAATTTTTCAAATGTGTGTATTTAACTTGACCCACAATGTATGCATGTTCATGTAAGCAACATGAAATGGGACATGCACATAACTTCCGTCGTAGGCAAGGCTAATTCTAAATTACGATTCATTGGTCGTATTTTGAGGAATTGTAATGCTCATACAAAGGAAACAGCGTATAGAACACTAGTGCGTCCGCATCTGGATTACTGTTGTGGGGTTTGGGACCCGTATCGCAAGGTTCTGATTGACTCAGTGGAGAGGGTGCAGAGGAGAGCCGCTCGATTCGTGACTGGTTGCTACAGCCCTTATGAAAGCGTCACAGAATTGATGCATAGATTGGGCTGGGATAGTTTTGAAGACAGACGACGTAGCTTGCGTTCGAATTTATTGGAGAATATGCGAAAAATATTTAAATTTCTAGTGCAATGAAATACTTCTTCCGCCAACCTATTTAGGTCGCAATGACCGGAGGGATAAGATTAGAGAAATAAGATGCCGTACTGATACTTATATGTATTCCTTCTTTCCTCGCACTATTCGGGATTGGAATGGGCGGGTTTAGGATTGGTGCTTAGCACCCTCTGCCACCCATAATGTTTGTAATTTGCAGAGTAAGAATGTCGATGTAGATGTGCTTCGCATTCTCAAACTTAAAGAATTTTTGTATTAAGATTTATTTCATTGACCATTGTCAGAAAAATTAGCTATCTAATGACACCACCTTAGAGACCTATCAGATACTATAAGTATTCCGTTCAAATCAAATTTACAGCCATTTCCAATTTAATTCTTCACTGATCTTCCAATTTCTTCGAATAAAAAATTTGTAGGGGCAGAAAGGGAGCAATGCCATTAACATACCTAAATTAGCTTTTTTTTATTGGAACTGAAAACTTTAATTTTCGCCTTGATTATGAATCATCATTTAGAGAAAATGTAATATTCCTCATAAGTTGTTGGTAACTATTAGTTCAATTGCTTTGACACTGTCCCAAAGTTGCCATGCGGAAGTCGTATCATTACAAAACGTTACCAAAATTTGTAGATAGTATTGATTATATTTTTAATTGTTGTCTAAATCAATAGCTAAGACATGTATTTCTTGATTTAACTACCTGTTTTATCTCATCTGCTTCTAGTTTTTCTTTGCTATATGAAAGTTTCCAGAACAACAGAGCACTTTGCAACTGGCAGCTGTAGGAGATGTAAAATACATGGAAACCGTGGTGTCCTAAAGTTGCACCTGTTGTTCCAAAGTATCCCCCGTTTACGGTAGTAGTTTAGAAATCAGTCAGTACCATATTTAATGCGAAAATGTGAATCTGATGGGGTCGTTTGTGAGTGATAAGATCAAAATGTTATCTGAGTTGTTTGTCTTAGTGCACCTAAAGGCTATACATAAAAATGAAGCTCTTGTTTGATAAATTAAGAATATGTTTACATTATTCTTGAGACGTTGTATGAAACTAAATTTAGATGATAATTTTTTTATTCTAAGCAGTTAATCACTGAAACGGCTCACCCTTAATTCTAGTTATTCATAAAAATAATCATTAATCTCAGATAGAAAGAGTAGGGCAATGAATGGAGCATTTTATTTTGGACAGAACTTATCATAAGTTTTCCACAAGATATCTCACTCTCTGAAATATGTAAATGACACAACTGGTGGCGGTACACAATTAATAGAATGAAATATCTCTTTCCAAGGTAGACGAAACCTTTCTCGCTGAAAAAATTATATCAACTGCCTCAACATCTATTGTTGCAAACAGCCGCGAAAAAGGTTTCCAGAAATTATAACGCAGTCACAAACTCATCGAGTATGGAATTCTTCTCGTGCAGCGTTCAGTGGCGTTGCAGCTTCATAGAAAAGTTGGACGCGTGTACTTCTGGAGACTAAGGGCCTTCCTTTTCCAGGATATCCAGCCACAACTCTGATTTTTTAGTTTCTCAGTCACAATAAAAAAATTTGAGCATTAACATTTCACAAACAGTTTACCTACCAGAAGCAAAAAAGGAAAACAAAATTAAAATGTACGCTTCAATAATTTTCACCTTACTTTGTGTTACATTTCTTCGTCATCATTATATCACAAGGAAACATTTCATTAAGTCCCATTCTAATGATGATATTCTTACTTGACATATCCTAATGCCTGCATTTTTCATTATTTATTTATTTGCTGACTTCAGCGTTTTCACTCGTCTGATGCAATCCTCCATCCCTTCCTATCTTGTGCTAACCTCTTCATACCCCTTACAACCCACGTCCTCAATTCTTCATATATTATAATCTCTGTCTTCCTCTGCAGTTCTTACCTTCGACTGCTCCCTCCACTAACAATTTAACCAGTCCAGCATGTCTCAAAATATGACCTACCAGCCTGTCTCTTCTTTCTGTAAGCTTCTTCCACAAAGGACAGGTGGTAGGAAAAGGTTTCAAACTCCTGAACTTGTTGGAGAGAGTGATGAGGGGATGCACGAGAGAAGTAAAGGAATTGGGTTACAAAACTTTGGTCAGACCATTGCCTGAATATGGTAGTGTAGTATGGGACCCACATTTTACGTATCAAATACAGGAGTTGGAGAGGGTGCAAAAAAGGGCTGCTAGATTTGTTTCTGGAAATTATCGCAGAATGCATCAGTGACAGATATGATAAAGGAGCTGGAATGGGATTCATTGCAAGACAGAAGGAGGATGAGGAGGGTCATGGGAGTGTACAGGGCGTATACTGGCGATGAGACTTGGAAAGATATTGCAATAGGTATGAAAAGTAGTTCATGGAAGGGAAAAGATGACCATGACCACAAGCTGGCACTCGATTTCAGGCTCAAGGGTGTGGGAAGATTTTCTTTTTTATGTAAGGGTGTCAGGGAATGGAATGAGTTACCAAGGGGATTGATGAATAACTTACCGAAAACGTTAAAAGAATTTTAAGTTAAAATTTGTAGAGGGCAAATGTAGGTGGGTCCAGGATAGGGGGAAGTGGGGTGTGTAGGGAAATTGCCACCGGAGCCTGTGCTCCATTGCAATTACATTAAATCAAATTAAATCTTACTCAACTTCTTTCCTCACCCATCATTTCCAAAACTCGTTCATTTCGTACTTTGTCAGTCTACTTAATTTTCAGCATTTTCTGTGACACCACATTTCAAATGCTTCAATTTTCTTTTTTTCTTGTATTCCTAAAGTCCATGTTTCGTTACTATAAAGTGCTGTGCTCCACTCATAGAGTTTTGAAAAGTTCTTTTTAATTCCTAGATCAACGTTTGAAACCAAAAGGTTTCTCTTTTTCATGAAGGCTCTTTTCGCTAGTGCTATTCTGCTTTTAACATCATTCCTGCTTCGGCCATCGGTTGTAATTTTGGTTCCCAGTTAGCAGAACTCACTCACTTCTCCTATTGCATCCGATCCTTTTTTTATATTTAACCTACTGTGATTGGTATCGTTTCTGCTATACGTATTTATTCACTTTTGTCTTGCTATGATTTATATTTAGTTCATGTCTGTTATGTAAATACCTTTTCAAATATACCGCCAGATTTAGAGTTGTCTTATGTTTCGTAGCATCAATGGATAGACAATTAGAACTTTGTACAATTTATGTACAGATGCAGAATGTCACCAACTTTCTTTTGTCTCTTGTCTAGATCGCTTGATATTTTTAAGAGGTAATGATGAATAATTGGAGGGGACACTGACTATACTATGTTAGGGGCAAAATGACGTCATCTGTTTTCATTGCTGTATACCTTTCCATTCAGTATTGTATCTATCTTTTCTATACACTCTTATGATACAGTTTTAAATTCTAAAAGTTATACATTTTTTTTTTTTTTTTTTTCAGGAGCTGTGAATATCTCGACAACGAAGAAAAGAAAAAGAATTGCACTTTTTTTTTATTATAACGTTGTATTCCAGAATAAAACTTCAAGAATATTGGGTCTGAATCTATACATCATATATCAGCCTGTATATTTAAACATTGCTTGATTCTTTTTTGTAATTTTGAATGATTAGCAATAAACCTATTTTTAAAAGTTTCGTTTGTTGATGCACGTGTAACTGAACGGAAATAAACAAAATCAGCAATACATAACAAAACCTTAATGACTGTTTGTATTTTCTTGTAAGTGAGATGTTAATGATGAAATTGTAGTGTGGTTTAAAATTACAGACTTAAAGGTAGTTCAATGAGTAAAATTAAATCCTATGAATTTAATCATTATATTATTTAAACATTTCAATTATAGTTATTACTATTACCACATTATGAAAGAACAAGAAACCATATAGTAGAATATACAAACTATTTGTAATTAAAAAAAAAAAAACTCAGTAACGCCCTATCACAATGTTCGTCTTGTAGGATTGATGTTAAAGATTCCTAATTTTCCAACGAAATTCATATTCTGATCCATGAAACATTGGAACTGAAAGAACAGAAAATTAATTATACTAGTTCTATTCAGAGAAACCAGACAACATTTACATTAAAGTCTTTGTTGTAGAAATACTTCTGTAGGACGTTCCATGTATTTCAATTAATATTTACTCTGAACAGCATTTTACATCTTTAACAGTTATTGATTGTTTTTCAGCGCATTGCTGTTTCTTTTTCTTATCTCAGCTTCATCGGAAATCTATACCACTTCAGCAAAGCCTCGAAGTTACTTTTAGAATATGTTTAGCCTGTTAAACGTTTAAAATATGAAATATAAGTAAAAAATCATTTTGAATGTACTATGAGCCTAGAAATCACATGAAGAGTATTAATCATATATATTATTTCGATTAGGTGATTTTTTGTTGTTGTCAGAAGCCACTATCTCCCTTAATAACCAACCAAAATATATGAATGATATATCATTTTAAAGCTGACGGGTTCCACCTTGATCACATCATATTTTGAGAGATGAATTTTTCGGAATTGAGCCCTTAAAGGGTAAAAATGTCAATATTTCTAAAATGCAGTTTTTTGTACCAAGAACTATTTACCTCCCTGCATTCCTAACTGATATCGATTTATAAAGTATCATTTTAAAGATTAAGATCTCCGCTTTCGTGACATCATATACTAAGAAACAAGTTTTTCTGAATCCGACTCTTAAAGAACAAGTGTATAAATATATCTGCAACGCGTTTTTGTGTCTCGAGCCATTTATCTCCCTTGATATCTAACCGACATAGATTAATGACGTATCATTTTTAAAGATTAAGCTCTGCGTCGTGCTTACATCATATTTTAAGAAAGTAATTTTTCGAAGTTCGACCCTTAAAGGGCAAAATTATTATTATTTCCATAATATATTATATTTGTCACGAGCTATTTATCTACCTTAATAGATCATTTCTCAACTTCGATTAGATATTATTTTAGAGATTAAGGTTTCCACTTGGGTCAAATCATATTTAAATGAAAGAATTTTTCGGAATTCGACCCTTAAAGGTGAAAAGTATCAATATTTCTACAACCCATTTTTGTGTCACGATCCATTTATCTCCTTTGATATCTAACGGATATACAAAAATCAGGTACAATTTTTAAAAAAGTAAGGTGTCCGCAGTGGTCATATCATATTTTAAGAAAGAATTTTTTCGGAATTCGACCCTTATAAGGCAAAATCACCGTTATTTCAAACGTGTATTTTTTGTCACGAGCTATTTATATATCTATCCGAAATCAAGAAATGAGGTAACATTTTAGATATTAAGGTCTCTGGTTTAATAAAATCATATTTTAAGAAAGGAATTACTCGGAAGTTGACCCTTAAAGGTCAAAATTATCATTATTTCTGTAACATATTATTTTTATCATGGGTCATTTATCTCCCTTGACATCAAACCGAAATAGATAAATGAGCTATCTTATTAAAGGTTAAGGTCTCAGCTTGGGTCGCATCATTTCTTAAGAACAATTAATTCTTTTTTTTTTAATTTAACCCCTGAAGGGCAAAAGTAATAACTGTGAAAGTCGCGCGAATGAGACAGTTCAGAGCTAGCCGCTAGATTTGCTGATTTTCAAAGAAATAGTTTTGAGTCTAGAAAAAAACTTCGTATTACAAAAGTTGTAAAAAATTGTGTTCTCTTTCAAATTGGAAATAAAGCAATTTTTGCTAGGACTCATTAGGTAAGAGTTATAGATGAAAAACTGAAAAATGTACTAATGTTTTAAAGTTTTATGACCACAGAAAATTGTGCCGAGATGTCGGTCGAAAACTTGGTTTCTGCATACTCTCACTAATATATACAATATAAAAAAAAGTCTACGTGATACAATGTTTGTGAGGTCCCCTTTTAACGACCTCATTACGGGACTAATAAGCCATCGCCATGCACAGACTGGAGGGGCGGCAGTGACGTCACGAGGCGAACCATGACGCCTCAAATCTCAAGTCATTCATTCATGCCCGGGCTGTCTCAGTATCCGACGGTCAGCTGACCTGAGCTGACGTCTCGACACCTGACGAAGACGGCGGAGCTAGCCGTCGAAACATCGTGTTTTCAAAACACTATCCGGCAGTATACCCGTGAAGACTTCATTGCAATACAATTATAGTTCCAAATACTGATGTAGAGAACCAAAAAATGAAAATTTAGTTTAAAAACACCTTATTATAGTTATAATCGTAGATTAAGTTTTCATACTGATTTCCGAAAGTTTTCTTGTTGGGGTAATATGGGGCCGTCCATTAATTACGTGAGGGGTTTTCGGGAATTCCCCCTCCACTTTAGTGAGAATTCGTGAGATTTCGCCGGATGCCCCCCACCCCCTATTTCACCACACGTAATTAATGGATGCCCCTTTAACACAATATAATATACGAAATACAAGAAATAAAAGCTATGTTAAACATTATCGGTGACGGTCCCATAAGGGCGTCCTGAGAAGCATTTGTCTGTATAGTCAGAAATTCGTAGTACACTATCCTAACGACACTCCTACTGATGAAAAGTGTATATTAAAGCAAAAAGAAATTACCTCTACATCTACATCTACATCTATACTCTGCAAATCACAAATACTGTGTGTGGCAGAGGGTGCTAAGCACCAATCCTAATTCTGCGCATTCCAATCCCAAACAGATCGAGGAAAGAAGGAATACATAAATGAATCAGTACGGCATCTTATTTCTCTAATCTTATCCCTCCTGTCATTGCGACCTAAATAGGTTGGCGGAAGAAGTATTTCGTTGCACTCGTAACTTAAAGATTTTTGCATATTCTCCAGCAAATTCAAACGAAAACGACGTCGTCTGTCCGCCAAACAATCCCAGCCCAACCCACGAATCAGCTCTGTGACACTTACGTAAGGACTGTAACTAGTGAACACATAAGGCAACAGGAAAATTATACCGAGCGTGGTGGGTGAGTGGTTAACGCTCAGGCCTCGCATTCGGGAGGACGCGGGTTCGAATCCCCGTCCTGGCGTCCAGATTCGGGTTTTCCATGGTTTCCCAAAATCACTCCAGGCGAATGCCGGGGTACTTGATTCAAAAGGCCATGGCCGAATTCCTTCCCGTTCCTTGTTCCCATCGTTTCCCGCCTGTAATGCCATCTACGTCGACGAGGCGTAAAGCCATAAGCAAAAAAAAAAAGTTACCGTATACAATGTTGTCGGTAGTACAGTCGGCGGACATTTCTAAACACATTTTGCCGCCAACGATTGCATATGCTGCAACGAATATAAAATTGTAGCAACTTTTCATAATTTCGTATTAATACATTCCTATGCCGTAGGTAATAACATGTATTTCTGGTTAGTAACTTTTATGCAACTACCCACATTTCGATTTATTTTACTACATTGGTATGTATTTTGTAGCAATAATATGAGCATTTTGTAAAATATTACTGCCGATGGAACATTTGCACCAAATTTCATAACAAATGGACAATTAACTGTCAGTAGGCCGTTATTAGACCACTGCCAAATTGTTTATATTAATTCATAGAGATGATTTGGTATATTAATGAAATTACTTTCTGTTTGGATATTGGTTGTAGTTAGAAGATGTTGAATGGTTCCAGTATTCTGCTTTAATATGGAAATTTACGTGGATTGAAACTATTCTTAAGCGTTATCACATCGTAATGAATTACTTCTAATTTCCTTTGCTTTCAAAGAATCCATATTACTAACGTCATTATTGCAGCCGCATGTAAGTAGTGGCGTCAATGGTTCAAGATTCGGTAGTGATACAATAAATGTATTAATGCACATGTGATAGAAGCTATGATTTTTGTAAGGAAATATTAGCAAAGATAGTGGTTAGGATGAAATGCAGCCAGGACCACAATGCCAACTGACACGCTTTGTTAAGGCATAATGCACGATAGATTCAGTTTCATAATTTACGCTGAGTAACACTAGGTTTTAAGATTCCTAGTTAATTTTTAATTTCATTGTTGCTTGTTGCTATCGTCACTAACTCAATACCACGTAAAAAGTTCCAACATTATGGCGATAAAAATTACAACCGTAAACACGCATTATAAAATCAGAGTATAATGAAAAGAATTTATTCTCCTGGGCTTAGTTTGATCAACAGCCAAAAAAGTACGAATGGCGTAAAGTCGTTCGGAACATGGGAATATCCGAACAAGTTATTATGCAAGAAAAATGTTACATGCTCAGGTACATTGCTGGCCAAGCTCTTTTTTAGGAATCTTTCTTCCGAAAAAAACTGAATTTCACATCCATATGGCAACTAGTTTTTTTAAGGAACGTTGTACAGCTTTTAGCGTCGACTGCAAACATATCGAATCAGAGGCAGATTGTGTAACTGTCTGTGATATTAATTACCTCGGCAATTGCGCTTGCAGTAAATTATATTTTACTTGCGTCTATTAGTTTTCGTTCACGTATTTGGTGGTCTAGAAAACTGAAGAGCCAACATCAAAAAATAAAATTAGCAGTGTTATCTTCTGTAGTTTTTCTTCAAGGGAGTTCTCATCTCAAATACAGTGATTTTCGGCCCATATTTGTATCGTCTGGAAACGGTTTTAATTACATGCTCCGTCCCTTGGTGCATATATATTATTAGCTATTACCGAGGATGTTAATCCGGACATTTATTTTAATAAATTTAAAACACAATCCAAATTGCTGCGCCAGTTTCTCCGTGTTAATCAGAAATAATTCAATTGAATAAAATATCAGTATTTCTAAAATACGTTTTTTGTGTCTCGAGTCATTTATCTCCCCTGATAATTAAACGAAATTGATAAACGAGGCATCATTTTAAAGACATTCCGTTACACCATATTTGAGAATGGAATTTGTCAAAATTTGACCCTTAAATGGCAAAAGTATTAATATTTCTACAACGCATTTTTGTGTCACGAATCATTTATCTCCCTTGATACCTAAGCTCATCTCTTGTTAGTTGGATAACCTGAAAGATCTCTTGATTTTCGGTGACATTTTTGCCATATGAATCGTAGCTTAAGCAAGGGTTTTTTTTTTTTTTTTTTTTTTTTTGTAGAACTTAGACCATCGTTAACTGCAGTCAATTAATTCATCAATTTTTATTTCAACTATTTAAAACTTATCAGGGTTGTTTGAGGAATTCTGTATAAGTGCAATAATTTCATCCACCGTGTAAAACCTATCTTCTTTCTTTCTTCTTCTAATAATACCAAAATCCGTATCGTTGGGCATAAAAGACTCATCAAACATCTTTATCAGACACAGTTGCATCATCATTTTCACCATAGCATTATTTTTATTTTGGCCTGGTTATCTCCAAAAATATGTGACGTTCTTACATCTTTGTCAACATTATTTTCTACGTACTTATTTAGCAAGGTAGAGACTTCATTTACCCCTGGCCTCCCTCCCCTTCATGCCACAGTGCGCCACCAATAAGACCGTTTAGAGCAGACAGGGAACCCTTGTCAAAGACTAGTTTCCTATCTGCAGTAAACGGAAAATTAAAGGCCTATTCCATTGGGATGACAAGTGTTCGTTCTATAGTAAACGATGTATGCTGTATGTAGGAACAGTATTAGTGAAAAAAGCTACTTTCGAAAAAATATGGACTTGTTGTCTTTCTGCAGTAAGCGATTCATATATATTTGATATTACAGCAAGTTTACTATGAAGCACGTTTTGTTACAGAAGAGGAGATAAGATGGTGCATCGGTGTTTTGATGGTCGGGGTGATCCAGTATCCATTAGGGTAGTGAACGTTCTCCGAATATTCCGTCACATTCTGCGCTTTGAGGAAATGTCAGCGCTAACGACATGTTGTGAGTTTAGTATAGCTGCTGCGATGGCTTGGATCGTGTGTGCAGGTGAGACAGCTGCTACATATACTATAGAAATGTCGGAGCTGTTAATGAAAAATTCCGCTTTGATTTGTAGCTACAGATATTGACGTCGTTTTACTAAACGGCAGTTTCTCTTTTCTAGTATGCATCGAAACACTTTGCTTAAAACTCTCCGACATCGCACAAATTTGATGGGGGGGGGGGGGGGATGTACGAGAGAAGTAAAGGAATTGGGTTACGAATCTTTGTCCAGTTTAATGTGGAATCAGAACCACGGAACGTCCCGGCGTAGTTCATATAATCAAATACAACTCCTGAAAATACCTGCTCACCACGAGATTTGAACCCGTGATCGGAGAAAGAAACTTTGGGAAGTAAGCGCCTTAAAGAATATTCACAAAGGAAACAAACAAACATTCATTTTTATTTCCTACTAGCCTCGTACCCGCGACTTCGTACGAGTGGATTAAGAATTTTTTTTGCCAGAATTAAATATAAAAAGTGGTTGGTACCGAAGGATTGGTCCCAAACAATATCGAGTCGACATAATATGACAGGAAACCTATCACTATATCATTGTACCGTCGAACCTGCCTCTTGAAGAGAATCAATTTCCAACATATTTCTGTCACCATTCGATAAGGTTTCAAATTTCGTGACTACAACTGTTAATCATACTGGAAAAAATATCCTGTGCCCTTCATACAGATTTCCTTATAAAATTCCATCACAACGATATAGCCATTTAGTCGTCAAAACGTAACAAAAAGACAGAGACTTACTTCCGTATTTATATTACTATTACTGCGGTTCACACTCACACACTGACTGCGAACACCACCTGAGGGATCATTATAACGTAAAAAAGAGTACACCTACAAAATTGCAAGACTACCTACGATTTGCCTCGCATTGCACCCCTAACTTTATAATATCTACAGTTTAACAATTAATCCAAATAACCTACGGCCCAGGCCTGACTCTTACGATGAAAATCAATTTTTAAAAATCTTGGCCTCCACGTAGATTTGAACCGGAGACCACGACGTTCGTAAGCAAGCACTTTAACCACTGAGCTGCCAGTTCACTACACGGAAACACGGTCTGGAGACGTCCACATCCAACGTGTCTGTCTATCGCCGTATTTCGAAGTTATGACACAACATGTGTTATTTATACAGATAATTTTTCAACCAAATGTAGACAGTATTTTTCTCCTTGTTTCAAAGGATGAGTGTGCAAAGTTTCATCGAGATGGGATGAAAACTGTGGATTTGTATGAAGAACAAACAAACCAACAAACAAACATACATTCATCCTTATATATAAAGATGTAGCCTACAAGTACATACTTTTACTGCTGACCAAGCGCAATACGTCATATTTATAGCTGTAGACATTCGGCTATTACACCATGTTGTGACGCGAAATCATAAGATTTTACCCATCCAAAAATGCCTACATCGCCCATGTCATACGCGCATCACGTAATAGCATGTCGGTGACGGGAACTCACAGATTTACCCCCCCAACCCAACATCGCCTAACGTGCATATAAAAGTTTTTACTTCAAAAATCTTTTAGCATCGTGTACCCACAACAGGAAGTATAGACTAGAGATGGGTCACAAATAACTAAACGGCCAATAACCGTTATTTTAAAATCGCCGTTTAGCAAGTAACGGCCAAACCGATAACTGGAGTTATTCAAATAACTGTCAGCACCTCCCTCTGACAGCGCTGTAATTGTTTGTCGACCGTCCGCTACGAGTGCATCAGTCACCGCTTATTGCTTCTCTCACCGTTATTAATTGTATTAGACACCACTAGATGACACTACCACCGCAAAATAATAGTTATTAACTACGATAGCGACCACTAGAGGACACTACCTATGGAAACCGCTTTTTAATACGTTTGACCGTTATTAATAGCGATAGCAACCAACAGATGTCACTACTACTGACGACGTCAAATACTACTTTGCAGATATTATTTGCGATGGGGTCCAAAATTTATCATATTTGTACAACTTACTGACCATTAAATGGGTTTTCAGCATCCATCCTTCCATAGTAAACAACGTGATTATGCGTTTTGTTACAGCTGTTTACTTGTTTTATAGCGTCTTTGCCAGTTGAAGGCGTTAGTAACTTCAATAGCGATCGCTAGAGGACACCACCTAAGTAAACAGCTTTTTAACACCTTTAACCGTTATTAACTGCGATAGCAACCAACAGATGGAGAAACCATCGAAAAGCGCTAGTATTTCCACAATTCAATTAGTTTCAAACAGCAAATCATATTTATATTTCAAATTACTTTTATGTACGTCTGAACAACATATTTAAATTGCAGCTGGTCTGTTATTGGGACACATTTACAACATATGTAAAGTATGCTATACATATAACTATAGCCACACAAAACTTAATGGGAATTAATAGCCAGACTGAAAAAATTGTTTACTTTCAGCAAAGTTAATTTTCTGTTCTTTACGAGAACGCAACGAGGAATGCTGTATTTGTTGCATATATTCATAAAAACTCCTACCACAAGTTCTTTAGTTTCAAACAGAAAAATATATTAACACGTAATCAAAACTGCCCACTTCGGATTATTTTTATATATCGTACATCCCTAAATCACTTATACTTCATTTCCTCCTGTTTGATCACGTCATACACTAACCGCTAACGCTGGCCGTGTTAAAATTCTATATTAATTTACCAAGGCATCACTGCCACTTATTAAACAAATACATGAACAAAAGTCGAAGGCGTATATAATGTCTCTAACAGTTACTATGGAAGCCGCTTATTAGGAAGCCGCTTATTTGAAAGCCGCTATTCGTGACGTATCGTTAAACGCTAAATAACGCTAATAAGCGGCTTTTCGTGACGTCAGGGCTATTTCGCTATTATTTGGGGGCGTGGCCGCTATTTTCGTCACATCCGGTTATTTGGCATTTCCGGCGTTTTCAACATAAGAAGAGCGTTTCTGAGCATAGATTTTAGTGGCGTCTCCACAGATATTACGTCAAAAAAATAACTGTACGCTATTTCTAACGGTTAAAAAAAGCAGTTAGAAAAAAGAAGCAATAACTGAATAACGTATTACTGGAAAAAAGCGGTTTGCCCATCTCTAGTATAGACTGCTCTTAACGCACAAACAGCGAAGGAACGCAGAGAGACAAGCGAAAGTGATCCTTAATAGCGCTCTCTAGGAGTCCCGTTACGTGCGACAACTTCTGGAAATGGAGCGCTGACCGCAAACAGATGAGGCGTGTGACACCAAAATTTTCCTGGAATTTAATACTAGGAACGTGTGAGGTACACAACCTCACATTTTGTGATTTTGACATTATTAAAGCTATTTTTTTATTTAATAATCGTAATTGTATTTAAGTTACTAACTCTGAATTTTAAGTTCCAAGGTCAAAGCATGTCAAGATGGATATAATGAGATCTCTCGAAAATAAATAACAGTCGAGAGAGTTGAAGAAAAGATTTGGAAGGAAGAGGACGTGTTGGTTGTGGAAAGAATATGATTTAAGGGAAAAGATGAAATACGAGGCGCGTCCAGAAAGTAAGTTCCGTTTGGTAATAAAATGAAATTGTACACAGATACAGAAGAAATTTTTATTGCACAAAATTCTACAACTCTTAAACTACTTTTCCACATAACTGCCGAAATTTTGCAGGCATTTGTCATAGCGTGGCACCAGGTTTTGTATACCTTCTTCATAGAAACCTGCCGCCTGTGTCTTCAACCAGTTGGAAAAAGTTTCTTTCAGCTCGTCGTCATTGGTGAAGTGATGACCGCCAAGGAAAGACTTGAGATGTAAGAACAGATGAAAGTCTTGCCAGTTCTTCTGTAACCAAAGGTGGACGCCCACTTCGTTCTTCACCGTGCACATCACTACGCCCACCATTGAACTGTCGGACCCATCTTCTCACCATCTACATCTACACCTACATATATACTCTGCAATTCACAAAATTGTGGGTGGCAGAGGGTGCTCAGCACCAAAGCTAATCTCTTTGTTGTGCATTCCAATCCCTAATGGTACGAGGGAAAAAAGAATTCATATAAGAATCAGTCCGGCACCTTATTTCTCTAATTTTATCTTTCCTGTCCTTCCGACTCAAATAGGTTGGTGGAAGAAGTATTTCACTACACTCAAAAGTGAAAGTGGGAGTACGCATGTTTTCCAATAAGTTTAAACGAAACGTGTGTCGTCTATCTACCAGAGACTCCCAACCTAATCTACTAATCAGTTCTGTGACGCTTTCATAAGGACTGTAGCAAGCGGTCACGAATCGAGCGGCTCTTCTCTGTACTTTCTCTATACTTTCGATCAATCCCTTACGAAACGGGTCCCAAATGGCACAGCAATAATCCAAATGTGGAGGCTCAAGAGATTTGTACGCTATCTCCTTTGTTTGTTCCTTACAATTTTTCAAGATTCGACCTATGAATCGCAGCCTAGAATTTGCTCTACATACTAACGAATTAATGTGTATGTCACATTTCATATTCCTTTGTACTGTTACTCGCAAATATCGCATCACTCATCGCATTTGGTCCGTAAACATCGCAAATTTGCCGATAAATTTCACTTGGTTTCACTTTCCTCGCATTCAGAAACCGACTCACAGACCTGATTTCACAGGCGGCGGGATTTTCAATCAACGCCGACATTTCAAACAAGCACAACAAAGCGTACGTAACTGACAGCGATCTCCAAATGGCGCACGTTCTTCCCCTTGATACACATCGTCTACAGCACATGTGCGGAATTGCAATCGCAGCACTGCAGCGGAGATAAATTGAAACGGAACTTACTTTCTGGACGCGCCTCGTAGAATGACTCAATGGAGAAGCGACAAGAATCCTGGCGGGATTAAGTAGAAAATATTAGCCTGAGGGCAGAAGGTTAAGGGTTTTGATAAAGATAATGTAATATGACTTTTGAAAAGATAATTGTCTGTTAAATGGAAAATATATAAGTTGTGAGATAAGTAGAAAGTGTTTTATTTGAAATTGAAATATAGATATAGACAAAAGAGTTGATTATAAGTTTGTGTGGTAAGAATTTGATTAATAATAATTTGATTTACAGCGTGAGTATCGGAATAAAACCAGCAACGGACAAAGCGGGATCAAGGAAATCCTTATGTACTGGTCTGGTGCAGGAAATATAAGTAAAAGTATTAATTTCAAAGTATGGTAAAGTAACACTCACATGTGTTCACCGCAAAATAAAAGGTAACGATACAAGGGTACGTTACAAACGGAATGCTGCTAATGTGATCTACCATCAACGTCAGAATATTATTATCATTAATTTTGACGGAGATTATGGCCGGGTGTCAGACATAAGGTATTCCACTAATAGAAATGAACAATGGCAAAATATCAGTAGGTATATGCTAAAATTTAGTGTTCCTCAAAGTGGGGTACGTGAACCCGAAGGGATTCGCCAGTTGATCGAAGGGGGTTCCCGACAAGATTTACGTAATGGCGGACACGCTAGCTCAAATACAATGGTTCCCCGGTGTTTCTGCTGTCGTCAGTCTTTCGACTGGTGTGATGCAATCCTCCATCCCTTCCTATCTTGTGCCAACCTCTTCATCTCTACATACCCCTTACAACCCACGTCCTCAATTATCTGCTTCATATATTCTAATCTCTGTCTTCCTCTACAGTTCTTACCTTCGACTGTTCCCTCCACTAACAAATTAACCAATCCAGCATGTCTCAAATTATGACCTAGCAGCCTGTCTCTTATTCTTGTAAGCTTCTTCCACAAACTTTTTTTCTCACCCATCATTTCCAAAACTCTTTCGTTTCTTACTTTATTCGTCCACTTAATTTTTAACATCCTTCTATAGCACCACATTTCAGATGCTTCAATTTTCTTTCTGTCTGGTGAAATGAAATTTTATGGTGTTCGTGGAGTTAAAATATTGAGAAACACTGCGCTAAATCAATACGGCAAAATAGACAGGAATTTTTTTTTTTTTAAAATGAATCGCTTGAGCTTGATTGTAACTACAGCATCCACCCGTTGCAGCTTTATACTTCGTCGGCGTGGAGATCATTAGCCGCGTTAGAAAGGAAGGAAGGGGAAGGAATTCTGCCATGGCTTTTTTAAAGGAACTATCCCGGTAAAAGTCTGCCGTCACTGCGGGAAAACATGAGGAGGCGAAATCTGTATAGCCGGACCGGGATTCAAACCTGCTTCCATCAGACGAAATATCGAATATTCTGTGAGAGCTCAAAATTATTAACGTTACTTAAAGTTGAATTTGTTAAGCGAGGTGCAGGTCGAGCAGTTGTTTGCGACCGCGGAATTCGCTGACGCGAATCGGCAATTTCCGAACTTCGCTGACGCGAGTCCGAGGTTACGAGGACGGTCGGCACGCTTCGCGAGCTCTCTTTGCCCGGAAACATCATAGTATTCACATCGGCTCTCGCACGGTCACCCCGCTGCCTAACTAACTTGTCGTCTGTCTGGAAAATTACTATTAATTGGAAGCGAAGTGGACCCGCTCCTCGGCCATATTTTGTGTAACTTTGGGGCTAATAAATAAGTTAAATGTTCGCGGCGCAAGTCCTTTCCCGCAAGACTTCCCCGCATTCCAACCAGTTCTGCGACTGGTAGATTAAATCGCAGAGGTGTCAGGAAATTTATAGTCACAACAGCCGAACGCGGTAAGGAGCGGCAGAAGAATTCCGGAACGGCAGAGGACGTCGTTGTAACAATTCGCTGCAGGTTGGTGCACCCATCCCCACGCGCCAAAGCCATCCGGCCTCCTTGACAATTCGTCTATAGTTTCAACGCTTTCTGCAAGATTAAGTGGAACTTTCAAAACCAATTAGTACGTATCCGTGCAAATGATGTCTTGAAAATTGTTAATCTCGTTTTATAGGATTTTTTTTTTTAAAGATGTTGTGAATATGGTAGGTTTATAATTTCATCGTGTGTTTGTAATTTCGTCACAGACTCCATATTCGTTTTAGATGAAACAAAGACCCATAAACAAAGACAATAATTATCCGTTTAAGCAGCAACGGCCACCGACGCAATTATTTTATTCAAAATGTCAATCGTGTATAGTAAATTGAAGTTAAATTAAAGGAAGTAATTATATAAATACCGTAATAAAAAACAAAATCAGCATCCACCTGAGTTCCTCTTTGGAATATTATGCTCTATGCATTCGTGCCAAACGTTTGTAATTCTGATACTACTCTGCCCTCATATATCGTGACATTATACAGAAATCGGAACATTTTCATATTTTCAAATTCATACTGTCGTATTTTTTATTTTTTTTATTTTTCTTTTTAGTTTTGAGATGCAAACTTTAAGATTAAAGCAAAATGTAGCACAAACACTCACATTGTACCTTACCTTTAAACATTATTTAAATTGTGCTTTGATACTTGCTGTTTACTAGAAGACTGGAAAAGTGTGATAGTAGTGCCGGTACATAAAGGAGGGGTGGGAAGTAGAGTCGAAAATTACAGGCCAATCAGTTTTCAGGTTTCGTATTTCCTTCATGATATCCTCAGGATGAATTAAAAACTTTTTGGTCTGCTCATTTATTTAATTTAATTGCAATGGAACACAGGCTCCAGTGGCAATTTCCCTACACACCCAACTTCCCCCTATCCTGCACCCACCTACATATGCCCTCTACAATTTTCAACTTTAATTTTTTTTAAACGTTTTCGGTAACTTATTCATCATTCCCTTGGGTAACTCATTCCTATCTCTGACACCCTTACCTAAAAAAGAGAATCTTCCCACACCCTTGTGCCTGAAATCGAGTGCCAGCTTGTGGTCATGGTCATCTTTTCCCTTCCATGCACTACTTTTCATACCTATTGCAATATCTTTCCATGTCTCATCGCCAGTATATGCCCTGTACACTCCCATGACCCTCCTCATCCTCCTCCTGTCTTGCAATGAATCCCATTCCAGCTCGTTTATAATATCTGTCACTGATTGCATTCTGCGATAATTTCCAGAAACAAATCTAGCAGCCCTTCTTTTCACATTTTCCAACTCCTGTATTTGATACTTAAAATGTGACATCACTGGTATGTAAATTAACGGAAAGATTGATATGCAACCACATCAGAAATATATGTGAGGAATGTAAGTGGTTTTCAAGTAGGCAACATGACATGCAAGATATTTCTGATAAAATGGACAAGGCAGTCTAAATTGATGGGACAGCATTAGATCTTTCAAAGGCTTTTGATAGAGTGAGCCATAAAATGATACTAAATAAGATAAAAACTTTTGTGGTATCACAATCACATCTAATGCTCTGAAAGATACTGTTTCCTCTACAAAATTCTGAAGATGTATTAGAAGTATTGAAATTATGAGGTTAGTAGCAAGAAGATAATCTTAGTACAAAATAGCAACGTTTTTCTTCTGAAATGATATTTCTTTTTCTTCAAAACATTAACATTCTTCAGAATGAAAGTTTATAATTTGGCTCAAGAGTAGGACACATTAGGAATGACTTATTGTGGCGTAATGCAGTTGTTTCAAATCCGGTAAAATTCGTCAAGTGATCTAGCTATGTATTATTCCTGATGAAATTATTTGTCAGTCAGTTTTTATTTCATCATAAAACTAGTTATTATGAAATCTTTGGAAGAAAGCTAAATTTATAATGTTTATTTGAAATTTCAGTTCTTTTTGGCTGTATCTATCAAGTAATAGATGCCAACACTATACCCAGTGAATCTGTCAATGTTATAAGCAATGGAAATAATGCTTTTGCAATGGACTTATACGAGGTACGTCTTGAATTTTACTTTAATCATAATATAAAAATATACATTTAATTTGATTAAAGAAATAGGTTTTTTATTATTGCAGGTCCTTTCAGGAACTACAGGAAACTTAGTATTCTCGCCTATTAGTCTCGAGACAGTTCTGGCGATGGTTTGGTTTGGTGCTGCTGGCGATACTGCATCTGAAATCATAAACTCAATCAAACTGCCAGATAATAAGGAAGAAATTAAAATTGGATTCCGTGAATTACTGTCACAACTAAATGTAAGTTTTTGTAGTATGTTATGGTAATAATATAGTTTGTTGTGTAAGGAAGGAGAGAGAGATAGATAGAGATAGAGAGAGAGAGAGAGAGTGAGAGAAAAAGAGGGAGAGAGAGAAATATTGCATTGCAATGTGATTATAATGAGAGCTTCAAGATTTAAACTTTTAGAAATAACAAGTTTACTTCATTTCGATAAAAACATTTCTGACCAAAATTGTGTTATATTAAGAGCTTTGGCAAATCATTATCAAAATGACTAATAGCACAATCCAACATTCAAGTTAAAAAAAAATAAACAAATATTTTATTTTATTTTATTTATCGATCTTTTTTCATGTATCCCTGCTCAGGAAGGACCTCTGGGATGTGAAACATGTCATGGTTAAAACACATACATACAATATGAGCCATAATCATAGTAAAAACAATTATGTCTTACAAAGACAAATAAAGAGTATAACAATAAACATAAATTTTTACAACTGAATTTTGCAAAAGTCATATTGAATAGAATTAATTATTTTGTTCAAATTCTTTAATAGAGTAGAAGGAGTTGCCAATAAGATAATCTCGCAGTTTTTCTTTAAATATATCTTTATTATCTGCAGACTGTTTTATATTCTTGGGAAGTTTAGTAAACAGATGTATACCAGAATAATTAACTCCTCTTTGTACTAATGACAGAGATGTTTGTGTTTTGTGCAAGTTATTTCTGCTTCTTGTATTGATATTGTGTACCTGTGAATTAGAAGTAAACAGGTTAAAATGATCTATGACAAAGCACGTGAGAGAATATATATACTGAGAAGTCTTTCTAAGGATATTGAGTTTTTCGAAAAGTTGTCTGCAAGAACTTCTTGGTTTTACCCTACACAACACCCTAATAGCTCTTTTCTGTGCTATGAAAACGTTTTTATTTTCTGAAGAGTTTCCCAAAAAAATTATGGCATATGATATGGCTGAACGAAAATATGAGGAGTAAACCTGTTTCATTAATTCTAGATCTTTTTCTCGCCTCTCGTTGGCATATATTTAAACAAATACACCTAGTTTGTCTGCTTATAGTATGTTACTAGCTAATTTTGATAATGCAATGTTCATTTTTCAAAACTAGCAATTAATACAAACTGAAGGTATTGTTGAACGATACCACCATTCAGAAAAATGTCAGTACATATCTTGGTGGGTCTATGTTAATACTAAAGTGACAGCATATTTAGATACTAATGTGTATTTTTTAAAAAATTTAAGTTATTATCACGTTCTATCAATTTCAGAGTGGTAAAAACGTCACTTTAGAGACAGCCAACAAGCTGTATGTCAGAATCAACACTAGCATGAATGAGGACTACTTAAATGCAGTCAGAGAGAACTTCTTCTCTGATGTAGAAGGAGTAAACTTCTCAAGACCTGAAACATTACGAGAGATTAATCACTGGGTGGAACAAAAAACAGAGAACAAAATTGAAAATTTGCTTTCACCAGGTAAGTTGACATACAGGCTGATTTCATAATGACGTTACAAACCGTTGGGGATATTGGTGAAGGATAAATGTTGCAATCTGGGGTAAGAGGCCGCGGTCCAGAAACGATCGAGTTGGAAGTTATAAGTTTTGTCTTAGTCTTCATAGCACTGAAGCTACCAGCCCCAACTTCCGAGCTCTGATCATGACGAACAGGACTCCTGGTGAACACTTCCATAATTTCGCCTGTTAATGGACCAGTAATGATGCACGTTACTTGATGTCAGTGAAACCGAAAATCCTGTCTACTGCACTGCACAGTAGGCTAACAATGAATTCCATTTAAATTTCAAGGGATTCTGCTATGGTTGTTCAGAATTGCGTCCCCAAACGTCGATGCAGACAGTCCATCGTCCTACAAACTTCTGTCGTAATGGAGGTAGGAATAAGGCCCGTTTACACGTACGCGCCAAACTGGCGGTTTGGAAGGACGCTCCGGACTGCCGCGCCGGAGCGTGAGGTTGGACCGTCAACACTCCAGTCGCGCGCGCCAGGACTGCGGGTTGGAGCGTACGCACCAAAAATGACCGTTATCCCGTGGCGCGTGGACTTTCCGCCGGGTTGGAAAGTTTTGTAGACGGTCCAGCTTGCAACATTCGGATTTCAGGTCGTTGTTGTTTTTGTTAGTTGTGTATCTGTTTATAAGTGTATTTAAAATATTCTCCAAAAGAAATTACATAAACTGAGCAATATGAGCAGCTTTAAATATATATATACATATTTTTTTTGGTGCAGAAAGAATTAAATAAACAAAGTGTATATAGCTGGAAAGATGGCACTAAACTAGAGTTCTATATAGACACATGCCTCTTTAGTGAGAGCAACGGGAAAAATAAATGACCCTGATGATTTAAAAATTGTCTACGAAACGACAGTTCCATATATAACTACATTTTAATAATAAGAATATTTCATTAAATTGCAATGGAGCGCACGCTCCTGTGGCAATTTCCCTACACACCCAGCTTCCCCCTTTCCTGCACCCACCTACATTTGCCCTCTACAAATTTTAACTTTAAATTCTTTCAACGTTTTTGGTAAATTGTTCATCATTTCCCTTTGTAGCTTATTCCAATACCTGATACCCTTACCTAAAAAGGTGACGTTAAAGTTAGTATCTCCACAAATATCAAAACAAGACACAGTCATGAGGAAGAGCATAACTGCAGAGTAATGTTTACCTTCTACTCTTAGCCTCCTACTCTTCGTTTTTTGGCAACTGGAATATCCCTCCAAGATTTGAAATTGCTTGCATATATTTTTCTCAGTTCTTTTGGAATTGCTGCCGGTTTTCTTGAATCCTTTCAGTGACGAAATCTTTGTTTTCACTTTCACATACATTTACCCTGCTGAATTCTACTAACTAATCATATTTACGATTTTTTAAATTTTTATTTTTGTATTCAATTGATTTAACCTTCCATAAACATAGAAAATTCTTTTAAAGTTCTATAAATTCTTCCAAATTATCTCTTGACCACATTTTTCAAGATTTAGATTTTTTATCTGTTAAAGCAGGGTAAAGTTAAATAAAGTCACCCAGAAATTCGAACCAACAACGAACTTGTACTGACGCATCAAGACTGCAGACCGACAATGCACGTGTAGACACGAGGCCCCGTTAGACCTGCGCGCCAGATGTGCGCATTCGGAGCGCGCGCCAGGCCTCTCTGACCACCGAGCATTTATTTACACGTAAAGGATTGATGCGCGCGCCTGGAGCGTACGCTCCAAAACCGTCGGAAAAACTGAGCGTGTAAACGGACCTATTGAGTGGAAGTGACGCAAGGGACCTTCACCACACACTGAAGTGTAGGCGGGTAAAGAGAAGTGGGGAGGGGAGGTTGCCATATTGGATCCCCCCCCCATAAAAAAATACCGAAAATAGGCGAAAAATCCTCGTGGGAATTCTATGAGAATTGTGACACCGCAATTTGGTAATGGTTTATTATGTAACTCGACGAGACAAATAAAAATGAAGAATAAAATTTTTTTGATAGCCTGCTTAGTTCTAGAGATATACTGTCACAAAAGTGAGGTTTTTCTGGGTTGAAACTCAGAAGAAAAATTTCCCCAAAGTCAAATTTTCTGATGGATTCTTATGTAATACGACGAGAAAAATCGAAAGTAAACAATAAAATTTTTAGTTATCTCGCTTAGATCTCGACATATACTTTCTCCAAATTGAGGCGGTTAGGTTGGGGTGCAGGGTGGACCAAAAATGATTTCGCCAATGCCACAATCAACTACATGCTGGGCATGCAGAGTGAATGTTTTATTTTTTTACTGCCGCTTGTAGTTAGGTTGAAACGCCGCCTGGAGCAGAATGAAAACGTCATCAAAGGCCTAAAGAATTGTATCTATTATTAATTTTTAATAGTCGACATCTCGAGAACTAAGGGAGATATCAAAAAAAAAAAAAAAAAAATCTTAATTTTCGATTTGGCTCATCGAGCTACATCATAATCAATAATCAAATTATAGCGTCACGGTTATTATAGTGCTACCCCCCTCAACATATAAAATTCATTGCGAACATTTCGAGTAACAACATTGCAAACATGAGAATTTTAGTTCACATAGCATAAATTATGATTAATAATTTCGTCATATATCTTTGAGTCTGAACTGCAGTTAAACTAACGCACGAGCATTAATAAATTCACTGTATCACTGACCCAAAGCTTATCTTTTTATGCTTCATACTAATAGTATGTAATAGTTAATTTGTGTAGGCTTATTCGGAAGATATTGTACTAGTTGTAGATAGACTGTATAAATTCCCCTACTGCAAGAATTAGTTTACTCCTGAAATAGGCTAACATTACTCTCATCGTCACCACTCGCGAATTATCTTGATATTTGGTAAGTGATGGGACTGATTTCCCTGTGATGAATGTATATTGTTGGCAAAGTAAACCCATTAGTTTTTATTCTTGAATTATATGGTGTTGACTATGATAATACATAATTGCCAATGGGTGATAATAATTTTTAGATATCTTCTTAGAGGTCCATTATTTTACTAAATTTATTAAATATAGTTAGCTATAATTCATTTGGTATCCTATGACACAAGAAAAATGTATATTGGTCTATTTGTATATTTGATTAATTGGATTACAAAATTTACACGTATATAACCTCCATATTAAATAAATGTTAAATTTTTAAATCTGATTTTGAAGATATTGATTATACATATACTGCAAGTAGCAAAATTATAGTGTGTGTGTATTAAAAAAAAAAAAAAAATAAAAAAAAAAAAAAAAACTGCCAGCTATATGATTTTGCTATGAACATTAATCATATAAATCTGGAATTGGAAATTAAAACTTTACTTTTTATATTGCTACTGGGCAGATGCTAAAATATTAGTGGAAGTTAAAAAATTGTTACACTTCATTCTGGACAAATGAGAACACTATGTTTCCTCATAGTAAATGGCAAGACATACCAACAATTATAATTTAATCTGTAGGCCTGATCTTGTAGAAGCTGTATCAATTAAACACATTTAAACCAGCACCCAAAGCAACTTTTTCTATAACTCAAATTATTTGTTCATTTTAATCTTTTTCAGACTCACTATCACCGTGTACAGAAGCCATTTTATTGAATGCGATATATTTCAGAGGAAACTGGAATCTTCCATTTCGTCATACTTTAAGAAGGCCATTCCACTTATCACGGGAAGTTGAAAAAACTGTTGAAACAATGCAAATTACAGATACATTCAAGTATGCTGAACTAACTGACATGAAAATAAAGGTTGTGCAACTTGATTATATTGTAAGTATGCGAACGACTAGTGGCCCAGGATATATTTACAAAGTTTCCTATAATTCCACCATTCCTGTATGGGTATTGAACTTTTAATATCGGCCAGTTTACTAACAATAATTCAATACAATAATTATTGCACATATAGCTTTATTGAGTTTTTGATGGAAAAGGAAAGCATCATATATATATATACAGGGTGCTTCAAAAAATGTATACACACTTTGAACTTCCATAGAAATTTATTTACCGTTCTACAAAGTTAAATTTCAGGAAAATAGAAAGCTAAAAGTCCAATGTAAATCAAACATAAACAACAAATGTTAATACTGTTCAAATTGGTGACCTGCAGCATCAATACAATTCTGAGTACGAGTCACCACAGATTCTGTACATCGTATCAAAACGTCCAATGAGATTTTCTCTACCACACTGCTTGAATCTCATTCCAAAGAATGTCTAGGTTACGTGGTTTACGTTTGTACACCTCATCTTTTACTGTGCCCCACAAGAAGAAATCCAGTGGTGTAAGGTCTGGAGAGCGTGCTGGAAACTCGATTGGCCCCCTGCGTCCTATCCACCGGCCCGACAAATTTTGATCCAGGTAAGCTCGTACGTCCCTGTGATAGTGCGGCGGAGCACCATCTTGTTGAAAATAAAAATCATCATTACCGTATAATGCACGAATGGCAGGAAATATGGAATCAGCAAGCATTGTTAGGTAATTAATACCAGTTACAGTGCCTTCAAATCGAAAAGGTCCAATGAGTCCCCTTGAAGACAAACCGCACCACACATTTACACCTGGCAAATTTACAGCTTTTTCAATTGTAATGTGAGGATTTTCTTCACCCCAGTAAACACAATTGTGCCTATTGACAGTTCCATTAAGTTTGAATTGGGCTTCATCCGACCAAATGATGCTACCCATAAATCCCGGTTCACGTATCACCATCTCCTGAATCCATTCACAAAATTGCAACCTTCTATCTGGATCGTCGTCACTTAGCTGTTGCACCAGCCTTGGAATGTAAACACGATACTTGCCTCTCTTCAGAATGCGTAGCACGCTGCTAGCACTTACATCACTTTCACGTGCCCCTTGCCTTGAAGATTTGTTAGGAGAGCGTTGAAACAGTTCCAAGACTGCCATTGATGACTCATCACTTGTAGCTGTTCGAGGCCGACCTGAATGACCTTTATGCACATCACACACTGTTCCATGAACTTCGAACTTGTCTCGTATGCGTGTAATTGTTAATCTTGAAGGTGGTTCTGTATCATACTCCCTTCTCCACTGTCTTTGAACTTCATTTACATTCTCAAACTTCCAGTACCACTTAATAACCTGCTTACGTTCTTCAAAACTCAAACGTACGTCCCCCATGTTGATATTACAAATTCCAACTGATAATATAACATAGAGGGACGATTATGCTGGCACCTGGCGAAGAAATATAACACTAGCCTTGTAGAGCGGGAAAACAACAATAGTTTAAAGTGTGTATACATTTTTTTTGAAGCACCCGGTATATATATAGTGTGTGTGGGTAGGAAAAATACTAGCATACACAATAATAATATGATGTATATATAAATATACCAATTTTTAATCAGAAAATAACCATACAACAGATGTATACTCCAAATTTATTTCTCCATCAATATAAATTATGTAACCAAGGCACATTAAGAGTTTTATTGATTTTAGGTAATTCCAGTCAGCTAAAATCAATTAAATTTTCTAATGTACTACTGAATTGCGCTTATAAATGTTACATTATAAATTAATAAATATTTATTGATAATATTTACTTGCATAACATATTTTGACATTTCTGAACCTATTTTTCACAGCATATTTAGGCACCTAAAATAAGTTTTTCAGAACCTAAAAATCCGAGGTCTAAATTCATCAGGCTTTATTAAGAAGACATGGAACAGGTTTCACTCCATCGTAAGGTGTTCTACTACTTGTATATAGCCTCCTTACCTCACTAAAATATCTGCAAGCCTCTGCTATCTTGTATTATTTAATTCCCTGCCAGTAAACACCTGAAAGATTTAAGTCCCTAACAATAGTGACCATTCTATGGTCTCCTCTTAACTCTGGGATTTAATTTAATTATTCACTTAGAGCATCGTTATCACCATTGTCTCTTCAACTATGGTAGACAGCTAAGACCCCAATTTCTTTTCTTTTATAGCTCCCTAGAAGTCTTCGCAAAGTAATTCATATCATCTATGAACACCAGTGAACTGTAATAATCTTTATTAATAAGTGTGAAGACCCTACCACCAATTCCTCTATTTCTATTGCACACCCTATAACTATCAGCAAAAACTTCATTGTTTAGTATCTCTTCTTTAAGACACTACCACCATAACTACTTGTTGTTTATATAACTCTATTAAGTTACCAAACTGTAACTTTAATCAAATATTCCACTTGCTTTTTCGGGATTCGCGCTGTTTTTTTCGAGGTATTGCTACCGACATTTCGGCGCCCAACATGGGGCCTTCATCAGGGCTGTATTGAAGCTCAGCGTGATCGACGACGGAGTGGTGAGAAAACTGTTACAAGTGATACTTCACTTTTATACAGCCCTGATGAAGGCGGCAGGTTGGGCGCCGAAACGTCGGTAGTAATACCTCGATAAAAGCAGCGCGAATCCCGAAAAAGTAAGTGGAATATTTGATTAATATGATGCCTGCTAAAAATGTAAAATATTGTATAAAATTGTTACTCTGTTGATTACACTCCTACAGTTTACTAGTAACAGTTTTATATCTGCCTTTGTTATGATTTCAACATTGTTCATCACCTTACCATTTGATAACCCTTCTTTAAGTTTTTTCCTCGGCATCCACTATACCATCATTATGTATGACCTTTCCCGTCATATTTCTCCATTCAGTATCCCTTTAATGACCTGTTTATAATCCCACACCAGCAGCCACTAATCTTTAAAAATACACCGTTCTTATCATATCACACCCACAAGTAGGCTCCGTTTCAGATCTGGCAAATAGTTCAGGAGCTGCTCTTTCCCCACTTCTATTTAGGTGTAAAACATGCCTAATTAAAACCCACCTACCAAGGGTATCCACGGATACAACTCCCAAGAGAGCACTAACGTTCTTCCTGAGTAGCACCTCCATCTCCACATTTACCCACTTACAGCATTTTTCAAACGTTGGCCGGTCATGGCGACTGAGGACCGGCATGAGCTCCACCCTGCTAGGCTGTGCCTCCTTCACCATGTTCCTCAGGTCACTCTCTATGCTGTAACTGTCATTTAAATCAAGACTATTTCCTGTAACGCCCCTCCCCACTATCACTACTATATTATGCTTAGTGAAAACCATACAAAGTGATCCTGCTACCTGTCCTAATGTTGTACTAGATTTTAAAAAAAAGTGACCTGGTAGCATTCACCCAACTGGTCGTGCAGAAGAGGGCCTATACCTCTCACATGGCTACTACCTAGCAACAGAACAATTTTCTTGCTTATTTTTTCTTTCAAGTATCTTGTCCTACGGGTCTGCTGCATCTTAGCTACTGCTACATGAGGCTCTTCTCCTTCTGACCCCGGTAACAGGTTAAGGCAAGGCGGATCCAGGATTTTGGTTTGGGCGGGGGAGCTTGAGTTAGGGAAGGGTAGTATTTATAGTTAGTCTCCTCGGATTCCTGCCCTCTTAAAACATCAGGAGAGCTAAAAAAGAAAAAGTTTCCAAAATTACAATGTCGGGGGTCGACCTAGATGCTTTTTGGGGGAGGGGACTTAAGGCCCCCCCACCCCCTGGATCCACCCCTGGGTCAAGCCAATTTCTCTGCACAGTTTCTTAGCTATCAGACACCCAAATCCAATTTAATATATTTCCCCTATGACCGGTTGCCAGTTCCCAACCCTCCATCTCATTATCTCCACCATCTTTACTTTCCACTTCTAATAACTGAAGTTTTCTAACCTGCTCACGTTCCTTATTATCCCGCTCTGCTATCTTCCTATCATGTTCTGCTATATTCCCATCCTGCTCTTCCATCTTTCTGTCCCACTCTGCAAGTTTCCTATCCCTGCAACATAGAGGACAATACTATGGAAGAGCATTAGTTAGTTCCTGTTTGCCCTCTGCACTACACTTTTCCCAGTGAAACCACTTCTTACACTCACTGGGAGTGTACAGGGCATATACTGGCGATGAGGCATGGAAAGATATAGCAATAGGTATGAAAAGTAGTGCATGGAAGGGAAAAGATGACCATGACCACAAGCTGGCACTCGATTTCAGGCACAAGGGTGTGGGAAGATTCTCTTTTTTAGGTAAGGGTGTCAGGGATTGGAATGAGTTACCAAGAGAAATGATGAATAATTTACCGAAAACTTTGAAAGAATTTAAAGTTAAAATTTGTAGAGGGCAAATGTAGGTGGGTGCAGGAAAGGTGGAAGATGGGTGTGTAGGGAAATTTCCACCGGAGCCTGTGCTCCATTGCAATTAAATTAAATTAAATTAAAACCAAACCTTTCGCCACTAGCCTGCGACTAATGCTACACATCTCAGGCATGAATATCCTTCTAATGACTGAGATATTAGAGAACCGAGAAGCTTTAAACTCTCTAGCTCCACTTCACTAATACTACTCACACAGCACTGTAAACTGGGTCAACTCTAGTATACAGTCATCCTGGAACAATACTAGTAAACACTGGTACATGTAAAATAAATAAATCTTACTAAACAGGTCTCTAGACTAGAGGCTCCCAATCTATGGGTCGCGACTCACTGGTGGGTCGCGGCGTGTGTTTTGGTGGGTCGCGGAACAATCGAGGTTTTCATCACAAAAATATATCTTTTATTCCATCTGTTTAAAAAATATGACACAATATTTAACAAGTCCAATAATCATGAAAGCGATTAGCTTAAATTAAAACTTTGTGAGAAAAAAAGATTTCTTAAACTGTCGGCCGGTATTATGCAATAACCTCGTTGTGAGATATAGCAACGGCAGCAATCGCACAATCGTTATGGCCACCCCTGAACACCCCCTCTCCCGCCCCGCTCTAGAGCGGAGATGCGCGCGCATACCTCCTGTAATTTTACTTCTCTCATTGTCATTTTCTTGTTTATTATTGAATCGAAACCAAAGCCTTTGACTCAAACAGTCTTTATCTGCTTTGTGAGAGTGAGTTATTGAGTGCGTTTTGTTTTGATTGAGAGTATATTTAATGTGATTAATCGTGGAATTTCATCAGTCAACGCGACGATGTGATGGTCTTTGCAGCCACCTCCCGGTCTATAATGTGTTTCTTGTTTTGTGTATTACCAATTCTTGGTTTTGTTGATAATATATGCTTTGTACGAAAATTCGCCATTTCGTAGGCTAGGAGAGTCGGTAGCGTATTAAGGCCATACAACAATCCCCATTCTGATATTAGGTACGTTCTCATATTAGGTGGGTTGCGAAATTTTTTTTTTACTTAAAAGTGGGTCGTTGTACCAATAAATGTTGGGAACCGCTGCTCTAGACTATGCCAAAATTTTATACACACACAGTATGCGCCAAGTCACGCGTCTAAGTAAAAAGGTGACATCACTTAACACTGAATAAACAGTTAACGGTACTGTCCTTAGAACGGTAGATCCCGCTAAATTCCTGGGGTAACATTTTAAAATAGGTCGTAATTTAAAACAGTGCACACCGGAACTTAAATCGATTGTATAGAAGTCACTAGTACATCCTCACTTAGAGTATTGTTGTTCTGTATGGGGTCCCCATCAAAAGGGGTTAATGGAGACATTAGAGATGGTCCAAAGAAGAGCCGCCCGATTCGTGACAGGTATATATAGTTGGAGGGAAAGCGTAAGTGCGATGTTGAAGGAGTTAGGTTGGGAAGACCTTGAACACCGAAGGCTGGAAGCTAATTGAAAAATTCTCTACTGACTTGATTCGGAATGACAGCAAACAAATATAACTACCAACAAGATTAATATCTAGGAATGTGCGCGAATATAAGATAAGGGAAATAGGGGTAAGAACCGATTTATTTCTGTAATCTTTTTTTTTTTTTTTTTTTTTTTTTTTTTTTTTTTTTTTTTTTACGAGCTATTAGGGAATGGAATAGAAAGGATTTACCGGGCGAGTAAACTTAAAATCCGACAGGAATAGCTTTCGATGAAGCTCTCCGGCCATCCTTGTCTAGGTTTTCCTGGATCACTCCAGGCGAATGGCTCCTTTGTTGTGAGTAAACATACCTATAAGCTATAAATTGTTGTGGTAACAAACAGTATCTTTATGAAATAATTGCACATAATACTTTTATTTAATAGTAATTACACACTTAACTACGACACTCAAACGACCAGATGACCAGAACTGCAATTACTAAGCGAAATTTAACAGTAATTTAAGATTTTCCGCCCTCGAACCACAGTTACAATGTTGAAATTAGATATTTCAAACTTATCAGCAATTAATGTTTCTTTAACAAATTGGCTCCAAAATGTTTGTGCTTATTTCTATTTAGAATAAAGCGTAAAATCAAATAATAAAATGATTTTTTAAATAAAAATAACCAACAGACAAAATTAAATATAATAAAATTACAGTAGTAATACCGGTCCAATATATATATATATAGCTTCTCACATTTATTCCTACTCCATGGTTGCATATGTAGGAAGAACTGCGTGAGGCAACATTAATATGAAGGGAATGGTAAACTATATCCAGTACCACAGTTAGACAGAAAACTGTTAATCAATTAAAGATTAATTAACGAAGTTAGCAAAATTGCAAATTTATAACTTTCAAGTTAACCTCAAAAATCATTAACGGTCTTCTTAACTTCCAATAATTGAACTTCCGTTAACTTTAGTCCTTTACATTGGTCGCTCTGTAAGGTGTTTTCAACGTTGACACATTTTCAGCAACATTTTTACTGAGTAGAAAACAAAATTTCACAGATGCACGTTGTTCACTCAGACTTGCCATAATCAAAAACGAAACAATAACAAAACAGCGCTAGCAAAAACAATCAGTGCAGATTAACGGAACAAGCCAGGTCGACAACACAGGTGGCACTGAACTGACAATGAGTTGCGCTATAAACGCCTAGCGGCAGAAACGCGTACTACACAAGCTCCGCCCAGGGCAATGCTTTTCCGGTTATTTCTGTGTAACCCCTCGTGTTTTGGTTTGTACCCATTATTCACTTTGCTAACTGTGACTACCGGCGTGAGACGAGTTTAACAGATTGGAATACAGTTGTGCTATTTATAATTTAAGAAACTTTGTAACTGTGAAGTTTGAAATTTCTATTATTCTTTGAAACAACATCACTTAGAGAATAATTATCTTATACTATATTTTTCTTTTGTGTTTGCAGGAAGACGCTAAAATGTTGGTAATTCTACCAGATAAAGTAGATGGTCTGAAGGAGTTGGAGAAGAATGTCAAAAGTATTAATCTTAATTATGTAATAAGCAAACTAAATACAAAGACTGTAAGAATTTATTTACCAAAATTCAAGATTGAGAAATCTCTTGAACTGGTACAACCACTAAAGCAGGTGAATTTCATATTATATCTTCTTTTGCTAATGATATTCTGTAGTTTTCATTTTTAAAACATCTGATTATTTTTCTAACTTTCATTTGGGAGAGATGGTTTCTTTTAATAATAAAAGTTTAGTAATGAAGTAGTATATCGTAAAGGATGAAAACGTAAAAAAAAAACTTAAATATAATTATAACTAAATTATAATTAAATTAAAAACAAATTAAACTAATTATAGACGGCATTATAGACAAGCACATCTATTGCCAGTGGAAGCTGTTGGCCAAAAAGGGAGTGGGTTAAAAGAAATGTTACCGGTCTACCTAAGGTTATAAGGCATCGTAAGGTATAAGATATGACTCTTACTTGAGAAAGCACTTTGGATCACACAAAGAGGAGCAAAGCCATGTCCAAGGTTTCGCCCTGTTGAAGACATCGTGTACTTCATCATACAGAAACAAGTACTGTAGTGATGCAGGAAAGATTTCTTGCAAATCAGAGCAATAATAATCGTATAATTTTGATGCTAGTGCAAAAATTCAAAATGGGGGCACCCAAGTTCAACAGGAAAAAAAGTTACGGATTCATTGATGGTTGACGGAGGTATTTCCGAAGGAGCAGAATCCGACATTATGGCCTTTGTAGGAGAGGACAATGCAGTTGTTGTTGTACTAACGGGCGTAGGGAACACTTACGACAACCTGTACTTCCACAAAACCGGGCACAGGCGGGAAAGTAGATTTATGGTACTCATATACTTCCCTCAGTTTTGATCTCATACCTGTTCTCATCATATATGCATTTACAGGATGTGCTACAACCTTAGCATTTTTAAGCCATGTGGGGAAAAATACTCTTCTCAATCATTCAAAGGCAATCACATTTGAATTTACTCACTAGCTGTGAGTAAATTCTCAAAGCCCTAAGATTCTGTCGAGAGTGTTGAGTGAACGGTTAACGTTCTGGTCTCGCATTCTGTAGGGCGTGGGTTCGAATCCCCGTCTGGGCATCCAGATTTTGATTTTAGACGAGGCGTAAAGGAACAGGCAGGGGAACAGCTGATCATGACATTGGATGGATGAATACCATGTTTACCAACCCTGATCACCTTGCAGCTATTCACGAAAAACAGCAGCGATTCGGCGTAGCATTGATTCTACAAGTTTTGACCATATCATATAGCAATATGTCATCTGTTGACAACCTAATTTCTGACAATAAACCATAAACACAATCATTTATTAGATTTCTACGCACAGTTCACGAAATTCCCTTAAATGATTAAATTATGGGTAAGTGGTTTGTGGGCGCGGCCGCTGGGAACGAGCATCTCTGAAACGGCGAGGCTGGTCGGCTGTTGGCGTGCTACTGTAGTGAGCATCTATTCAGAGTGGTTGAAGGACGGTGACACCACGACTGCGCGACAAGGTGGTGGACGTCCACGCCTCATCACAGAACGTGGAGGTCGGAGGCTTAAAGCGGGATAGGGGGTGATATGTGGCAGATCTGACGGAAGAGTACAATTCCAGAAGTGTTTCAGAGCACAAGAATCGCCATTTTGTTCGATATTCTATAGTTCGACACAAAGCACTGAATATACATTTAACATTTTCATTTTTGAAATTATAACTTGAGGTTCTGAATAATAATATTTTTGCTGTTCTTCCAGATTGGAATCCAAAAAATGTTTGATGAAGAAGCTGATTTCACTCCCATCAGTAAGAATCAATTTAAAATTAATTCCGCTATACAGAAAGCTTTCATTGAAGTCGATGAGACGGGAACTACAGCTGCCGCTGCTACAGGTAAGTGTAGACACAACAATGGGTGAGAATTTAAAATTACACTGATCACAGGGAAACAAATTTTGCTATTAAGTTAAACAACGATTAAGTTATTCTGAAGTAATGAACTTGAAAAATAAATGCTTAATAGTTCATCTATAAATATGTGTGAATATAGTACCTCATTTAAAATGTAAGAAATTGGTAGTATTACACTTTTTTTTTTTTTTTTTTTTTTTTTTTTTTTTTTTTTTTTTTTTTTTAATGGCATTCGGCTATTGGGCCATACAGCCAGCTCAATGTGATTTGTTGCTATCAAGTATTGACACAAGGACACTACAACACGGACAAGACATTCACAGACACAACACTAAACATCCATGCCCTCGGCCGGACTCGAACCGGCGACCTTCGGTACGCGGAGCTAGCGCTCTTGCCCCTACGCTACCGAGGCCGGCTAGTATTACACTTACCAGCCAGAACATCGTGACCACCTACCTACTATCGATATAAACCCGTCCAGGCGATAGCAGCGTCACCTGACGAGTCAGACACACGCACGGTGCATGTAGTATCAATGAGCGTGCTATGGGGAAGGCGCGCGATCTATCTGAGTTTGACCGAGGGCAGATTGTGATGGCCCGGAGGCTCGGCACGAGCATTTCGGAAACTGCACGACTTGTCGGGTGTTCGAGGAGTGCTGTGGCGAGTGTCTTCAACAAGTGGCGAAACCAAGGTGAAACCACGTCCAAACGTCGAAGGATTGGGAGGGTCACCCCTCATTTCACATGTTGGACAGATGGCAGACTGGTAAAACAGGACAGGCGGCGAACTGTGGCGGAACTAACATCAGACTTTAATGCTGGGCAGAGTACAAGTGTGTCTGAACACACAGTGCACCCAACACTCCTAACGATGGGCCTCCGCAGCCGACGACCCGTGCGTGTGCCAATGTTAACACCACGACATCGGCAACTACGACTGAAATGGGCACGCGACCATCGTCACTGGACGTTGGCGCAGTGGCAGAGCGTTGCGTGGTCTCATGAATCCCGATACCTTCTCCATCATGCCGATGGGAGGCTGCGAATCCGTCGTTTTCCTGGAGAACAGCTTCTTGACACCTGTACTGCGGGACGGAGACAAGCTGGCGGCGGCTCAATTATGCTCTGGCGAACATTCACGTGGGCGTCCATGGGTGCAGTGGAGCTCGTGCAAGGCTCCATGACGGCCAATAAGTATCGTACACTGGTTGCAGACCACGTACACCCCTTCATGACGACCATGTTTCCCAACGGCAGTGACATTTTTCAACAAGATAATGCGCCATGTCACAAGGCCAGGAGTGTGATGGAGTGGTTTGAGTTGCAATTGATGTGCTGTCCCCCCAACTTGCCAGATCTGAACCCGATCGAACACATCTGGGATGTGATTGAACGTGGCGTCAGAGCTCATCGCCCCCCTCCTTGGAATTAGGTGACTTGTGTGTGCAGATGTGGTGCCAACTCCCTCCAGCGACCTACCTAGGCCTCAGTGCTTCCATGCCAAGACGCGTCGCCACTGTTATCCGTGCCAAAGGCGGACATACCAGCTATTAGGTAGGCGGACATACCGGCTATTAGGTAGGCGGACATACCGGCTAGTAGGTAGGCGGACATACCGGCTATTAGGAAGGCGGACATACCGGCTAGTAGGTAGGCGGGCATACCGGCTAGTAGGTAGGCGGACATACCGGCTAGTAGGTAGGCGGACATACCGGCTAGTAGGTAGGCGGACATACCGGCTAGTAGGTAGGCGGACATACCGGCTATTAGGAAGGCGGACATACCGGCTAGTAGGTAGGCGGACATACCGGCTAGTAGGTAGGCGGACATACCGGCTAGTAGGTAGGCGGACATACCGGCTAGTAGGTAGGCGGACATACCGGCTAGTAGGTAGGCGGACATACCGGCTAGTAGGTAGGCGGACATAACGGCTATTAGGAAGGCGGACATACCGGCTAGTAGGTAGGCGGACATACTGGCTAGTAGGTAGGTGGACATACCGGCTAGTAGGTAGGCGGACATACCGGCTAGTAGGTAGGCGGACATACCGGCTAGTAGGTAGGCGGACATACCGGCTATTAGGTAGGCGGACATACCGGCTATTAGGTAGGCGGACATACCGGCTAGTAGGTCGGTGGACATACCTGCTAGTAGGTAGGCGGACATAATGTTCTGGCTGATCAGTTTATGTGTTAGACCCAACTGAGAAAGAAAAAGTTTATAAATAGAGTTATTGGAGCTTACTAGCAAGAAATTTTTCAAGACTCCAATATTCTGGTAAAAATTCATGCGTGGTTAAATTATTCATGCAAATTAGAAGGTCATTAGTTAATTGAAATTTGCGTTCCTGGCTCGCCTGGTGATTGCGTGGGCGTTCTTCAGAATGGTGATGGATTAAAGTTACATGAGATTTTGTCTTCCAAAAGAAATTTTTCCTCTAGTCCGTAATCCTTCAAAATATTTGCTTTTCTACCTGTGTGCCTAATAATTAGCCACTAATATTTACCTTCATTTCTTATTGACCTACCAAGCTAGATAGCCTGTCCAGATCCCCCTGCAGCTTTTAAAGATGTTATACTTCTTTAATCCTGTGATAAATTTATGTCATGTGTAATCAATCTACGATTTGACAACAAACTATCGATTTATTCTTTCATCACGAAATATAACAATGACATTTTGCTATACATTTTATGATCTGAGACTTTCAGATAAAAATTTACGACACAGGAAATGTCAGCACTATATTGGTGTTAAACCGAAAATATTATTTCGTGGCACTAGATGTTCTACTACTTGTAACTGAGATTAAGCGTATCAAATACCCCCAACTCTTTTTTAATATTCATTCAAGTAAGTAATATTACAACATATATATACCGCATGAGTAATGTTGTTAAATAATGGAATTAACCTCTATGTCATGGCAACGCCAATATTGACATATACAGGGTGTTACAAAAAGGTACGGCCAAACTTTCAGGAAACATTCCTCACACACAAACAAAGAAAATATGTTATGTGGACATGTGTCCGGAAACGCTTACTTTCCATGTTAGAGCTCATATTGTGGACGTCTGTGATACAATACGCCATTCTCCAGGGCTGCATCAGCGCATCAGGGATTCCATGCGACGGAGGGTGGATGCATGTATCCTCGCTAACGGAGGACATTTTCAACATTTCCTGTAACAAAGTGTTTGAAGTTACGCTGGTACGTTCTGTTGCTGTGTGTTTCCATTCCATGTTTAATGTGATTTGAAGAGAAATAATAAAATGAGCTCTAACATGGAAAGTAAGCGTTTCCGGACACATGTCCACATAACATATTTTCTTTGTTTGTGTGTGAGGAATGTTTCCTGAAAGTTTGGCCGTACCTTTTTGTAACAACCTGTAAACAAGAACACCCGACTATTTAGTATTTAATCTTGCTGCGCTGTTTCTCTTACAGCTTTTAGAGCAGCCTTTGCTTGGGCTCTGACAGGTTTCCATTTATGGCCAGAGATAGTACATCCCTCATAGGCTGTACTTCATTCGTGGTTTCTGCCTACTTCCAACTATGATTTGGTTGTAAAAGTGTCACATTTGACGTTATTCTTCGCTTGAAAGAGAGATTTTATTTCAGTAAAACTCTCACCATTTTCGAAATATTGATTTTTTTTGAACATGTGACTTTGTTTAGTTTATTCCATGCCGTTTCTACAAATTAAGACTTTTTGAACCCTGTTTTTTAAGTTTACTCAAGGCTGTTTCAGTCATCTATAACAATGTTGTTTTTTTTTAAAAAAAAAACAATAAAAAAGTTTAAAAAACTTATGTAAAAAGTGTATGAAAATTTATTCAAACGGCTGACTTTTACAGCCTGTGGAATAAAAAAGTGTACTAAGCGGATCGTTCCAATTATCGTACATTAAAAGATTGCTTCGTCATTGGCAATTTGAAAATGGTATAATTGTTTAACGCTCCTTTTATGAAGCTTTTTTTTAACTTTATAAGAAAAAAAAAAGAACATTGATTTAGACTACTCAAATGTTTTTGAGTAAATAAAAAAAAAGAGTTCAATAAGTCTTAATTTGTAGCAATGGTGTTGATTTAACTGAACGAAATCACATGTTTCAACAAAATATTAAAAAGACTCAATATCTTTAAAATGGTGAGGACTTGTGTTGTAATACAATTTTGTCATATAGTACGAAATATTGTGACTTATCTGTAGTTGCAGGGTTAGAGTGACAGTGGTTGACCTATCCACTCACAGTTGACCCAAACAGCTGATGTAGTGACTGCAACAGTCATTTTGCTGCCACAGTTTCAGTAGAAACAATTAGGACTGATGCTGTGGAACCATATGTGGCAAGTCAACATCTACCTAATATGAAAAATCATCACCACTCCTTACCCGCACTAATGCTGGGTTATCAGATTTTCAGAAATCAGCTGATCGCTCTGTCGATGTTACCCCTACTGTATCGGATGTAACCGACATACGTCGAGAACATCGTTTACTCATACGAGGGTTTCTGGACACCCTGTGTATAGCCATTACCATCTCAATAGTTTCTTAGTGAATTAATTTTGAACTATGTTTCAGTAGAACCGATACGTTTACAAAAATAAATCATTTGTTTCAGAAGTGGGAATTGTCGGAGTTTCAGCGCCAGAGTATGTCGAGTCATTCAGTGCAGATCATCCGTTCATGTTCCTCCTGTACAGCTCGCAAACTGGAGCCATCCTGTTTGCTGGACGGGTCATGGACCCATAGGCAAACACGGTTAGTACTCTCCAAAGACGCAACTGAGTGTTAAAATTCGTAGACTCCGTATTTATTTTTAAATATAGAGTCCTGTTTACACTACAGCTAGTAGGACAGTGTGGAGGCTATTTTTGAGACATATATTTATTTGGAAAAAGAGGATTTTTATGTATATGTAAAATTAGTGGAGCCTCTAGTCAGAACAGCATGCAAGCGCGAGTGTCAGCAGGAGCTGTTTTTTGTAAAACGCTGACGGCTGACTAAGGGTGCGTTTATGTTGGAGCTGCGATAAATGACGAGAGCGACGATAAACGCAGCGACAAGAGCGGCGCTCAATTTCTTTCTTCGTGTAGTCTTTATATTGGAGCTTCGATAATAGCTAGCGTAGAATCGTGTTTTATATTGCGCGCAATTGTCAACCGGCCAGACATGTAGAAGAAATCTAGCTTATTTCTTTCGTACAGGAGTTGTATTGCAACAGTTTTAGAAGTTGTAAGAGAAATAATTATGAAAAATACTTCAACTACTTCATATGACGATTCCAGAGGAACAGGATTTCGTAAAAAAAATAGCCGAAGATTGTTAGAATATTTCTAATTTTCCGAATTGCGTGGGCGCTGTCGACGGAAAATACTTCCGAGTTACTTGTCCTGCCACTCTGGCTTCATGTTCCACAATTACAAGATTTTTTTTTTCTATTGTTCTGCAAGTATTGGTCAATGCTAATTATAAATTTATGAACATTGAAGCTGGGGGTAATGGTAAACAGAGTGACGATGGAACAGTTAGATCTGCAGTTCTGTGTGTATCTTTAATAGATGAAAGACAGAATATTCCAAATCGTTGTGCCAAATTCTGAAAGAACTGAACCTCGTGTTTTTGTAGGTGACGAGGCTTATCGATTTTTGAATAATTTATTAGATCTTTATAGACAATATTTAGATGCAGGCAGATGACACCTCAATGCTGGGTTATCGTGAACATGAGAAACCATCAAATGTGCCTTATTTATTCTAAATGGAGAATTTTAGCCACAACAATAGATACTTCTGTAGTCGTAACTGACAATATTAATAAGACCATTTGTTTGCTCCATAATATTATTGACTAAAAAGGTATTGAATTTCGAAGAAACTAACACTTAAAATCCTAAGAATTTGATACCAATATTGGAAGGCCAAACCAATCTGCAAAAAATACCGACATCTTATATAAAATCTACTATTGTTACAATTCAAAATAAATTAATACGAATTTCTACATATTATGCATTTAATTTGATATTTATAATTTAAATTACTTTTAATAGAAAAATATTTTTTCAGTAAGTTATGTACAATTTCTCTTTCGCTGTATTAATATTTTTTTTACTTTAATCTTCAGTTTGTAGTGTTCACACATTAAAATGAGTTTAAATTACGGAAATCGCACTAATTAAAAATGTTTAGAATTGTTTGTTTTATTATATTTAGTGGTCATTTCATCCTACAATTTGTCTAGAACGAATATGTTATGGTGATTTTTGTATTTACTGTACCACAAAAGGGACCTACTGAAAACTTCACCGATCAAACGGTCGCAGCCATCCCCGATAATAGCGAAGAAAATGCTCGCAGCGATTAGCGTCGCTCTCATCGCTGCCCTGCTGCTATGCGTTGCTCTGCGCTGCTCCAGTATAAACACCTCCATTGTCAACAATGTTTCACTTTTCTTCGCTTCGCTACTATCGTCGCTCTCATCGTTTATCGCAGCTCCAACATAAACACACCCTAAAGGTCCGCGCTCACTATGGCGGGCCGCATCGCGTCGCGTCGCATCGCAGAAATGCGTCAGCAATCGCTTACACTGATTCTAATGGGGTAACGCACACCACAGGCGGGTCGAGTCGGGGCAGGGCGGGCCGCGTCGCGTCGCGTCGCATCGCAGAAATGCGTCAGCAATCGCTTACACTGATTCTAATGGGGTAACGCACACCACAGGCGGGTCGAGTCGGGGCAGGGCGGGCCGCGTCGCGTCGCGTCGCATCGCAGAAATGCGTCAGCAATCGCTTACACTGATTCTAATGGGGTAACGCACACCACAGGCGGGTCGAGTCGGGGCAGGGCGGGCCGCGTCGCGTCGCATCGCGGAAATGCGTCAGCAATCGCTTACACTGATTCTAATGGGGTAACGCACACCACAGGCGGGTCGAGTCGGGGCAGGGCGGGCCGCATCGCGTCGCGTTGCATCGCAGAAATGCGTCAGCAATCGCTTACACTGATTCTAATGGGGTAACGCACACCACAGGCGGGTCGAGTCGGGGCGGGGCGGGCCGCGTCGCGTCGCATCGCAGAAATGCGTCAGCAATCGCTTACACTGATTCTAATGGGGTAACGCACACCACAGGCGGGTCGAGTCGGGGCAGGGCGGGCCGCGTCGCGTCGCATCGCGGAAATGCGTCAGCAATCGCTTACACTGATTCTAATGGGGTAACGCACACCACAGGATTGGTCGAGTCGGGGCAGGGCGGGCCGCATCGCGTCGCGTTGCATCGCAGAAATGCGTCAGCAATCGCTTACACTGATTCTAATGGGGTAACGCACACCACAGGCGGGTCGAGTCGGGGCGGGGCGGGCCGCGTCGCGTCGCATCGCAGAATTGCGTCAGCAATCGCTTACACTGATTCTAATGGGGTAACGCACACCACAGGCGGGTCGAGTCGGGGCAGGGCGGGCCGCGTCGCGTCGCATCGCGGAAATGCGTCAGCAATCGCTTACACTGATTCTAATGGGGTAACGCACACCACAGGCGGGTCGAGTCGGGGCAGGGCGGGCCGCATCGCGTCGCGTTGCATCGCAGAAATGCGTCAGCAATCGCTTACACTGATTCTAATGGGGTAACGCACACCACAGGCGGGTCGAGTCGGGGCGGGGCGGGCCGCGTCGCGTCGCATCGCAGAAATGCGTCAGCAATCGCTTACACTGATTCTAATGGGGTATCGCACACCACAGGCGGGTCGAGTCGGGGCAGGGCGGGCCGCGTCGCGTCGCGTCGCATCGCAGAAATGCGTCAGCAATCGCTTACACTGATTCTAATGGGGCAACGCACACCACAGGCGGGTCGAGTCGGGGCAGGGCGGGCCGCGTCGCGTCGCGTCGCATCGCAGAAATGCGTCAGCAATCGCTTACACTGATTCTAATGGGGTAACGCACACCACAGGCGGGTCGAGTCGGGGCAGGGCGGGCCGCGTCGCGTCGCGTCGCATCGCAGAAATGCGTCAGCAATCGCTTACACTGATTCTAATGGGGCAACGCACACCACAGGCGGGTCAAGGCGGGGCAGGGCGGGCCGCGTCGCGTCGCATCGCGGAAATGCGTCAGCAATCGCTTACACTGATTCTAATGGGGTATCGCACACCACAGGCGGGTCGAGTCGGGGCAGGGCGGGCCGCGTCGCGTCGCGTCGCATCGCAGAAATGCGTCAGCAATCGCTTACACTGATTCTAATGGGGCAACGCACACCACAGGCGGGTCGAGTCGGGGCAGGGCGGGCCGCGTCGCGTCGCGTCGCATCGCAGAAATGCGTCAGCAATCGCTTACACTGATTCTAATGGGGTAACGCACACCACAGGCGGGTCGAGTCGGGGCAGGGCGGGCCGCGTCGCGTCGCGTCGCATCGCAGAAATGCGTCAGCAATCGCTTACACTGATTCTAATGGGGTAACGCACACCACAGGCGGGTCAAGGCGGGCTGCGTCGCGTCGCACGGCCGGATCGCTTCTCTAGGCGTATTCTTCCGCCTGTGCGCCTCGATGCGCTCAGTCGCGACCAGTTTTGCGATAGGAGCTCCAACAGCACTGACTGACTTTTGTAACTTGTATATTTCTATTTCTGTGAATTAACTACATTACTTCAACAAAATTAGCTGCAAATTTGCACGCAGGATGGTGGATGATTTCTGAAAAAAATATAAGTAATTACAATCTGAAAATTTAATTACTTTATGAAATTTAATAAAGATTAAAAATTATAATATTTCTAGCTCATGTTCACTTGTTCTTTGCTTGTATATTTTAACTTAAACTATTCAAACGTAATGGATAAAGAGCACTGCATCTCATTAGTAATGACATTCAAAGAGTTTTATGATTTACAAGATCCAAAATTTAATAACCAAAAAAAAAAAAAAAATTTGGAGGAAATAGGAAACTAGTTAAAACAACCAGGTATAATGTCATGTTTCGTATTTTTTTTTTATTTTACGTGTGTATTATAATTTTCTATCACTTTCTTCGAATGCCGCTTCTAAAGCTTCGTGTTACCAACTAACCTAATTGTTTAAAAATATTTTGTGAAATTATTCCAAATCTTAATGATTTCTGATGTAACCTAGAAACTTGTGTAAGTCAAGTATTGAAATTTTTATGTTGTCATTTTCGTTCTTACCTTCTGCAAACCAATTCAAATATTGTTAATCAAAAGGTTATGAATGCAGCACGTGGCTAGTATTACTTTATTGATCTTATTAGGTAACACCGACATTCTTCTTTCACAGATTTGAAACCTTCTACTTATAACACCAAAGCAATTACTGATCACCCTCCATAGTTTATTGAGCCTGTAATTGAAAGTTCGTTTCTCTTCATTTCATTTTATCTGATATTCTGAAATAGGCCTCATCTCGAAAGGGGAAAAGCTTCATTTACTACTATTACATACTGCATTTTATCTCACTTGTCAACGTGAAAATTCAGTTTTCCTGCAGCCATTGCCTCACCTAAATTGTTGATTTGTTGTGGCTAAAGATTTTGCCGTCTTAATTTTTTTCCCAATCCTCCGGCGACCAAAATACAACTGCAACTGCAAGGGCTATTAAAACCATGAAAAACATTCATTTTTCTGCATTAAAAATAAAGAGAACCGCAATTCTGTAGAACTGTTGTAACATGTTTGCCACCTAATGTGCCTAAGAAATGCGGAAAATTCCTTTTTAAATTAAACCCACTGCCTTTTATGCTTAATTTTCTTCTTCTTCAATGAATATATAAAAATAAGAGCCCTTAGTCTGCTGTGTCCATTTGCAGTGCAGAAGCGGCTGAATAATCGTCGAGAACCGAAGGCGGTGACAAAAGAAATGCGACTCTCTGCGTCCAGATGTGCGTTGCAGCACTTTCGCTCTATGCGATGCGACCCGATGCGATGCGGCCTGCTGTAGTGTGCGCGTACCTTTAAGAAGTAATCGCTCCGTTCAATGACGCAAAACCAAACTTACGAGCGAGCACAGCGAGTGATTTTTACCAGCCAGCCAGCCAGTCAGTATGGGTTAATTCTTAGCCAGGCCGTGTCTCGTTACCTTGCCTCGCCACCATGCATCCACCATGTCAATTCCCCATTCAGTCAAGAAGTTAACATTCTCTAACAGTCAGATCACGCAGCCGAGATGCGACTCAGTCAATAATCATTATTTGTAGAGGTAATCGGGAGTTGTCCTTACAGATCGCGCTCTCAACAGTATCCATACAGTCTTCAGTGGTCAATAAATGGAACTCTAAATACGATAGTCGCCTACATTATTTATTAGATAGATTCTCAGTTAGGTTATCATTTTGCCCTCGCCTTTCCCTGCCTACACCAGTTCACCTACCTTAACTAATGGAGTGGTGTCAATGATTCCTGACAATCAACATCTTACAATAGTCCACAAGTCATTGCTTAGGTCATACGAGTACAGGGTGTTTCAAAAAGAATATACGTATTTCGAATGTATATATTTATTAAACTGTAAGACATACGAATATGAAACCTTACACACATATTTACGAACCTCTTAAGTTCAGATTACAGATGTTCAATATGTCCTCCATCAGCCACATGAACAATATCACATCGATACTCAAATTCCTTCCGTACTCGGGCAAGCATGTCCTTCGTCACTGATGTTACGGCAGTACGGATCCGGTTCCTCAAGTCCTCAAGGTTCTGTGGGAGTGGTGGTACATAAACGTTGTCTTTAATGAAACCCCACAGGAAGAAGTCACAGGGTGTCAAATCCGGTGACCGTGGAGCCCAGCTGATGCATGCTACGTCGCTAGCTCCTTAACGACCAATCCAACGGTTCGGTAGAGTTTCATTCAGATATTCACGCACTTGGCGACTCCAGTGAGGGGGTGCCCCGTCTTGTTGAAAAATAAAGTTGTCTTCGTGCAGCCTCGGAAACAAGCAGTTTTGTAACATAGCGGGATACTGCTGACCGTTAACCGTGTTTCCATCAAAGAAGAATGGGCCGTAAACAGATGATCGGGATATAGCACAAAACACATTGACTTTAGGCGAATCTCGTACATGTTCAATGACTGCATGTGGGTTCTGTAGACCCCAAATTCGAACATTGTGTTTGTTTACCTGACCACTAACATGGAAAGTCGCTTAATCACTGAAAACGATGCGTTGTGCGAAAGTGTTATCATTGTCAATAGCATCATTAATCTCGTTACAAAATGCCACACGTTTCCGTTTGTCATCAGGACGCAGAGCTTGTAACAACTGTAACTTGTACGGCTTCATAACCAACCGACGTCTCAAAACACGCCAAATTGTTGTTGTAGGTAGTTATAACTCCCAACTGGCACGACGAGTTGATTTTGAAGGACTACGTTGGAAAGCAGTTTGAATTCGTGCAACATGTGCCTCAGAAACACGAGGGCGGCCAGGACTCTTTCCTTTACATACACATCCGGTATCTACAAACTGTCGATACCATCTACGAATGTTCCACCCATTCGGAGGATGCATTTGGTACCTCAACCTGAAACTTCTTTGCACTGTAATCACGGAATTGCGTGTCGCAAACTCGATAAAACAAAATGATTTCTGCTGTGGAGTAACCATTTTAAACATATGACGGTTACCAAGAATAACACAAGACTACTGACATCTAGTGGCTATTAAATAAACTAGACTATGCATTCGTTTCTCCAATAGCCGAGCCGGGGCGCAGCGATCGATAGTTTGGACAAAAGAATACTCTGTAATACCTATATTCTTTTTGAAACACTCTGTATTTGGGCAACCCCCGGCCTCCACCAGCTTCAATCCGGCCCGCGAGAGGTTCATAAATTGCAGATACAGAACATACCATTCCGAAGAAAAATATCCACAGCTGAGAGTTTTCGCACGAAAAATAATTTGCACATTCGGAAGCACGTATAAATGTGAGCAGCTTTTTTCAATCATGAAAATTAATAGAAATAAACATCGCACTCGGTTTAGAGAATGGTTGGCCAACCCGCGGCCGCCTTGAAGATTTTTCCGCTCCCCTTGATTCGTCACACTTTTTCAAATTATATTTAGTTTATAATTGCAAATGTAGTGAAAATCAATGTATTTAAAAAATATATTATTTGTGCATCCATATATTTCAAAATTAACTGTCGAAATTATGAGAAAAAATTACTTTGATTTTAAAATAATATTTTTTTTCGGATATATGACAGATATTGCGTGTTTTATTTGTGAGTTTACAGTTATCAGTTCGCGAAATAATTATGTTATATTCTGCGAACTCATAATGCACGCGCATCTCGGAACATCTAATATAATATACCATATACAGGGTGTTACAAAAAGGTACGGCCAAACTTTCAGTAAACATTCTTCACACACAAACAAAGAAAATATGTTATGTGGACATGTGTCCGGAAACGCTTACTTTCCATGTTAGAGCTCATTTTATTACTTCTCTTCAAATCACATTAAACATGGAATGGAAACACACAGCAACAGAACGTACCAGCGTGACTTCAAACACTTTGTTACAGGAAATGTTCAAAATGTCCTCCGTTAGCGAGGATACATGCATCCACCCTCCGTCGCATGGAATCCCTGATGTGCTGATGCAGCCCTGGAGAATGGCGTATTGTATCACAGCCGTCCACAATACGAGCACGAAGAGCCTCTACATTTGGTACTGGGGTTGCGTAGACAAGGGCTTTCAAATGCCCCCATAAGTGGAAGTCAAGAGGTTTGAGGTCAGGAGAGCGTGGGGGCCATGGAATGAGCTCTAACATGGAAAGTAAGCGTTTCCGGACACATGTCCACATAACATATTGTTTGTGTGTGAGGAATGTTTCCTGAAAGTTTGGCTGTACCTTTTTGTAACACCCTGTATAATTTTATATGCGGCCCGCGGAGTTATGGCGCATTTCCAAAGTGGCCCACAAGATCATTTGGGTTGCCCACCCCTGACTTAGGTCATCAGAAGATCAAGATGCGTCAATACATCTGACGACATCTTCAAGAGAGAATATAGTGAAAGAGGAGCTAAAGACTTAGTAAATGTCTCGAAGGTCAGTACACTTCCACCATGAAGTATGCTTCCACCAGAAGTCCACAAACTCACCCCCGTCCACTCAGTCCACTTGAAATCGTCGTGGAATGAACATATCGAGAATGTAATTGGGAAAGCAAATCGTATGTTCCGATTTCTAGGTCGTAATTTAATACAATTCACTCCGGAAATTAAATCGATTGCATACAAGTCACTAGTGCGTCCTCATTTAGCATATTGTTGTTCTGTATGGGGTCCCCATCAAAAGGGATTAATGGAGGCATTAGAGAAGGTCCAAAGAAGAGCCGCCCGATTCGTGACAGGTATATATAGTTGGAGGGAAAGCGTAAGTACGATGTTGAAGGAGTTAGGTTGGGAAGACCTGGAGCACCGAAGGCGTTGCTCTCGACAGAAGCTAATTGAAAAATTCTCGACTGACGTATTTAGGAATGATGGCAAACCAATATTGCTACCCGCAACATTCATATCTCGGAATGGCGGCGAAAATAACATAAAAGAAATCAGGGACAGAACCGATTCATTTCTGTACTCATTTTTCTCAAGAGTGATTAGGGAATGTAATAGAAAGGATTTACCGGGCAACTTAAAATCCGACAGGAGTGGTTTTCGATAAAGCACTCCGGCCATCCTGATCTGGGTTTTCCATGGTTTTCCCAGATCACTCCAGGCGAATGCTGGGATGGTTCCTCACAATAGCCCATGGGCGCCTCCTGCCATATCCCGTATATCCCTTCCAACCCATTACCCTTTGGGATAGGTGCAATGCATCCTCCGCCACACACTTTTAGTGGATCGCGGAGTAATAGTAATAATAATAATAAGGTGCCGCATAGGGGGTAGAAGCAGGCCTTTTACAACAGAAGTGTTAAAACAAAAAGTGCATTTCATATACAAACAGAAATATTGATATTGGTAGAGAACAGCCGAAATGCCTCGAAAAATTTTCAGTAAGGGAATTATTATAACAGTTTTTACAATGAGATTAGCAATGTGGCGAAAAAATCAAAATATTAGGTGTAAACATCACATTCTCTGAACTTGAAGATACCAGGTACGTCATTTACAGGCTCTTGATCACAACAGCCAAAGCTATTTAATATATCTAAAGCGGATACAAACTGTTTGCTTCAGATTTCTTATTATATTGTAAGTTACTACTGGAATAGTAGTACTGTATGTCGTATTACACAATATAAAAATTAAATTAACATCAAGTGTAATTTCTTCGGTAAAATTCAGGGAACAAAAACTTGCACGTTATCAATATCATAAGCTGCCCATACACACACACATTTGCGCGCGAGTAAGCTCGCTGAAGATTTGCGCGCGGATATTCTCGCGACGACCCTGTGCTTGTCAGAGCCCATACACAGGAACATCAGTTCCACACATTTGTCGTTCAGCTGGCTCGCCGCGCTCGAATTGTTGTGTTTATGGTACTGGTCTACGGATTTATTCGTCATGATTTCCTGGCTCGCGGCTCACTGGGAATTCCAAAACATCGCGAGCCAAGTGTAGTGAGGTTATGTTACAAGCGACGTGACAATATTGAAATGAAACAGGTTTTAAGTTCTGAACAAAAAAAAAAAAAAAGTGTTTATTAGTGCAGCAGCTTATATTAGAGCTGTAAAAAAGAAAAAGAAACGGACAGTATGACATAAAAAGTGGTTGCAGGAAGATTATAAACACGATCATATACTGCTACTTATACTATTTGAAAACCATTTTGTTCGATATCTTCAGTATTAAGTAAATGCACAGATACATCTTCCTATACATTTCCTCAATATCCTTCATCTTCCCCTTCATAATTTGGGCTTCCTATATTGCTGATACTATCCACTGGTTCGTGTTGATCTCTCATAAACACTAGTAAGTCGTAGTAATAGCGCAAATTAGTTTTGTGGATTTCGTCTTCGCCTATTCAACTTCTTGTTGAGTTTTCATTTTATATATATATATATTTCCTGCGAAAAGCACTCCGCAAAGAGTGGATTTTCTTTTTTATTAATGCACTGTCAACTTCTATATTATATTTTCCACTAACCTCTATTATGCACTAAATCCTAATTTTTTTAAATTTCTGTTCGCGTCCTCTTTTTTGGTTTCACCTTCCAAATGCAGTATGTTGCAGCTATGTTGCAATGGAATCAGCTACGAATTCCCAGCTCATCTTACTTTTGTTAGATACTCAACAAGTCTTATCTGCCGCGAGTAAATTGTTAAGTGAGATACTTGAGTGTATGGTTACCGTCGCGCATGCTCGCCACGTTCAAATCTGTAATGATTGTTATTGGCTTGTGATGCGGCTCGTCGTTAGACAGTTAACACACACATTTTATCGTCTATATAGATCGCCAGGGAATTACTGGCGCACAAATGTGTGTGTGTAACTCTGGTAGGTAAACATTGTTGTTGCTTATAAGTGGCATATGTAACATTTTATCTGAGTCGAATCTCTTAGTATTTGTGAATGCTAGCCAAAAAAAACTCAAGCTCTTGAATGAATAAACGTCTAAAGTACCTATTTAGCCACTAACTACAGTGGGATAAGCTTGGACGTCAACTCCTTCCCATTGCCTGTATCCAGCTTATTTCACGATACTATCCAACTGCTGTATGACGACCATATCCATTGAATCAGTACTTGCATCCACGCCTGAGGGGGTGCAGCGTCATTGTGAATACTGGGCTCATACTGCCAAGTTCTTTGATTTGATTTCGTAATCACTGGAAAATCATTACTTGAGACCCAATTATATGCATTTGCATATTGCATATACATTTTCATATTAATCCCACTTTCACTGGTTATTGCATATTTTACCTAAAACCTATTGGTGATGCATATTTTCGCTATATTACACTATTTTTCGGTAGTGTACCTAGCTAAATCCTACGTTGTACCCGGCGAAACCTATTAGCAGCACAGCTCTTAGTCTATGACGATTCCGTGAAGAACTACCAGAGACAATATAACTACGAACCACGTTTGCAAATGTAAACAAACTGATTTCATCAACAAGGCACGTTTTCGTAATAATGCATATATATATATGTAGGGTTACCAGATGATGGTCTTCAAAAAAGAGGACATTTCTAGATTAATACTAAATTCTGCAAAAGTGTTGTGGGTTTCTCAACATTTACGGATGTTGCATTAAGATAAATTATAACTACACACTTAATAAATAAAAATATTTAAGATATGCATAATTCACTATACTTTTTGCAAATGAAACGTCTACAATAGGTAGTATATTACTTCATTTTATTAAATCATGCAACGTTACAACAATTTGTGGCACATTTTAATATAAACTACAAAAAATCATCATTAGTACATTTCTCATCTTCATCATTATTCCCTGAAGTACTCAGATATTTCTTTGATGAACCAATTTCTGAGAGTAATTTCTTATTTTCCAACAAATAATTATGTACACAAGATAAATCCTTATAATTATATTGCACACTTATAATTCCCTTAACAGACTCAACACTGAGTCTATTTCTATCTTTGGTCCACTGACTGTTTGCTAATGAAAAAATCCTTTCTACACTAGCATTGTGGCTGGGAATAGCAAAGAAAAACTCCGCAATTTTTAGTAGTTCTGAGAAACAAGCACCATTCTTTGACTCTCGGAAATATTTACACCAGATATCATTTGACAACTGATCTGTATTAACGTTAGCCTGGTTTGTCAAAAATTTCTGAAAGTTGCAAAACTGATCAAAACACTTTACATCATCTATTTTAATATTAAGTTTTTCATTTAGGTACAGAATTGTTTGTTCCACATCTCCCCAATTTGGAGAATTCTTCAGACCCATCCATTTAAATACCAAAAACTCTTGATACTGAACCAACCATTTCTTAAGATACGTAATTGTTGCATCATAAACATGTGCTATTTCTCCTTCTAGCATATCACATTTAGAACCATAACCTTCATCCCGTTTTTTTCTCAAAATTTCTTTTAGTTTAAAAGATTTCAAATTCTGGATTTTTCTTTCCTGAAGAGCATTCAACACACCCTCAAGAATACGTATCATTTCTACCAGTGAATTTTTCTCTTTTTCTAGGGCCAAAATATTATGTTGAAATAATGACATAAGAAATGAACAAACCTTAATCGTGCTTCACTAAGCTCATTTTGGAAAAACATTTTAATCAGAATTGGAATTTCACCCTGAGAACTGAAATATGATTTCAGTGCTGGATACATCTCAATTAGTCTCGTAACGCAAGGAAAAAGGGACAGCCACCTACTCTTAGAATGACACAATATTTCCCTATATTGTACATCTACAAAATCACAAAAGTCCTTAAGACTTTCAGTACGTACTGTGTACACAGAAAAATAATTAAATATTTTTAATACTATGGAATCAACATCTAATGTGAGTCCTGCATCAATACCATGTTGAATGCAGTTATGTAAAACATGAGCAGGGCAGCCTAATCCTACTAATCTATCATTTAAATTGTTTTTCAGATGGGCGAAAACATTATTTCCCGACCTCTTACCAAGTCCACTAATCCCACCAAAATTTGTATTTGTATTGTCCCCAGAAAAAGCAACACATTTATTATTAATACCTCTATTTCTAAGAGTATCACATATGTAAGATGCAATCGTTTCAGATTTTTCATTTGGACTGCTTTTGTTTGAATTCCCCCAGATTTAAAGTCATAGTATTGAATTAGAATTGGAAACAGTTTGACAGAACCATGGTTACTGCCGTCTGTTGCAACACTAAAACATGAAATACACTCCAAAGCGTCAATAGAAGCATTATCAGAATGAGGTGACAATACAGAATTAATAATGGCTTCTGTTTTAGTGCGAGCACATAACATTTGTTTCGTTATATTTGAGTCTGTAAATAACACTTTCTGCAGTTTTCCAGTACAGTCCATTGATTTAAAACTTTGATGATGCTTGACTGTGTGAAAAGATAGCGTGCATTCAGCTGCATGGACCAGATCATTAATTTTGGAATCCTTTTTTGGAAAAAAATCGTCAACTTTGGATGAAGATGCTGCAGTACGTATCCGCGTTTTGTGTTTTTCAGTGTTTTTGTGAGCTTCTAGGTCTAGACCCCTGCAAATTAATAATTGTGCGTGTTATACGTTATTCAGTGTAAGAAAATCTGAGCTATTACACGCAAATTTCCAGTGTCATACGAAACTTACGTAAAATCGGTCCCATGGTTATAAATCTTACCTTTATTAGCAACTGAAACAAATGTTCCTGATGGGCAGATAAGATATTCTGCCTCTGAGCTAATTCTTCCCGGTCTCAAGTCAGGAAATCGTTTTTGTAATTCGTCACTGAAGACATATTTGCGTTTTGGCATGATTTCACTTGAACAGTAAAACTGCTTCACTTCACAACAACCAAAAACGCAACTAACAGTAAAGCAGTTGAAAACAATGATTCTATAAGCCGCGCTAACTACCGAAGTACTTGTTGCGAACATAATGTTCTTCACCGGCCGCCCCGCAGCTCGTATTTCACGATAATTGCCTCGCCACCTATTGCTCAGAAATCGTAACTATATCTTGACACAGTGCCGACACAGAAAAAGGAAAAGTGTAGATAAAATATCACATTTTTGGCATAAAGGTTAAATTCTTTAGGGTTTACCATTTTGACAGATGGGAGAGTTTTATTCCCACACTTTCAAGTTCAGGCAGTAGTAAAACGGAACTAAAAAAAAGAGGACATTCCTTGATTTTTCTCAAAACCCGCCCGGACCATTTTTACGGTCCAAAAAAGAGGACATGTCCGGGTAAAAGAGGACATCTGGTAACCCTATATATATGTGTGTGTGCCTTTACCTCCGGAACCAGTGATAACTCGATGACGACGTGGGTTGAAGCTGTACTGTTTTACAGTGAACATTTCGAGGCCATTAAAGGTGTAGTAAACGACTTTTATAGTGGAGAGAGGCTATGACAGTTAAGTATTTAATAATTCTAGTATTAACACCATAGCTGTGATTTGCATTCGTTTTTCCCACATACCTTCGAGTATTAAAAAGCTTGAAACTCAAGGTTTGACGTTGACTGAATCTATTCAGTTAATGAATAAAATCCGCATTGCCAGACGTATTCCTGTATATATTTAAAATGAATCTTCAAACTATTTTGAACAATACCTAATCCAGGTTTTGAACCTTTGTGTCAAATTGATAGTTTTAGTAATTGGACAGGTGAACTTTTTCCACAAACAATGACTGCTAACACAGCACCCAATATCTAATACTGCCCAGTTACAACAGTGAGTGTGGAACGGGCCATATCCACTTATAAAAATATTTAGAGGGATTGAAGAAACAGTCTTACTATTGAATTTTTGGAACAGTATCCAATTGTTCTAGTTTACAAAAGTTAAATAATTGTTAATCATCGAGTTTATACATATGTTATTCAACTATTTACCAATTGCATGGTGATTTTGAAATAAAAAATCTAAAAATTACAATTTTTTTTTTACTGTATAATGTTGCATATTTTGACAATTTTTTCACTTTTCATACATATTTTATTCATTTTTCATGCATATTCATAGCATTTTGTGTTGCATATAATCCTGTTTCCAACCATCACATACGTCTCAGTCTGTAAACTTTCATTTCGTTTCTTCCTGCCTTCTTCACTTTTCCTGTCATGTAGTGAATATTAGGGCCACTTTCTCATAACATATACAGAGTATAGAATCTATTATGTAATAGTGTTTCAAATAGTATGATGTACCGAAATATATGACTGTAAAAGTGTCATACTCTATTTCTATTATTGCAAATATATACTTTGATTACCCATTTGCACACTTGTGTAATAGTTAAGGTAGTAAATGTGATGAAAATTTATTTCCAACAGGAGTGGATATACTGACAACCAAGAGGAGGAAACCAGTGAGGAGGAAATATTTCATTATGTTTGCCAGAATTTAATTTAAAAATCTTAGGTGTAGGTAAATACTTCAGTTCAAATCGGCTGTATGTTTTAATGTATTTTCTAAATTATTTGAAAATGATTTTAAAAAAAGTAATAAATCAATTTTTAAGAGTTTTTTGTAGCTTCATACAAATGTAACCGAACCTATACTTAAATTTTATATAATTTTAAACTGAAAAATCACAATTACTTTCTGTATTTTCTTTAAGTGATTGATTAACAGTAGGAATCAATGTGTATTAAAATTTTGGGATTAAAAGTATATTTGATGAGGCATTGTAAATTTTGTGAACTTAGTTTTTTTTTTTACTTTTTCATTGTATAATAATTTCTGGCACATAAAAAATATACTATTGTATCGTATATTATATTTACTCTGGTAGATTTAAGGAGACATAATATTCATTCAAAGCATTGATTCTGTAAGATTACTGTTAATATCTCCCAGCAATTTAATGAAACTTATACTTTGACTGATTAATTATTGGAGTTGTAAAAATTAAAACAGTGTGATTATAAAACAACTGCATACAGAGAAACAATACAATATTTAAATTAATGACTGTCATTTAGTGTGAGCACACTAGGTTGTCAACTGTCTGTGAACAATGTTAGCTATGTAGTTTTGTGGTGCTCAATTTTGTATATCTCGTAGGTTTAATACAGAAACTTGAAAATGTCCCAACACATTATAGGGGGTAAATAGAAGAAATTAAACAGTATTGGTTGTAAAGAAAGAAAGAGGTCCTGGCAACATAGCATCATTCTTATCTGATCAGCCAGGTCGAATATACTTTCCTTTATATATATATATATATATATATATATATATATATATATATATATATATTATTTTGATGGTAACGGGATGTAAATGCTACACATGCCATATTCATATTCGAAATAATTGATTACTTATTCCTTAAAAGATAGTTGTGTATCTTCTATTTCCAGAGTTTAAAAACTTAACTATGGTCTGTTTACAAGTGTATCCACTAGCTGTTTATTATGTTGGAAGGTAATATACTACAGCTGCACCACAAATGAATGTTTTGTAGATATTGAACAGTTTTAAACTAATCATACAAATAATTTTTCAGCTAAGATAGTAGTAGTGGTAGTATTTTATTTGTCCTCTAAGTCATACACATGTACATTATACATACTTACTTACTTTCCGTGTCCGGACTGTTTCAAATTGTTTTTTCCCAGAAACTAGCTGCCTGTGGTAGAAGGATTGCCCACATAAAGTGTTGCCCAGGATGCGCCCGATCGCTAGAATTAAGGAAACTCTAGAAACGATCTTTGGGGAGGCTCCTTCTTTGCACATAATGATATCAGACACGTCAATTATAAATTAGGATATTTACATTGATAATTTCAGTTAGTACTTTTTAAATATTCTTCTACAGAGTAAACGGTGTAGTATTGAAGATATGACATGAAAAATTTCTCAAAATTTCTCCTTTTTTGTTTTTATATTATTCAGTAATTTATTGAAAAGCTTAATTCCTATGTGAAATGTTCCAGTTTGATATACTTTTGTTTTTGTGTGCATGATTCACAAATCTGATTGTTTCCTTGTGCAATGTTCATGTACCTCATTAATTGTTTTTAGAACTGCATCTTTACCTATGACATTATTTCTAAAAAACAGATTGGTTTCACAGATGTAGATTCTTGGTAATGGGACAATATTCATGTATTTAAATGAGGATCTACAAGATTCCCATGTTTCTATTTGTCATTATTTGAAAGTACTTAGTGCATCTGATGATAAACCCCAGAGTATAATTCCAGACTTTATTTTCGAATTAAATTGGGCAAAGTTTACATTTTCAAATTTTGTTTAGTAGTGGTTAATTTTAAAGTGTGTAATACGTAACATGTTTGAGCTAATTTAGAGTTCAAATACTGAATATGCCTATTCAGTTTAAGATCAGATTGCAATCATAGACCTAAAAATCTTGTGTCTAACCTATTTGTTGAACTCTGTTTGTTTGAAATAATATTTGGATTGGCAGGGTTCCTGTTTTGAACTGAATGGAAATTTACTGCTATGGTTTTATTGGAATTTATTATCAGTTGGCTGTTTCCAGACCACGCAGATAGCTGTTTAATGGTTTTATTAATAATTTGCTGAAGAACTTCTTCAGTTTTATCTTTCATTAAAAGTGTTGTGTCATCTTCAAAGAAAATTTAACATGTGACAACATTTTCATTTATGTCATTGATATACAATTGAAACTGGAGGGGTCCAAGAACTGAACCCCGTGGAATACCGTGTGTAATACTTCTAATGCCTGATACATGCTCTCTGATTATTTCACTTTCTGCATCCTTACATTTTACGGTCACAATCTATTAGTTTGGCACGTGTTCGTAGAAATAATTGCAGCTAAAGGAAGTTGTAATTGGCACTCACTTGTACCACCTTCATCAAAAAAAAAAAAGATTGATCTCAAAGCAAAGGTCTGCTGAAGTTAGGTGAACTGATCAAAAATGGTCAGAGTATTGGAAAACGCGTTCTTTGCAACGACTATTGTAAGTCTGTGATTTAAAAATGTCTAGAATTCTTATACTATGTACCAAATAAGAATAAACAATAAAAAATATAGAATTAATGTTTAAAAAATGATGTTAAATGGCCTTGACAGCGTGTTCAAAGTGAAAAGTGAATAACGGTTTTGCCATCAGCATACGCGATGTCACCAAGGTGTCTGGTGTTCAATACACGATTACTTCTTCAAAATAAAAAGACACGCTCGAGTGAATGCGTACGATTTTGTTTATGGTGATTATTTTGGACGCAGTTTCAGCGGCCATCAGGTTATTTCTGGAAGAGTAGACAAAAAGTGACACTACTCACTACCGGTGCCGGATTAAAATAGCGCGGGGCCCGCAGCAAATGTGAACAAGGGTCCCTTGGTTTTGGCCTCCGGTGTGATAGTAGAGCTAGTAGAGATTTAAGGACCCCTTTATGTAATACTTACTGTAATAGTGCGAAGTGCAGGTAAAAATTTGTAGCAAGTAAACTGTCACCGTCTGATATCATTGTCATGTATATGTCTATGCGGTACACATCGTTCTTTTAAACTCTTTTGTCTTAAACAAGTTTATAAGCGTGATACATTTTTATTAATTTTAGCAGGAATAAATTAATCTAGACACAAAAGGAGAAAATAAGATTTTTTACTAGGTATATCCTAATGTGTTTGCCAGAATTTAATAAAATTAAGTGTGGCTCATAACTTTAACTAACCAATTTAAAAATTAGAAATACATCATATTTAATATTCGATTTTGATTGATTGCACTGTATATGAACCTATACATAAATATCATGAAATATTGCATTACAAAACCCAAACCATTTTTCTTTTCTTTTTGGGTGATCTGTTGATAGTAAGAATGTAATGTGCTCTGAAATTATAGAATTAAAAGACTGTTTGGTGAGACACAATAAAACCCTGTTCCTGTATACTTCACTACTTCAGTACATAAGAAACACAATTGCATAACAATTGGCTTCAACTGTGGAATATACATTGAACAGTCAAAGAAACTGTTATAGGCATTCACATGCAAACACAGAGATATGTAAACTCTCAGAGTAAAGCCTATATAAGACAACAGATGTCTGGCGCAGGCGTTAGATCAGTTACTGCTGCTACAATGGCAGGTTATCACGATTTAAGTGAGTATGATCGTGGTGTTATAGTCGGCGCACGAGAGATGGGACACAGCATCTCCGAGGTAGCGATGAGGTGGGGATTTTCCCGTACGACCATTTCACGAGTGCACCGTGAATATCGGGAATCCGGTAAAACATCAAATCTCCGACATCGCTGCGGCCGGAAAAATATTCTGCAAGAACGGGACCAACGACGACTTAAGAGAATCGTTCAACGTGACAGAAGTGCAACCCTTCCGCAAATTGCTGCAGATTTCAATGCTGGGCCATCAACAAGTGTCAGCGTGCGAACTATTCAACGAAACATCATCGATATGAGCTTTCGGAGCAGAAGGCCAACTCGTGTACTCTTGCTGAGTGCACAACACAAAGCTTTACACCTCGCCTTGGCCCGTCAACGCCGACATTGGACTGTTGATGATTGGAAACATGTTGCCTGGTCTGACGAGTCTTATTTCCAATTGTAACGGGCGGATGGATGTGTACGGGTATGGAGACAACCTCATGAATTCATGGAACCTGCATGTCAGCAGGGGACTATTCAGGCTCTGTAATGGTGTGGGGTATGTGCAGTTGTAATGATATGGGACCCCTGATACGTCTAGATACGACTCTGAAAGGTGACATGTACGTATGAATCCTGGGTGATCTACTGCATTCATTAATGGATTCCGATGGACTTGGGCAATTACAGCAGGAAAATGGGTCACCCCACATGAACAAGATGATGGAGGCTCAATATATCCGTGACCGACACAAAAGACCGCTGAGCCTAATCAATTAATGCACCAAAACTAGGACAAACCAACAGAGAAGAAGTAATCAACTTTGCTAATAGGAGAAAATATCCAAGGATAATAACTCCTATAAAACACTGACCTTTAAATAAATGGCAGAGATTGGTGGCAGCCAACCCACCTTCAGGTATGTGCAAAACGGGAACTGCACCACTCTCGGTACCTGCCAGAAACTGGTACTGTCCTGTTGAAATTTACATCAGTCACTTCGTCAACATGTCTTATTCACGTTTTGTGATCATACGTTGCGGAAAAGTTGTCAAGAATTTAATTTAAAATGCCGAAATATGACATGATGAACAGCCGTTACAAGCCGCCAACGTTGAAAAAATCAGTTACAGTCTCTTAAAATGTTGATTTAATCCTTTGTTGAAATGTTTTCATGCCTTTTCAGCTCTACTCCTTTGTAAAAAATCGACAAACACGCAATATTTATCCGAGTTGTAATACGGTGATGACCGCCATCTTACATAGCAACTAGCAACCAGAGATAATCGATTGCTTCCATTGTAAACAAATACGCCATTGCGTGTTGTATGTCGTATAGCCAAAATTTCGTATTTTTTATCACTTGGTCCAGGCCGTATTTCAACCTAACTACGATTTCTATGACAGAACTAAACTGTTTAGGTTGAAATGATCCCTGTACCGATAATTTTTATGTTATTCTAGCAGTGCTGAAAGCATTTAGCAGTTGCTCAGCATTTCATATTTCGGCATTTTAAATTAAATTTATAGCGACTTTTCCGTAATGTATGATCGCAAAACGTGAAGAGAACATGTTGACGAAGCGACTGATGTAAATTTCAACAGGTTAGTACCAGTTTCTGGCAGGTACCGAAAGTGGTGCAGTTCCCGGCAAAACCACATGACGCTACGTGTGTGGTGTTGGGGGGGGGGGGGATGGGAAGGGGGAGAGGTCAACAGGTGGCCAAAATGGAGATACGTAGTTTATGGACGCTCCCTTATGAATGAAAGGTACAGGATTTGGAGATTTTACAGAGGTGGGCAACCAGACTTGTTTGTGTTAAATGCCGCAGAACACAATCAGTGACTGATATAATAAAAGAACTGGCTTCGAAGTATTGACGCCTAGACTGGTGTTGGTAAAACAGTTGGGGGCGAAGGGCGTATCCAGGATCAGAACCAGAGGGGGGCAAGATTTGAGATAGGGGGGGGGCAAATCATATTGGTTTCGAGACAGTGGGGTGGGGCACTAAAATATGAGGATTTGTTACAAATTGAAACTCAAACCTATTGAGGAGACTATTTTTATTATTGATTAACATAGTAATCCAACCACTTAATCTAAGGACCCATGGGCGTATCCAGCGAGGGGCAGAGGGGGGCTGCTGCCCCCCCTAGAAGAAAAATTAAGTTGCCTTCAGTACGCTTCGACGAGTGAAGGACTAGTTCAGGAGCACTTTGGGAGAGAAAGATTGACTGGATTATGTTTGATGAGTGTGCATCGAAATTTCGTGAAAGAACACCATGAGATATTGACAAACAAAATTATTGAAATTGAAAATCCGAGACAATTAATGTTTACATAAAAAACTAACTGACTTACGATCTTAATTAACTACATAGTAGGTCCTTATATTAAGCAGTTGGGTTACTATATTAATCAATGATAAAAATAGTTTCCTGAATAGGTTTGAGTTTGATTTTCTAATGTCATGTTTCAGTTTCCCACCCCACTTCCTCGAAACCAAAATGAGTTGCCCCCCCTAGTTCAAATCCAGCCCCCCTCTAGTTCTGATCCTGGATACGCCCTTGTAAGGACCTACTATGTACTAAATTAAGATCGTAACTCAGTTACAGTTTATGTAAACATTAATCGTCTCGGATTCTTAAAAATTTTTCAGTAACTTTGTTTCTCAATAGCTCACGGTGTTCTTTCACTATATTTCGATTCACACTCATCAGACATAATCCAGTCAATCTTTCCTCTCACAAAGTGCTGCTGAGCCAGTTCTTCACCCGTCGAAGCGTACTGAAGGCAACTTAATCTTTCTTCTAGGGTGGGGTGGGGGGGGGGGCAGCAGCCCCGCCCCACAATGCCCCTCGCTGGATACGCCCATGGTTGGGGGAACTACAAGCAAAGGAAGACATCGACAAGATCATAAACTAGCACTAAATTTCTGGAATAAGGCTGTGATGTTTTCTTTCTTTCGGAAAAGGGGGAGGGAGATAAGGCAGTAGGAGATTAAATTGCTATAAATTACGCTAAGCAGATTAACTCCAAAAATGAAAAAAATCATAAAATGCAGAAGAAGCTGCTAAGGAAACTGTTTTGGAGGTATACCGGTAAGCAACATAAAAAGTTATGCTTAGTCAATAAGTTATGTTTTGTTTTTTAGTTATGGGAAGAAAGCTATCTCGAAATGGCATGTAATACGGATTTTAATAATGTAGCAGTTTCAACAAATTTTCCATATCCGCTGAATATATACAAAACATATGCTTAGTGTATCTGCAAAATATTAAAATATTAATAATGCCTGTGATTTGAATTACGAATGTTGTTTTTCACGGTCACTACAAAAATTGTGAAAGGAATGTTTAATCTCGACCATACAGAATCTTTGTCGTTTAGCCATTAGCAGTCAGCTGTGTATATAGAACGTTGTGTTAGTGTTAACTAATGTTTCATTATTTTTTTTGAGGACGAGAATACGGTGTGACATGGAGCCAATGAATGTTGTCTATATTAAACAAGAGGTACGTTTATGTTAATTCTATTTGAGGCCTATTGTACATGCGTTACTAATTGAATTAGTTTACATCGCGATACACGGCGCTTAAGAAAGCAGCTTATTTATTACTAATAATAGCTAAATTCCTCCTGCCTTATGCTGTACCAAGAAGTTCTGATCCAGGCAGCATTTAAACGTAACTACCATCTCTGCTAATGTTGTTACTGCAAAATCAAACGATACAGACACACCTTAACACATTAGATGCACCGCAGCTACGATTTGAGTAATAACAACATTATAAGGATTCCTATATCAGCGTAACATAAATCATCGCAATTAATTTCAATATATACCTTCAGTATGAACTAAGCTCGCACAGTCATTCTATCGCGATGTAAAAGGATTGTTCTTTCCATGCACCTAGAGGTTACCTGGAAATGCTTGTTGTACAATAATGAACTAACAAAATGTATTAACTTAACTGTGTAAACCTGAATTGTCAACAGATAGACTTAAACCTGAATAATGAACACGTTGTGTGTGTTGCAAATACATAGTTTCTGGGAATGACCATTGATCACGAGTTAAAGTGGAATGAACATGTACAAATTTTGGGAAAGAAAATATCCACAACCTGTTTTGCACTTAGAATTCTAGCTCCTGTATGCAATGATGATTGCCTCAAAACAATAATACTTTTCAAACATTCATTCAATAATATCTTATTGAATCATTATTTGAGCTTCAAGCAAAAAAAAATGTAAACACTCTTTTCATACTACAAAAATGGTCTGTCAGGATAATAGAAAAAACTTAAAGGAGAACCCATTGTAAGGATATATTTAGAAAATTAGGCATGCTGACTATTCCATCCCGTTATATCTTCAGTTCTATAATGTATATAAAAAATAACTTACAAGACTTCACCATAAAACAGTTCCATCCATACATATGCCACAATTCACTAAAAGTGTGTGGTGGGGGTGCATTAGACCAAGCCTAATTTGTAACCATTTGTACATAGGAAGGGATATGGCAGGAAGTGCCCATGGGCTATTTTTAGAACCTTCCCGGCATTCGCCTGGGGTGATGTGGGAAAACTATGGAAAACCTTGATCAGAATGCCTGGAGGGGTTTGTAGATATCTACTCCTATCAAAATGTAAGTTCTCTCGGTCTATAACTCCATCCTATTCCACTTCCTAATCGCCCATTGAAAAAAAAGAACAGTTTAGAAATGAATTGGTTCTGGCCCTGATTTCTCTTACCTTATTTCTTTATCATTTCTAGATTCCCTACTCTTCTTTATTTTTATATCTTGAAATAAACATTCCCTCGTTCTTATAATCTCTTTGAATGGTTTGCACTTTGACACCACTGTATTTTGCCTCTCCTTCTATATTCTAAAGCTTCCTCCCTTCAGTTTTGAAATATGTAACTTTTTGTGTGTGTATGTACTTTCCATTTTGGCCATCAATGTACAGAATGATGTTACATTTATCAGAATTGTTCCAACATCACTTAATCCTGTTATAAGATGAAACTGCACAAGGTTCTTATCAGGCATTTTAGGAAGCTATCTAACATATTTGGTCCCCTTGTTGTCACTTTCATAAAGCCTCCTTCACTTATTAAGGTACTTGGTTGATCTCTGTTCCCTAGTGGCAACATCTAATTTCCCTCCTGTTGCGGTTGAAATGTAAATTTAAGATCCTACTAATAATGACCATTCTATCCTCACCTCTGAGCTCTAAATTTTAATTTAGTTTCTGTCCAAGAGCACCATCTTCCACTTCAGTAAGCTCCCAAAAGCCTAATTATTTCTTTCCTATCATCCTAAATATGTACCCCAAGTAATTCATAACTGTGACCTCTAAGTACCAATGAACTGTTGTAATATTTATTAATCAATACAACAAACCCTCTATCAATTCCTCTATTCATGGCACAGTGCTCAACTGTCTTGGAAAACAGTTATGTCTGCACTCTGGCCTTTAACTAATTTAATTTAATTTAATTGCAATGGAACACAGGCTCCGGTGGCAATTTCCCTACACACCCATCTTCCCCCTATCCTGCACCTACCTACATTTGCCCTCTACAAATTTTATCTTTAAATTCTTTCAAAGTTTTCGGTAAATTATTCATTATTTCTCTTAGTAACTCATTCCAATCCCTGACACCCTTACCTAAAAAAGAGAATCTTCCCACACCCTTGTGCCTGAAATCGAGTGCCAGCTTGTGGTCATGGTCATCTTTTCCCTTCCTTGCACTACTTTTCATACCTATTGCAATATCTTTCCATGCCTCATCGCCAGTATATGCCCTGTACACTCCCATGACCCTCCTCATCCTCCTCCTGTCTTGCAATGAATCCCATTCCAGCTCCTTTATCATATCCGTGACTGATTGCATTCTGCGATAATTTCCAGAAACAAATCTAGCAGCCCTTTTTTGCACCCTCTCCAACTCCTGTATTTGATACGTAAAATGAGGGTCCCATACTACACTACCATATTCGAGCAATGGTCTGACCAAAGTTTTGTAACCCAATTCCTTGACTTCTCTCGTACATCCCCTCATCACTCTCTCCAACAAGTGCAGAACTTTGAAACCTTTTCCTACCACCTGTCCTATGTGTCCTGCCCAGTTAAGTTTGTTATCAAAAGTAATTCCAAGATATTTATATTTCAAGTCTTCAGCAAGCAATTCTTTCCCCACCTTAAATTCATAATTGACCTAATAAGCTGACTCTTCTTTGCATTTATCTTCATTCCATGTTTACCAACCCAATTAGATATCCTGTCCAGATCACCCTGCAACTGTTTACAATCCTCTATCATTTTGATTCTTTTCAGTAAGCTCCCAAAAGCCTCATTATTTCTTTCCTATCATCCTAAATATGTACCCCAAGTAATTCATAACTGTGACCTGTAAGTACGAATGAACTGTAGTAATCTTTATTAATCAATACAACAAACTCTCTATCAATTCCTTCTATTCATGGCACAATGCTCAAGTGTCTTGGAAAACAGTTATGTCTGCACTCTGTCCTTTAACTATGACTATTTTTTTCATAAACATGTTGTTCTTCCAGTTCATTTCCACTGTTTCCTACAAATGCTTAAATGCACAAGTTTTACTCACTCAATGCTCCTTAGCTACAGCATAGATTATTTTCTTGCAATAAGCCATATTGGAATCTGCCACATTTACCTTGTAATAACTTTTGCAAGTCTTACACCAGTTGATGTTTCACTTGTCTTTTAGCTTGCCACAATTGTCACAATTACTATTATATACCTGCCCGCTAACCTACATTTTCAAAACTTTTGTTTTGGTGTGGTCATAACTATACCAGACGGTTTACATCAAGTACAGACATTTTCCACCAAAAGTTGTCTAAAGGAATGACTCAGTTAATATTATATATTCATATACCTACGTTGTTCAGACATGTTTATTGTCCTTACAATAATCAACTATTCAGCAGCATGAGTAGATATTTAATATCAAGTTTAAACTTTCTGACAAAACCACAATGGATTAATCACACTGTTTACAGTTTTTTTTTTTTTTGGGGCTTTAGAGCGCGTCAACGTCGGGGTTATTAGCACCCTTTATAGTTATTTGCTTTGTTAACATAAACCATTATAGCTAGTTTTTTTTTTAAATTATGTTATTGATTCTAAGTCTCTGTTAAAAGTATCTTCAGTAGTTCCATTTCCTTGTTCTGAGTTTGTATATACATTAATATTTATTTTAAAAATCTTTTTCAGGATATGCCAGAAGATGATGAACAAGAGACCTCAGCGCGTGTTCTGATAGGTATAGTAGTTTCTTACTAAAAAACTATCAGTTTACATGTTCGTTCATATTACTCTAAATCAGATCAGCACATGCGCAGTCTGAAATAGATCATTCTAACAAAACATTGTAAATGGTGAAAAATTTACCTTTAACTGATGAAGCTTAATATTCGCAACATAGTATATTTAGGTTTCAGATAATGACCAATATATCTTTACCAAATTTTTTTCTGGATACAAATAAAAGATGATTTTTGTTAATAATGTATTGATATTTTAATAATGAATTCAATTTTTATATCAAATTAACTTACATGCAATGTTGATTATATTGATTTAATTTTTCTGTGTCGTATTCATTTTTTTCTCTTTACTCTTTAGTTCTGTTAATAATTTGCATTATGAAGTACATGTTAGTATTACATGCTCACCTGTTTGTGGTTTGTCACAAAATAACCACTTCCAATAATAATCTGTTGTAATTGCATTTGTTAAATTGTCATTCACCACTCATGTCACACTGTTGCTTAGCAATAGATCTCCACAACTTGTAGACTGGCTTGTAGAAATATATAGGAACCAATACTGCAATGTTTGTCTGTGGACAATAGACCCTGCTTCCAAATTACCAAGTGAACCTAAATCTTGAATGATCCTGAATGTTTCAAGACTGCATTGTTTTTACATACCTTTATTTGTATTTAACTCAGAATTTGGACAGCTGACATTTTGCTTCACAAATCAAATAAATCAGAAGATTACAGAAACCCAGGAATAGTACCACACATAAATTTGAAAATGTTTCCAACAAAAATTGCTCCCTTCCTGTAGCGCTCATAAATGTTTCTTACAATAATTCTAAGTACCTAACCAGACGTTATATTTCTATAACACGGGATGAAGATAAATGGAAAGAAGTCACCTTATTGGATGTACAGATAAAAACAAAAGGTTGATTGTGATTATAAGGTGGGGAAAGAATTACTTGTTGAAGACTAAATTTAAATATATGGGCATTACATTTGATAAGAAGCTTAACTGGGCAGGACACATTGGACAGGTGGTAGGAAAAGGTTTCAAAATTCTACAATTGTTGGAGAGAGTGATGAGGGGATGAATGAGGGAATTAAAGGAATTGGGTTAAAACTTTTGTCAGACCATTTCTTGAATATGGTACTCTGGTACAGAATCTACTTTTTGAGTATCAAATACTGTAGTTGGAGAGGGTGCAAAAAAAAGCTGCTAGATTTGTTTCTGGAAATTACTGCAGAACGCAATCAGTGACAGATATGATATAAAAGCTGGAATGGGATTCATTGCAAGACAGGAGTAGAGTGAATAGGTTCATGGGAGTGTACAAGGCATATATTGGATGATGACATGGAAACCCTTATTGGTGTAAGAATTTGAAGTAATGCATAGATGGGAAAAGATGACCATGACCACAAGCTGGCATAAAGGCAAAGTTCTTACTGCCCACAATTCAGCCTGATTCAGGTTATTGAAGTAGCGGATAGAATTTAGGAGAAAGTGATGAGAGGCACAAAGGTGTAGAATGATTCCCTTTTTTACATAAGTGTGTCAGGGATTTTAATAATGTACCAAGAGAAATGATGATTAATTTAAAAACACGTTGAAACAATTTAAAGTTGAAATTCATAGAGGACAAATGCAGGTGGGTGCAGGAAGGGGGAGATGGGTGTGTAGGGAATTTGCCACCTGTGTTTGCTCTCCATTGCGATTTAATTAAATATTGTTATCATTTCTCTATCAAGCAGTATCTTGATTGACTGCTATTTACCATAAGGGGTGGAAACTGGAATCTGATATGTCTGCTAAACTCTCATTGATCCATCCCCCACCCTCCCCAGAAAATCAGATGAAATAAAATAGAAATGTGATATTGCACTACTTACAAAACAAGGGGCTCATGTGATAAATAAATACACTTTGTTGCATGCTTAGCAAAGCAAAATTATTACCGTCTGGATTGATGATTATGAGTCCATAAGAAAATCACCAACTGCCAATGACACAACATTAACACTATGTTGCTCTAGTTATTAAATCATTGACACATAAGCCACCATTCCACAACTGCGCCTTCAAGGTAAATTGTGCGCTGCCCAACCCTCACCTCTGAGAAATCCAAAATCCTAATAGTAAATCTTTCTCCGAACCTCCTATCCAAACGTAAGCTAGCTGTTCTTTCCAATGGTCTTACTTTCTCCATCACTGAAAAATCTGAGTGGGCAACTCTTATTAGGGACTTTCTTTCAATCTACTGCACCTTCTGCTGGTGGTATTATCTAATAGTACAGGTAGGAGTGTAAACTGATGTGGTAACCTTCAACCTAGATTCCAATAATTCATACCTCCATCCTAGTTAAACCCGTCCCCCCTCTCCCAAAGCCATGCTCTACTTCAATTCCAAGTCCCATAAGCAGCCACTCTCATCACTTTCCATCCTAAATTCAATCCTCCACTCCAATAACCTGAATCGCGCTTAATTGTGGGTCATAAGAGAACTTTGAAAAATCAAATCACTGTAATTGCCTTAGCTAGCAAGGGCTTGACTACTGTCATGAATCAGAGTATTTACATGGCTGAAGCTCTGAGGCAGCTCTCCGTCATCTTTACTTACCTACCTCATACTTTCTCAATCTGCCTAAACAGGCACCCCCCTCCCCCACCCTCCCCCTCTGCCCCCCCCCCCACACACACAGTCCCTCTGCCTTTCTCAATCGTTGGCACACTTTATCTTCACAAAAAATTTCTTAACTTTCCATCCCACATCTACCATCAAATATGGGGCATGGCTATGGACACATGCATTGCACCCCACTAACTCAACCATTTCCTAGGCAGAAACAGATGAATGGTTTCTTAAAAGTTTATCCTATAACCCACTACAATGACTGTGTATGTTAGATGACATCTTTATGACCTGGGACCCATGATTAAAACCTATTTCTTGAATTCATGAACTTTCTGAACATCACCTTCCTGGATGTAGACATCTTTGTATATAATGGCCACTTATACACATGTGTCCACATCAAACCTATAAATATATCTCAACTTGGATTGCTGCCTACAATATTACTCAAAATGCTCCCTCTCCTACAGCTTTGCAATCCAAGGCAGATGTATCTGGCTCAAACCAAAAATCCTTTACTTTTACTCCAACAACTTGACCCGAAAGCTTTTTAATTATCCTCCAGAATTGTTCCACAAACAGATATCCTGACTCAAAAACTATCTACCACACTGACATATACAACCCAGAACCAACCAGAACCCCGTTTTCCTCATCCAGATCTCCTGGCCTAGAATTGCTAAACCAGATTCTTCATCTGGGCTATGACTTCGTCAGATCCTTTCCTGAAATTCACCATTTTCTCTCCAACGTACTTCCCACCACACTCCATGTTTCCTTCAGTAGACCATCTAAGCTAAAAAATATACTTGCGTACAAATACCAACCCTTTAATGCTCCTAAACCACCCTTTGGATCCTTCCCTACTAATAGGCTTTGTTACACAATGTGCAATATGCATGCACTCACTATAATTTTTTATAACCCTGCTATTAGTGAAATCTATCCCATCATTGGCCATGCCACCTGTAGGAGATTCCATTTTGTATACCAACTGAACTGCCTTTCCTCAGAGCATAACGTAGAAATTTTCGGGGAGTAAAATTACTGTTACTCTGTCAGACTAGAAATTACTGCACTTTTGGTATTTTAATATTTAGCAGAGAATTAATATAACCATTTTGTGTCATCTTGGTATATGGCAGTAGTTTTAAATGTATTTGATACATCATACTATAGTGATAGAAAAATATTAGCTCCTATAAACATCAAAATTCTATTTTCTTGGGTCACCAGAAGTGACGGCAGATAATGAAACAATCAAAATATTACAACACTCTTACATTTTGACACAGCAGGAAAGGTGTGAACTTTTTAGCAGTATACGATGCTGTAAAGTTGTGATTGTACATTATTTAACAGTTGATACTTGTGTAACTATGACAACCTATTATGTTCTTGTGAGGAAAACATATACTAATTTGCATATTTATCTTAAAAGTTTTACTTGTTCCATCATATAAAAGTAAATGCCGTATTTAATTTTTGGGAAATCCATAAGTATTGTTTGGCTACTGCGTGACAGAGTTCAAATGCATGCACTTTTGGGAGTGTGCACAAACTACGTGGCTCTGTCCACGGGGGGGGGGGGGGGGGGGGGGGGGGGTTGGCTGGAAGGCTATGCTGGGCCACTTGGGGTGAGGGGGTTTCCGAGCCAGGCCACATAGCTTTCCTTTCACAACTTTTTTTTTTAGTAAAAATGAGGAACAGAATACACAACAGCATGTGAATATTTATTTTATCTCAGTTAATTACCTCCTTATATAATTTAAAATAGTTTGACAGGAGAAAACGGTACAAAATGTCTCCTGGAATCAAAACGGAAAAAAGCTACGTGCTATGTGTGTGTGTGTGTGGGGGGGGGGGAGATCGATCCAAAAGCCACGTGGGGGGAGGGGGTTCACAGGAGGCCAAAATTGAGCTATTTGGTTTATGGATGCTCCCTTTGCCGTTGCTGCTCTGAACTGGTAATCCTGTAGGGCAATGTTTCTCAAACTGCAACTTTTTATTTTAGCTCCACTACTGGCAACAATCAGCAATATTCACCATTGTGTGTAATATACATCTTGTCGCGAACCTAGGGTTGCCAGATAGAGACTTATAATTTCCTGAACATTTCTGGGATTAAAAAGTATTTTAGTGGTATACTTGTATTTAAAGAGTGAAGAAAGTTGCAAATTAATAAAAAAATATTTTAATTAAAAACTATGGTATCTAACATATATATTGCACCTCTTTTAGGTTTATTAATTAATATCTAGTTGAAAATCAACATCAGTTATTATGAATAAGAAGGAAAAATACTAAACTTAAAACAAAAATCGTACATTTGGAAAGCCTTTTGTAAGGACTTCAAAAACAACTTTCAGACATATTAACTCTGTACAAAGGGAAGCAATGTTAACTACATATAGAATTTTCAAAATCCTAAAAAGCTCATAATTTCCTGTTAATTTCAATTCCTCTGATATAAGGGACAAACTACTTGCATATTCCATCCTCCCGCTGTGAGCACACCGTGAGTGTGCTCTCTTGGCCAATGTGGTGAACTGACTTTGAGAAAAAAATCTAGTATATGGGAATTCCGGGACAGTAATGCATAATTACTGGACATGGGACCAGAAACAAAATTCCATACTATTCCGAGGCTTCCCAGCAATCTGACAACCCTACGCAAACCCCCGATGTTCAACTGGCGAACCCCTAGGGGTTCACGTGCCCCACTTTGAGAAACATTGCTGTAGGGTAAAGAGGACGTATAGCTTTACATGGAATCTTAACCAAGGAGTGTCCTAGAGTACTTTACATGAACAAATCACAGCTTTGCTAGAGGTAATGATCACTTTTAAGACCTACAGAAATTCCAGTTGAAACTAGTTCTTGAACCAGGGACCTTTTCCCCATTCGTATGCCAATGAGCCACTAGACTGATCTGCTTTACAATTATTGATCTGACATACATAATGTGTTGGTACCTTTATTTGTTAATTTTTAAGTAGTAAAGCAACTAAAATTCTTGTTCCTATTTCGTTTTGCAGATCAAAAATTAAGCTTCAGCATGGAAGTAAAGTTTTCTGCTATGGAAAAAACGATGACAGTACTGTGGAGAAGTCACTAAGTGATAGGACAAATACAAGTACACTTTTAGTAAGACCTGGTGTAAGCAATATATGTGTAGCTAATGATAGCAGTGGTAGGATTATGCATCACAGTAAGGAAACTACCTGTGAAGAGCGATCATTATCCGAACTTGCATGTTCCTTTTGTGCACAGACTTTTTTATATTGGTGCTCTCTAACAAAACATGTGTTCAGTCATATCTCAATTGTTTCTGCTCCCTCATATGTTTGCACATATTGCTCTGAAGTATTTGAAGATGTGGCCGGATTCCAACTTCATAAATATGCCAGCACAACTTCACAAAGAAGGTAAGATGGGGCCATCTCATTTTATGTGTATGTTGCAGAAATTTTTGAGTTGGCCAAGAAAGGTTATATCTTGTGATCAGAAGCAGAGTGTGTCTGCTTATTATTGGTTTATGAAGGGGTACCCCCCCCAAAAAAAAAGGAATTATTTTTTGAAAGCTATATATTCTAATTTTTTACAAAACAATCTAAAACTATCCAACCAAAATACTCTCCATTACAACTAATACATTTGTCCCCCTGTGCTAACACTGTTCGAAACATTTTCTGATCTTTAGAAATGTCTGACAGCACCTCCCTAGATTTTATCTTAACTTCTTCAATGTTGTCAGATCTGTGTCCTTTAATGCCCCTTTTCATGCGCGGAAATAAGAAAAAGTCACACGGAGCCAGGAGTAAGGTGTCATTTTTAGCCAAAAACTGCCCATCAGAGACAGCTGTGTGTGCAGGTGCATTGTCGTGGGGGAAGAAATAGTCTCCTGTTTAACACAAATTGGGTCTTTTTTTAAGAACACTGTTGTGTTTTAAAATTTCCAAATAAAAGGTGTGCTAGAAACTGTTTTTAGATCTAGTTTCTTGCCTTTTTTTGTGCAGTCATTTTTAGATGACCATTCTGTGTAATTAATAGGCTTGTAACAGGATGCTGTTGATGATTCGTATATTTCGTGAGCATAGAAAAAAGCCATTGTCACCATAGGATTTGTACTATATCTGATATATTAATTTTTGTGTGATGTTTCTATTTCTAGGGATCAGGAATTGTATTAACATTTAAATGGATAAAATTATGTGATAGGAAGTAAAGTAAATGAATATTAAAATATTGTTTCCTAATATTAAATTTTGTTGCTGAATTTAATTATTTCTTTATTCTTATTTTCTAAGTATGTATAACTAAGAGGCTATTCAAAGAAACAACTTTGTGTCAGTGTAATTGCTGATTGCCTATTGTATCAATACTTTTTTTTAAAAACTAGATTTAACACTTTGTGACTTTGTTGATGAAACGTAATTTTAAAATTAACTTAAATTTCATATTTCTTCTGTCATATTCATTTTTTTCTGATTTGGAAAGAGAATTTTTTATTTTGGTAAATAGATAGATATATATATAATAGAATTGTGTAAAAAATAAAGAGTTTACTTCTTAATGTAAACTGCTATCCCCCCAGAGAGAAATAGACCTATACTTGTGCTACTATTCAGCTTATTTGTGTTGTAATTGTTTTATAAGCAGACAATATTTTTTCAGATATATTGTCTGCTTATAAAAGCAGATTGATTTTATTATGACCCCCAAATTGGTTTCTTACTGATTATATTTATCGCTGTTTTAAACCTTTGGCTTATTACTTACTTCATGAATTTACACTACTAATCACACTATTCTGGCAACCATTTTTAGTTACGGTATTTAGATCAATTTATATTCTAATATTGGGATCTTGCGCACTAGTATACACTTTATTATATATAAAAACAATTATTTATCACTTCACAAATTATAAACATTATACATGTATCAAGTTATAGTGTTTATTAGAAGATAATTTGTGTTTCTAGTGGCAGTCAAAGTAACATTCACACCACTGAGCAGCACATTCCTACAGCTGAACTTCTAAAAACCTGCATAGAGGAGGAACCATTTACGAGTTACAGCTGTGTTAATACTGCTAAATACAAACAAAGCTATAAGAGAATTCAATCAGAAGAACTATCAGCTGCAGGTGAAACTTGTGGAAATTCAAATAAGTTGTCTTACTGCTTCAAAAATCGTAAGAAACCCCCATTTTACTGTGAAGTTTGTGGTAAATATTTTACACGATTTTGGCATCTTAAAACGCATACGAGAATTCACTCTGGTGAACGGCCGTATTCATGTAAGGTTTGTGGTAAAACTTTTGTATGGTCTGACAATCTTAAAGCCCACCAGAGAATTCATTCGGGTGAGCGTCCATTTTCATGTGAAGTTTGTGGAAAATCTTTTACTTTCTCTGGGGTTCTTAAAACGCATCAGCGAACTCATTCCGGTGAACGGCCATTCTGTTGTAAGGTTTGTGGGAAAACATTCACACATTCTGGGGCACTTAAAACACACCAGAGAAGTCATTCAGGTGAATGCTCATATTATTGTGAAGTTTGTGGAAACTCTTTTAGTTTCGCTGGTGACTTGAAAAGGCATTTGAAGAAACATTAATTTCAAATATATCAGTAATTAATTAAGCAACTGTGGAAACATGGCCTGCAACAACATCGCATTCAAATATATCAGGTGTGTTCAAAAAATAATTGCAATTTTCATTTTTTTAAACAGTTTTGTTTAATCAAATATATCGATGTTATTCCCCTTAGATGATATATACTTTTGCCAGCGCTTCTTCAAATCCCCAAAACATATCTGCAATTCGATCTTTGGGATAGCTTTGAGCTCTTTCAGCGATGTATCGTTAATCACATCTATGCTTGCAAAAAAATGACTCTTTAAAGTTCTCTTTATTTTTGGGAACAGAAAAAAGACATATGGTGCCATGTCTGGCGAATATGGAGGCTAAGGCATTAGTGTTTTTTTTTTCTTTCTTTCAAAACCTCACGAACAAGCAATGATGTGCGAGCAGGTGCATTATTGTGATGAAAAAGTCCAAAATTATTTTGTCACAAATGATGGCATTTCCTTCGGACTGCTTCACAGAACTTGACGGTAGTATTCCTTATTGATCGTTTGACCTTGTGGCAAGAAGTCATGGAGCACTATGCCATTAAAATCTAAGAACTCAGTGAGCATAACCTTCTCATTTGACCAAACTTGTACCGAGAGGGGCGGTGTAACGGTTAGCATTCTCGCCTCGCATTCGGGAGGACGGCGGTTCGAATCCCCGTCCGGGCATCCAGATTTGGGTTTTCCATGGTTTCCCCAAATCACTCCAGTCAAATGCCGGGATGCTTCCTTCAAAAGGCCATGGCCGAATTCCTTCCCATTCCTTGCCCCCAATCCTTTCCCGTCTCTAAAAGACCTTGATGTTAAAAAGAGACATAAAGCAGTTAAAAAAAACCAAACTTATAGATGCTTTTTCGATCTTGGCGATCCAGAATGCCTCCACTGGGATGTTGAGCTTTATTTTCGACGTCATATCCGTAAACCTATATTTCATCACCTGTTACGACACATTTTAATAGTTCTGCATCGTTGTTGACCTCATGTAGCGATTCCTAAACAACTTCCATTCGCCGCTGTTTTTTTTCGAAACTCAACACTTTTTGAACAAATTTTGCTGCATCATGTATCATACCCAAAACAGATAAAAAAAATCATGGCAGGACCCAATTGATATGCCAACATTATCAGCTACTTCTCTAATTGTGATTCAGTATTGGCTGATGATTATTTCTTTCATTTTCATTAGTTATTGATATGCTAGGACGACCCGTATATTCGTCATTTTCAGTGTATCCATGGCCATCTTCAAAAAACTTATACAATTGCTTTATTCAGTACATTCACCAAAAGCAATATTTAATATTTCTCAAATTTCGTTGTACTTAATTGTATTTTTATAGTAAACATTAATGCGAATTCTCTGACCTATTATTTAAAGAAATGAAAAATAGACCACAGTAATAAAATGTGTTATCCTTTTAACAGCTGACAAGAGACCAAACATCAAATAAAACTCAAAATATATAGATACTTTTAAGATGTGTTCACAATCAGAACAACAACAAGAAAATTGTGCCAGTTATACTAATCTAAGCCAAAAAATTTCAAAATTCATACTACTTTTTGAACACATCTCATTCTACAGTTTAATTAATGGCACTGAAACAGTAACTATAATGCCCACAGATATTACTTTCATTCCCGTTATGCTTATTCTTGAACTACAGTGGTTTTGCCTCATTTAGACTAAAGATTTTTAAAAGTAAAATAATTGTTAGTATTAACTTTTGTTACACTGCTCCTGTAACATTTGAAATAAATATTTTTTTATCTTCTGTAAGTATACATTATTTGCATCAATGGTATAATTAGCAGCTCCCTATGGTAGCTTTACCTGAAGAATATTCTTTTGTTCAAAGGCATCCTGATTAGACTTTCTGATATTGATAGGGTACAGAGCAAGTGTAGACCTGATGTCATATACTTTATTTATGAACATGTGCTTGGTTGAATGAAGACCTATTGAATATATCTAGATTTATCAGTTACAGTTCTTTATAACTCAGCACTTCTCGATTTTACTATCACTTTAACAAAACTTTTGGAAATATGATACACACTGAAGGCTAGTGAAACCTTAGTATAGAATATGATCTTTCTTGCAGTTAGAATTATTTTCTGTTCTTAATACTGGTGCATATTCTTGTTATGTTTTATAGTCCTGCTGTAATATATTGTTGCTGCAAGTTATTTGTTACAGACTGTGTTATGATTATTCATTATAATGTCTCAAAGAGTGCACTTGGATTAAAATTGAGTATTTAAAATTAAAATCAATTTGGGAAATTTGCAGCGCTGCATTGTTAAAATCAATGTTGGGCTATGTGATTGAGAATATGATGTTTTTAGAAATATTTTACTATATAGTAATGATATTAATGGTTCGTCCATTAATTACGTGTGCAAAACCACAGTTTGTGTCCGATTTCGATGAAACTTATGTATAATTGACAATAAAGGCAAATATACTGTCAAAATTAGATTTTCCAGACCCAAAACCTTCTCAAATTTTTCCAATCCTTTTGTTTTTTTCTAAATTGTTCTTTACACTACGGTACAGTTAACACCTTTTGACCAATCAATATGAAAATTGTTACATATATGGTTTTTTTTATGGGGAAGAATTCAGATTTAAAACAAAAATAGAAAAAACCACCTCCTCTTTAAACTCCTTATTTTTTATACAAATACAAAATTTTTTTCCAATTTCGATGAAACTTGTTAAATGTATCATTCGAAATAAACAGAAAAATACTGTTAACTTTTGGTTTGTCAGACCCAACCCTTCTCCCTTTTTCCACCCCTTTAATTTTCTCTAATATGTTCCTTACACTAAGCTACAGTTGACACCAATTAACGAATAAATATGAAAGTTGTTATATGATTTTTTCATGTGGAAAAATTCTAATTTAATATAAAAATTAAAACCAAACCAACTCCCTTTAAACTGCTTAATTTTTATGCAAATCCACGGTTTGAAACACACTTGAAATGCTTACAGCAGGGTTTCATAATTATGACGAAATCTGTCTAAAATCTCGAAACTCACGTGAAATCCCTACTCCCGAGCTTCATATTTCTGACGAAATCTGTCCAAAATCTCTAAACACACTTGAAATCCCTACTCCTGGCTTCATAATTCTGACGAAATCTGTCAAAAATCTCTAAAAACACTTGAAATTCCTATTTCTGGCTTCATTATTCTGACGAAATCTGTCCAAAATCTACAAACACACTTGAAATCCGTGTACAAGCTTCTTAATTCTGACGATATCTGTCCAAACTTTCAAAATACATGTGAATTCCCTATACCGGGGCTTGATAATTCTGATGAAATCTTGCAAAATCTCGAAGTACACCAGAAAGCCTTGTACGAGTGCTTCATAATTAAGTCGAAATACGTCCAAAATTTTGGAATACTCGTAGCTCCAAATTTTTTTATGTATAAAATACTATGAAAAGCAAATTTAACTATTGTATCTGGTGATTCATGCAGTTGGTTTGCTAATAAACTTGTCCCTCCAATTTAAAAATATCTCTGGTCACTGTTAATTTGCGAGGGATTGCTGGCTCAGGACGCCACTGTTCTCCAGCAATTGGTAAGTGAGTCAGCTTATGAAATTATATAGTAGATGAAGATTTTATGTTTTATTCTTGTGTTTAAATGCGCATTATCTGGAACGGAGGGTAATTTCAATTAAAACAGATGGAACAGTAGGGGTTGTATCTGGTGTAGAACTAGCAAAATCTAGAAAACACCCTTCTCAAGCCACGTTGGAAATTATAGGTCCACTGTACTGGGTTAATTAATTGCTGAGATGCTAGGCGCAAGGAAACACGAAACTTGTTATGGTTTAAACAAAACATTTTTTGCCAACTGCCAAAACTATCGTTTTTCTTTGGAATATTTGATCTCTTAATATTCGGAAATAAAGATGCCATCTAGTCAGTAACACAGAAATATTCGCGAGTCTGTTTGGAACCTCGTTATCGCAGTTCAGAGAAGAAAAGGAATCCTGCAGACCAACATTCAGGCACTCTACTTGTGTGACTTACTGTGCGTGCCCACACATCTATTTCCATTATGCAATAAATTTTTATGTGAAATTCTGTGTAATTTCCTCTCCCACATCCTAAAGCTCTCTACATTTGCCCTTTACGGAATATAATATAAATTCTTTTCATGATAATTTATTTCAATACCTCACTGCAATAGAAACATTTTCCACTCCATTTTTTTCCTGAAATCTAAAGCCAGCAGCTTGTGGTTATGGTCATTTTTATCCTTCTGTGCACTACTACTAATTCTCCTACCAACATAGTCTTGTACGCTCCAATCACTCTCTTTACCCTCCTCCTGTCTTCAGCGGCGTAGCTAGGTCAACAAGGGCCCTGGTGCAAAAAATTTATTTTGGGCCCTCAGGCCAAATGGGCGACCTGTTTTTTGTTTTGTGTTGCTGGTAGGGGCCCCCTGAGCTGAGGCTTGAGGCCCCTGAGTTGTGCTTGGGGGTCCCCTGAACAGTGGTTGGGGCAACCCTGAGCAGTGAGGGACCTTAGTGAGGGGCTCCCTTGACTCAGTGCCAGTTTGCCGTGAAGGCCCGTGGGCCCTCTGAACTGCGTTTGGGGCCCTCTTGAGGTACGCTAGGGGGCCCCCTGAGCGTAGGGGTCCCGGTGCACTGCACCGCCTAGCCCTATGCTAACTACGCCCCTGCCTGTCTTCCTACGAAACCCAAAATAGCTCCTTTATCGTATCAGTTACGACCTGCACTGAGAAGTAACCAGTTGTTGCGAACTACGAATTTATGCGGCATACACAGAAAGTCACATCGAAGAGACTGTCGCACTTTCTGGGCAGGAAACCAACCACCAACAAGTGTATGGATCCAGGCCCGCCAGCTGTTTGAGCGCCCGCGTGCAATACCGATTATGCCGCCCCCTGTCTAACTACAGCCGGCGGTGGATCTAGGAATTTTCCTCGAACCGGGTAAAAAAACTGTGAGATTGCCGCCCCTTCGAACATTATTTTCCGCCCCCATTGTTGGCACCTGCTACACCTGCTACAAATTTCCGTTGCGGTGATTGTCGACCACTCGATTTGCCGCCCCCCCTCGACGTGCCGCCCGCGTGCAGTGCACGCCTTGCACGCCCGCTTACGGTGGGCCCGTATGGATCGCAGGTAGACTTACCTAAACAAACTGAAAAGTCAGACAAGTGATCTTTCAAACACACAAGTAGTCAAGTAGAAGGTAGAAATTAGGCACTCGATTATGTAGGTGTAACATAAAGACTGACAAACACTCACATACAATGTAAGACAGTAGGCAAACTAACAAAAATGGGACGGCTGATTGGAGTTGACAGAATACACGGCAACATACACGTATCAGTTAGAAATACAGACACATAACATCCAGACAGGGAGCCATAAACATAGATATACACATAGCTAGACAGGAACACAGAAACAAATCACTGAAAAAATAACTCATTCGTCTTTTAAAAATCAGGAAACGCTTCGTGTAACATCCTACGCATTAATGGTATGTCTCTGAGAGATCTGAACCGGAGTGTCTTTTGCTAACTTTTTTAAAGTGGAAAATATCGAAGTAATCTATTGTAACTCCCCCCTCTCCCCCGTTCCCCCCCCCCCCCCACGTACCAAGTAGCTTTTCCCCCTTCAGATTCGAGAAAACAATTCGCACTGTTTTCTCCTGTCAAACTATCGTAAATTACAAACGGAAATAATTAAATGACGGAAATAGAAATTCCCTATCTTTTTTAACTGTGACAAAAAATATGAACCAAAAGCTGCGTGGCTTGACTCGGAAACACTTCCTCCCCCACGTCGCTTTCCAGCCAACTCCCCCCCCCCCCCAATCCCGAGCCACGTAGTTTACGGACGCTCCGTAACGAGGAAATCAAATTTCTCATATATATAGAACAACCAAGTACATTTACAAGTACTATGCATATAGAGGAAGAAAGACCACAGGAATCTAAGGAAATGAATGTTACTATATTTCAGCCAGTGGTGAAAGCACTGTAAGCAATCAATGTATTCAACAAAGACACAATATATAAACAACAATTTTAGAAACCAATTATATTTTATAATATAAATTTATCTCCTTTAATAATGAAGAAATCCCAGAACGCATCTCTGACAATTTTACCATCCGTTGGTGAATACTTTGTGATGAGACGAACCGATCGCTTGTTTTCTAGGCTTCTCCAATTATATTATCTGACTCAAGGTCTTCGATATTAATCGGTCCCAATGGTATGTCTTTCTTAATAAATAATTGCGGTAAGAGCAACACGCCAAGGAAAATTTTGTAGGCTTTGACAGGACACAGTGCAATAGTTCCCCGAAAGACACTCAATTTACAAACTAAATTTCAAATGCGATATCATGATTTAAGAAATAATTAAAATTTCTTTCCTCATTAGTTACTCCTCTTTGGGCGTAAGGTTTCATGAAGTATTGTCACGGCAAAAGCGGTCTTCCTAACTAAAAAAAATAAAAAAAAACAAAAAATAATAAATAAATAATAATAATAATAATAATAATAATAATAATAATAATAATAATAACAATAATAATAATGGGGTTACGTGAGTATAAAATTTTGAGAAACACTGCTATACTGCTATAGAAGAAAGAGCAGTTTTTTCGGTATTTGATAAAGCGAATGGTTGCGGGATATGAAATTAATATCACCGTCTCATATTCGACCAATTATACTAGCATTTTCCAATATAAGTTCAGAATACCAAATAACTGCAATAAGCAAAACACTAAAAAAATAATGTTTATAGTTGTAATAATAAGAATCCGTTTTTAATCGACACATATTTCATTTATCCCAAAAAGCTTGGAAAATTCCATCTATCATTAAATTCTTTTGTGCCTGTCTTCCACGCGGATTCTTTTAGCATCTGAAAATAGGCAAATTATTCATTAAAGAAATAACTACATATTCAAGAAAATTATTACGCAATTTACACAAAACTAAATAATTATTTTTATGACACAATTCTTGACCTCAATTTTTAAAAAAAAAAGGTCAAAAAGGCTGATGCAATGCAGGAAAGAATGTCCTTAGCAAGCAGGTATCTTCAGCACACTCAATGGGACTGTGACAAAATCGGTTTGGCTGCAGCCGCAAAACTTCGAAAAATGGTTTCACAATAACAATTCTTTGAACAAATATTTGTTGACGATATTTTGTTTTAACATTAAATTGGTACTTTATGACGGGATTGTGTAGAAATAATAACAACTAGTGGTTTGTCATCTACGTTGTATATTCGTGAAGTCAACTTCTTTGGCATACTGATACAAACATACCCCAACCATTCTATACAAAGAAAACAATGTTTCATAGTTTTATTTTATTTAGGACAAGAGAATTAATAGTAGTCTTCTAAGTATTTAAAATAAAACACTATGTTTTTTTACCTTATGTAATGCATTAATTCGTGCATTATAAGTTTGTATAACCGCTATGCTATCGTTGGTATTGATACAGCTTTAGTGAACTTTAGATGTGATGGATAAACGTTGACTGATAAGGGGAGGTTTTCAGTGTGGAAATCGCAATCGTAAAACGAACAGTCTGCAAATAGTCCGTCACCTCTGGCTTCTCGCCCTAAAGTAGTTCTGCCCGGTGGGCCTCCGTTTAAGAGAAATGATGGGTTAAAAAGTATAATAATAATACCTAAGATCGAAGTTTCTTTCGTCATTGAGAATTTATATCAGTGTTTCCAAACCTTTTTTAGGTCATGTCCCACTTTTAACATTTTTTTTGCCCCCCCCCCCATACATAATTTCTAATAAAAAAATTATTTGTTATTTAAGAAACTGATATAGGATGGTTTTTGAAAGAAAACACTTTAATATTGTCATAAAACACAGTAAGCAAAATTAAAAAACATATAATGAAATACTAAAATTCAAAAGATTTTTAATAAATATTTATTATGGCAATTTAGTGTGATCCTTTTAAGAATTTGCTATATTTTCTACCTATATCTAGCATTGCATTTAAATAACCCGAAGAGAAAGCGGTAAAGTCGTATCAAGTCAATTTCTAAATTGCCCCCCTAAAAAAAACAAATTGCCCCCCTGTGGGGCGTGGGCCCCACGTTGGGAAACACTGATTTATATAGTCTTCTCCGGTGACTAGCCGATTGAGCAGTGTGTTTTCACACGATATTTCGGCGATCGGATTCTCTGTCAAGGCACTCCGCCTGGGGCAACAAGATTTGCTGGTGAAGTTCGATGTGGTGTCCCTTTTTAGCAGGATCCCTCTGACTGTTACGTTGGCTCTACTAGAACGGCATTTTGAGCCTGGGGTAGTGAAGCTGTTCCAGCACACAGCACACACTCCAATCGACGTACTTCCTGTATGGTGGATAATACTATGAACAGGTTGATGGAGAGGCCTTGGGCAGCCCTTTGTCACCAGCAATCGCAAATTTCTTCATGGAGTACTTTGGAGATAAAGCTTCAGCAAGCGCTCCCATTAAGTCCAGCGTCTTTTACAGTTACGTGGACGACACCCTTTTCGTTTGGCCACACGGTACGGACAGCCTCCAAGGTTTTCTCCATCACCTCAACAACATCAACAATAACAAGTTCACGATGGAGGTGGAAGAAGAAAGCCGGCTACATTTCATAGATATCCTTTTTGAAAGGAAGCCAGATGCTCACCACGCTGGTACACAGTGCGCGAGCGATATGTGATGTCGGCAGCCTACCGGGCGAAGTCAACCACCTACGGCAGACATTCAGACGCAACGGGTACTCGGAGCATCAGATAAAATTGGCATTCTGAGAACCAAGACGCAGGTTTAATAACACCAAGAACGAGCCACAGGATCGCATTGCCTTCTTGCCATACACCGATCCTACAACGTCGAGGATTGGCAGAGTTCTGGCCAGAAACGGGATTAAGACCATGGAGGAAGGAAATATATGGAGACGACGCAAGAGACCTTCACCACGCATTGAAGTGAAGCAGGGTGGAGGAGGAGTGGGGGGGCATGGCCGCTTCCATACAGACACGGGGAATATGTACAAAAACCTCAAGGGGACTCTAGGATAAAGGTGACGCCGCAATCTGGTGATGGATTATTATGTAACTCGATATGAAAAATAAAAAATGAGGAATAAAATATTTTGATATCCTGCTTAGTTTTCGAGATATTCCGTCCCAAATGTGAAATGGTTTTGGTTGAAAATCAGAAGAAAAAATTGGTCAAAGTCAAATTTGATGATGGATTCTTATTTAAAAAGACGAGGCAAATGAAAAATAAAGAATAAAATTTTTCGATATCTCACCTAGTTCTAGAGATATACTGTATCAAAAGTGAGGTGTCTTGAGTTGAAATGGAGAAGAAACATTTCGCAAAAGTCAAATTTAATGATCAATTCTTATGTAACACGACGAGACGAATCGAAAATAAAGAATAAAATTTTTCGATATCTTGCTTAGTTTTCGGGATATACTGGGAACATCGCAATTGTTTGGAAACGCAATATCGCCGCTGCCGCCACTGCGCATGCGCGAGCCTGCTTCACCAATTTAACGTCACTTCTCCTCCATATATTTCCTTCCTCCATGATTAAGACCATCTTCCTGCCGCCACAGAAACTGAAGAACATCTTGCGCTCCCCCAAGGATGATCTTGCTTGCCGAACGCATTCCTTGTGAATGCGGAAAAAGATACATAGATCGGACGGTACGGTGCATTAACTAGCGACCTCTCACGCACAGTACAAAACTATAAAAAAATTATAGGATTTCTTTTCAATGCAATATGTACACTGAGATTAGAAGCAGAACAATAAGTCCATCATACCTGTCGCAAGTAGTATATGACGAGGACGAAATCAATATGTTACTAGCTGTAACCGACATTTGTTATTCACGGCAATGAAACAGCTTAAGGCTAGATCTGATATCGTTTGCAGCTTCAAAGGGTGAAATGCATGACTGATGTCCTTCTGAGGAACTGCGTTACTAAAAGAAATACCACAAGCGTTAATTTGAAGTTGGAAGAATTGGCTTTCGAAGATGTAGAACGATATAGGCGTTTCTCTCCTGATAATATAATTGGGAAGTTCACAACAGATTTATTTCAGGACGACAGTAAACATATTTTATGATCAACGACTTACGTATCCAGGAATGACCAACAAAAGCAAATAAGAGAAACCGAAGTGAAAACCAATTCAAAAGGAATTGACATCTGGGTAATGCCTTGGCCATTCTGATCTGGGTTTTCCTCGGCCACTTTAATTGAATTTTAGGATGGCTCCTCAAAATAGCCTAATCACCAGGGCTGCCGTAAGCGGGCGTGCAAGGCGTGCACCGCACGCGGGCGGCAGGTCGAGGGGGGCGGCAAAACGAGCGATCGACCGTCGCCGCCCCGGGATAGTTGTCATTCCATTGTCGCCGCGACGAAATTTGCAACCTATTATGGAGCGGGCTACCTTTTTTTTTCTTTTTTTAGCACAACAGCTGCTTCAGGCGGCCGGCAACACTCGGTGCGGCAACAATGGGGGCGGCAATTAATGTTTGAAGGGGCGGCAAACTCACATTCTTTTGACTCGGTTCGAAAATTCCTTGATCCACCACTGGCAGTAGTTAGATAGGAGGCGGCGTAATCGGTATTGCACGCGGGCGCTCAAACAGCTAGCGGCGGGCCTGCTAATCACATATTCGTGTAACTCCTGACTTCTATATAAGTGTTAATCTGGTAATAGGCTATATTTCCGCAGTTGTTGAACAATAATTTCACATATAACTCCGTCTAAAAACAACTGTTTTGGTGAATTTTAGTTTATTTTATTCCCCAGACGCGTTTCTTCCTTGTGGCGTAGGGAATCATCAGTGGATGTAAATTTGTTTTTACATGTGTGTTATTACAATTACTGTATACAGTAAAAATCTATATATATAGGTATATGAATCACTGTTCCAGAGTGGCATGTGAGGATTACCACTATACCTGTGAGTAAAGTAAGTACACACATACACACACACGCACATATATATAAAGATTTGTAATATAAATAGTAATTGTAATAACACACATGAAAAAACACTTTTACAGCCGCTGAAGATGACCTACTCCACAAGGGCGAAACGCGTTTAGGATGTAAAATAAAATTAACCAAAGCAGTTGTTTTATACGGACTTATATATATAATTATCTACATAAGTGTATTATCACCGAATGCACTGTAATAGTCTATACTATTATAAATCTTTAAGCAAGCTGCGTGTGTATCTCTATTAGAACGGGAGCCGCGCAGAAACTACCACAGCAGTTTGGACGGGGATTTCAAATTTTTTGAGCTAATCAATCTACACAGAGGCATTGTAGCTAACGACCTACCGAGTACGGTACGGGCAGCATCTTATTTCTCCTAAACATTGCTTCACTTACTTATATCGTAAAAATAAAACCCTTTCTAAACAATAATTTTTTTATACTTCGCACAATAATTACAACCACCATTTAGTACTGTTAATTCTTCTGGAAGCTTTTCTACTATTTAATCAATTGCATCACATTAAAATATGAATGAAGCAAACTGTCGGATATCAGTATGAAAACCTTTGTATGAAAGGAAGCTTTTGAGAAGACATTTACAATTCATGCTTCTTCATGTTAATAATTGGTAATCGATTAAAATCAGTAAATAATTTTTACACATACCAAATCACACGCGTGTGAAGCAGCGGGCAAATGCTAGTGATAATTAAATTTGTACAACAGTTTTTATTTTGTTTTAATATGAAGAGAGAAGAAGTCCAGAAATAATTTGTATTTTCGCAACGTTCTCCCTATAGTTTTAAAAGAAATAATTTGTTATGAAATTTGCACAGTACTATAGGCATTTATGGAACGAAAGAACGGTACTAAACATTTAGTGATATATTTCGTTATACCAACAGAAATTGAAAATGTGTTGTTTCATCTCAAACATTCATTACCTTTGTGTAGGAACCTCAAACATCAGCTGTGTTTGTTCAATGTTGTGTACATTTTCTGGCGCTACACAATACTCATTAACCTCTCAAGACGACAGTAAAACTTCAAATGGAACCAACAAATGTTTTATATACTGAGAAGGAGGTAGGACTAACTTGTAGTGTTTACTCATTATTATCTCGCATCACCGATGATCTTTCCAATCCCCTGTGATTACATGGAAAAGTTTGATGTTATGTATGTGGTTGATGGCCAGTTATACATTAGCACATGCACTCATTGAACTGTATAAGTTGTATCATACTTAATATATTTTACTGTATGCATAAGTATGCCTTATTTCACCAACGGAAACATATGATCAAATTCATTTAAATAAACTTTAGGCCTAAATCGTATTATGAAGAATTTTGTTGTATTATTTTTCTTCATCTGAAAACAGTTTTCACTATGATAAATTAGTGTGTCAGAACCCTCCTCAGTTTAGCCTACTGTCAACTCATATTCTCAGGTATTTACGTTTTATTACTTCGACAAGCAATTCCCCTTACAAAGAATAATGGTACAAAAACTTGATTTTCCTATCTGTATACCTAATTTTTTAATTTAATTTAATTGCAATGGAGCACAGGCTCTGGTGGCAATTTACCTACACACCCATCTTCCCCCTATCCTGCACCTACCTACATTTGCCCTCTACAAATTTTATCTTTAAATTCTTTCAAAGTTTTCGGTAAATTATTCATCATTTCTCTTGGTAACTCATTCCAATCCCTGACACCCTTACCTAAAAAAGAGAATCTTCCTACACCCTTGTGCCTGAAATCGAGTGCCAGCTTGTGGTCATGATCATCTTTTCCCTTCCATGCACTACTTTTCATACCTATTGCAATATCTTTCCATGCCTCATCGCCAGTATATGCCCTGTACACTCCCATGACCCTCCTCATCCTCCTCCTGTCTTGCAATGAATCCCATTCCAGCTCATTTATCATATCCGTCACTGATTGCATTCTGCGATAATTTCCAGAAACAAATCTAGCAGCCCTTTTTTGCACCCTCTCCAACTCCTGTATTTGATACGTAAAATGAAGGTCCCATACTACGCTACCATATTCGAGCAATGGTCTGACCAAAGTTTTGTAACCCAATTCCTTGACTTCTCTCGTACATCCCCTCATCACTCTCTCCAACAGGTGCAGAACTTTGAAACCTTTTCCTACCACCTGTCCTATGTGTCCTGCCCAGTTAAGTTTGTTATCAAAAGTAATTCCAAGATATTTATATTTCAAGTCTTTAGCAAGCAATTCTTTCCCCGCCTTATATTCATAATTAACCTTTTGTTTTTTATTTGTGTATCTAATAAGCTGACTCTTCTTTGCATTTACCTTCATTCCATGTTTACCAACCCAATTAGCACTTACTGGAATTTATCTTCATACCACCCTTTCTTATCTGCCAAACTAGATATCCTACATAGAAGTTCTTTTAATTTTTTCCTGAATTTAATTTTTTCTGCTACTAAATAAGTTGTGTTGCTTGTTGAAAGTATACATCTCAGAAGATCCAACCCCCTTTCGAATGAGTAATAATGATGTGTAATCCTTGTGATGATGTGTCTATTTCTTTAATTGTGTATTATTATTATTTGTTTTAAGCAGAGTATAATTGATGACAATTGAGTGTTAAATTGTTATTTATTAAAAATGCTGATATAACATTAGCCTACTGTAGTTGGAATTTGTATTTATTTTGGACAAATGGGTGCAGAAGAAGGAGTCTATATTAATTAAATACTGTTGAATTATGTTTTGTTCCAAATAATAGTCAAAATGATTCTATGAAACTACTTCTCTGTTTACTTATATACTTAAAATTAACAGCAGAAGATAACATAAAAACTAAATACCAAAATAGATGTGTTTACATATTTAAGACTTGGGAACTCTTATTAGTGTTATGGGTATCTGTTATAAAAATTGTCAGGCCTTTCCAATTTAATGAGTGGCTTACATTAATTCCGTGGGTGGCATCATCTTACATTTTTGGCTTCCTGACATGTCGTATCTCCTTCTGATACACTCTGGTAGTAATAAACACTTCTTTGGGCAAACCATTTCCCTCTATTACTATTCTGCTCATAGACTACTTCTTCAATACTTTTTAATAATTTTAAATTCTTTTGATTCAATGTGTTTCCATTAGTAAAGGATAGTGTCTGATCTTGTCTTGGTTATTGACTATCAGGTTATATTGCATGGGCAAAGGCATATATTTAATCCTTTAACACCAGAATCAATGGTGTAGTTAGGTCAACATGGGCCCCGGTGCAAAAAAATTATTTTGGGCCCTCAGGCGACCTTTTGTTTGCTTTCTGTTGATGGTAGGGGCCCCCCTGAGCAGTGAGGGCCTTTAGTGAGGGGCTCCCTGTGTCTCAGGAGCCCACTTAGACGACTTTAGAGCTAAAAAAAAGGTCGCCAGTTTGCCATGAAAGCTCGTAGGCACTCTAAACTGCGCTTGGGGCCCCCCTGAGGTGTGCTTGATGGCCCCCTGAGGTGTGCTTGGGGCCCCCTGAGGTGTGCTTGGGGGCCCCCTGAGGCGTGCTTGGAGCCCCCGTGAGGTGTGATGAGGGACCCCTGAGGTGTGCTTGACGGACCCCTGAGGTGTGCTTGGGCCCCCCGTGAGGTGTACTTGGGGCCCCCGTGAGGTGTGCTTGGGGCCCCTCTGAGGTGTGCTTGAGGGACCCCTGAGGTGTGCTTGGGGGACCTCTGTGGTGTGCCTGAGGGCCTCCGTGAGGTGTGCTTGGGGCCCCCCTGCGGTGTGCTTGAGAGACCCCTGAGGTGTGCTTGGGGGCCCCCTGAGGGTAGGGGCCCCAGTTCAATGCACCGCCTAGCCCCACAGTAGCTACGCCCCTGACCAGAATGAAGATAGTGCTGTCTGTATCACTTTGTGTTTGTTTTTCCCACTGAGGAGAGTTTCCTCTAACCCACATTGTTTGTCCACTTTCGATGGGGTTTTTCATATGTGTAAAATAAAACAAAGAGAAAAATACTGCCTACATGCAGGCCCGCCGCTAGCTGTTTGATCGCCCGCGTGCAATACCGATTATGCCGCCCCCTATCTAACTACAACCAGTGGTGGATCTAGGAATTTTCCGAACCGGGTCAAAAGAATGTGAGATTGCCGCCCCTTCAGACATTAATTGCCACCCCCATTGTTGCCACACCGAGTGTTGCTGCCGGCTGCCTGAAGCAGCTGTTGAGCTAAAAAAAAAAAAAAAAAAAAAAAAAAAAAAAAAAAAAAAAAAAAGAAGGTCGCCCGCTCCATAATAGGCTGCAAATTTCGTCGCGGCGACAATGGAATGAGAACTATCCCGGGGCGGCGACTGTCGATCACTCGATTTGCCGCCCCCCTCGACCTGCCGCCCGCGTGCGGTGCACGCCTTGCACGCCCGCTTACGGCGGCCCTGCCTACATGTGGTTTAAAATTCAACCCCTCTTTCCTTTTACCCCCCCCCCCTTCCCCTTAATTTTTACCAATGTTCTTTATAGACAAACAGTTTTTTATCACATTCTGATGAAACTTTGCATTAGTATACATTTGAACGAATAGAAAAATACTGTTTACTTTTGATTTAAGAAAACTGAATCTCTTCTCCCTTCCACCCCAGTCCTTATTTTAGTCAACATTGTTCATACAAACCCATACTTTTTACCTGATTTTGATAGTACCAAGCACACGTGAGGTTTCAAACAAAGTGGTCTGGTAACAGAGTGGTTAAGGCCAAGAAATTTGTACTTGAAATTTAAAAATCTATAGTTTTTATCCAATCCTAAAGAAACTTTGCACACAGATGTTTTAAAATAAATGAAAAGCGATATTTTAGTTTACACAACTGCGCCTGTACTTCTCCTTCACCCCTCTTAAGACTAATCTACACAAACAACTTTTACATTTTTTGAATTGGTAGGGAAATCTGCCAAAGTGGATACTGAAGGAGGAGTTTTACTACAATCCGATAAAAAGGGATAAAACATTAAAACTTTCGTATCCAGCAGCCGTAAAATGCTGTAGACAGTATTTTTTTTTTATTAAAACCACACCTAACTTAGTCTACAACCCGAAGGTTGGTTAGATGCTACTGAAGGGTGACATGCTAAGCAATTGATCATATACAATCCTTATTCCTGCTTCTGCTGGGATTTGAACCATGGACTGGGCGAAGAAACATTTGAATATAAGAGCCCTAACCACTTAGCTATCGGAATAGGTTTGCAAAATACTATCAAAACTGGATATAAACTATGACTCTGTTTTTGCAGAAAACGAACGACCATAAATATTCTATATCCCAAAGCACTAGAATAAACTTTTTCAATCTTAATTCAGTGCATAAATGTAATTGTCTTTTGTTTATTTTGTATACATAAATGTTTCTGTTTCGTGTAGGTGAATCCATTGAAGGAAAAAAAAAAAAAAAAAAAAGAGGCATTGCAATACATCAGGCCCGTAACTACCGCCGGGGCAGCCGGGGCACTGCCCCGGGGCCCCCAAGCCCGAGGGGCCCCATACTGATGGTTAAAAAATTATTTTGATATCTAATCTAACTTCCTATAAAATACCACCTAGCTAAAAGTTAATAATAAAAAAAATCCATCAAAGCGTTAGACGAAATGTTTTTGCGTGTCCGTTCATATACTCCACACGCTTCGCATGCAAAAGCAGTTCTAGAGCAGTCAGCAGAATGTCGAGTCGAATGTGTGATGTCGCACCAGGTGCAGGCTGGGACGTGCAGTGAGCTAGTGCTAAAATTTGGAGAATGAAAGAAGCTTCTGGCGATAAGTTCTTGAAAGAATCCTAACTGTGACCTCAACACTTGCAACATGTAATCTCGCATTTCGTGGATCTAGTGAAAAAGTTAGAATGTAGCAACAAACGAAACTTTCTCTCGATAGTTCAGCTCTTGTCAAAATATGACCCAGTACTGCAAGAATTGAATCAGTGTCCGCAAGGGACTGTGAAATACCTCAATCCTAAAATTCAGAACGTACTTATAAGCCTTAGAAATCAAAAATGAAATTATTGATCAAAAATGCTTGTTTTTTTTCCATTGATTTTTGATACCACTCAGGACATTGCTAAAGTTGATTAGTTAAGTGAAGTTTACAGGTATCTAAAAATAGTTAATGATGAAGAAGAGATTGATATCAAAATATGTGAAACTTTTGTATCCTTTAGGCTTTAGAGAGATAAAAGTTAAGTCTGCCCAAGGTCTTGCAGAAGAAATACTTACTTCATTGGAAGAGAAAAACTTGGATTTGACCAAATGTCGTGGACAAGGCTACGACGGGGCAGCAGTCATGAGTGGTGCATACAGTGGAGTATAGCAGCGTATTAAAGAAAATTCCCCACGCGCATACTTTGTGCACTGCGCTGCACGTAACCTTAATTTAGTATTAAAGGATGCAGTGGAAGGAAATCGAGAGGTCTGCCAGTTTTTTTTAAACCATTAAAAGCGTGTATTGCTTTTTGGTCGTAGTATTTTGCGCTGGCAAGACTTGAAGTCAGTGTACAACATCGATGCTCAGACTGATTCACTGATTTAGATAGTAACACTGAAAACTCTTAATCCAACTCGCTGGGCTGGTAGGCATGAGGTAGGATTTGCACTGAAACACAGGTTTTGTGACGTGATGAAAAGCCTTACCCGCATAATTTTGACTTCCAGGAAAAGCAAGGAAAGAAATGAAGCACAGCAGCTAAAGAAAAAACTTGAAAGTTTTGATTTTGTATTGCTTTTGGTTGGGCAGTGTGAAGGTTTAGAGTCTCTCAACCTCGTATCAAAATCCTTACAGTCTGAAACCATGGACCTGTTGTATACATATGAGTTATTGGGTAATTTCTTCTTCTCTTCGATATCGGCCATCTAAGGACCACGAAAAGTAATCCCGTGCATTCATTTCTATCCTTCTTTTCTTGACTTCCAATAGTTCTTCATACTCTCACTTTGCTGTTTCCTCCTTTCTTCTGTTCATATGTTACTACATTTCCTCTCCTACTTCCCCTTGAAATTTTGGATCAATCTCCTAGAAGTTGCTCTATCATGTACTAAATCTTCTGTTATTCCGATCTCAATCATATCTTTCTTTACTCCTTGGAACCATTGGTTGCCCTTCTTTCTCTTGTAAACATGATTGAAAATTGTTTTTGTAAGTCTATTGTTATCCATTCTCATTATGTGACCAAAAAACTGTTTTCGTCATTCTGATCGTGTCTGACATCCTTTCAATTTCTTCTTGTTTGTATAGCTCTTTATTCCTCTGGTGTCTAAACTCACCATTTTCAAGTTTTAGTGGTTCCCAAATTTTTCTCAAGATTTTCCTTTCCCTTTTCTCTCTCTTCTATTTCCCCAGATTTCATAGAGAACAAGCATTCTTAGGCATACAGTCCTTCTGGTTTGATAAATGTGTTGTTGTGTTTGATTTTAGCTATCCTGGGTAGATTCTTCTTATTGTATGTATCTTTAGTCAATTGGTATGCTAGTTCTAGTTTTTTGCTCTTGATATATTTGCTTCCTTATCAAGCCCATTAATGTGAATTCCTTCACCTAGATATTTAATATTTGTTAATTTTTCCGTACTCTGTGTTTAGTACTGTTGGTGAATCCCTAATATTGGTCATGGATTTAGTCTTCTCAAAAGAGATCTGAATTCCAACTTTTCCTGCTATATCTTTCAGAAGGTTGATTTGTTAGAGTGCGGTTTCTATACTTTCAGAAAGAACAGCTATGTCATCAAGCGAAGGCCAAACAGTTTACCCAACCCCTTTGTGCTTCGAGCCTAATCTTATCTCATGGTGAATTCCCCTTTCCTTGAGTTTCTCTTCCCATACTCTTATTACCTTCTCAAAATGCAATTGAAAAGAATTGGGAAAAGCCCATCTCCCTGCCTGATACCACTTTTTATTTTAAGTTCTCTGAGATCTCTCCCATAAATTTCACTTTTGAATTTGTTCCCGTGAGGGTCTGCCTGATTATGTTGACCGATTTTGAGTCAACACCAAATTCCTGTAAAATGTTCCGTAACGAGACTCTATCTACTGAGTCGTTGACTTTCTTGAAGTCCACATAAACTATAACATAGTTTTTGTTCTTTCGAAACCCTGTCTCGTATTACAGTTTTCAGATTTAGAATCCATTCTACACAGGATTGTCCTTTTCTGAACCCAACTCGGTATTCTCCAATTTGTTTGTTTATTACTGGATCAATTCTATTTCGAAGAGCTTTTGACAGTATCTTATATGTCACTGCTACCAGGGAAATTCCTCTGTAATTGTTCACATCTGTTTTGTCACCATTCTTTTTCAATGGGTGTATCAGTGCGTTCTTCCATTCGTCAGGAATTTTTTTCTGTTCGACAGATTTCCTGCAGTAGGCTATGTTTGTCAATTCCTGCCTTGCTTGACTACCTGCCTCTTTCCACAACTCAGCAGCAATCAGATATTCCCCTGCAGCTTGATTGTTTTTCAGACCTTGGATTATGTCATGGATTTCTTTCTCGTCTGGTGGTTCTGAAGGTTTAATGCTTGCTTGTGACTGACTGAATCTAGTCGGTCTTAAGGTTCTTCACAGTTCAGTAATTTTTCAAAATAACGGGCCAAAATTTTGCAGTTTTCTGGTGATTTATTGTTAAGGATAACCAAAATACGTGGAAGGTTTGAAGAACTTGTTTCTGAAGCATCAGATGTTTGTAGTCGATGGGGAATATACAAAGAATTTCGCCAGAACTGACTAAGGAAAGGAAAGTGAAAAAACACTTTGATGACTTGAGTGAAGACGAGAGATTAATAAACCCAAAATCTTGTTTCCGAGTCACTGTGTTCTATCCAATGGTAGACACACTTTGTACTCAACTTGAAGGGATGAAAGCTGTTCTTGACACTTATCAAGTAATACTACCTGAATTTTTAGCCAATGCAAGTGAAAGTGATATTCACAAAAAGCAGTTGATTTCGTTAATAAGTTTCCAAATGATGTGAGTCCAGCCTTTCCTTCAAAATATGTTCAGTGAAAAATTCGTTTCAAAACAAACTGGAAAAAAATTAACAGTGTTAGGGAATTTGCTAATTATATAATAGTTGACCACAGTTAGATCTCATCAAGCTACTCAGATGTTGTCACAGCGTGCATCATGTATCTGACTATTCTTGTGACAGTATATAAGGCTGAACGGTTCTTTTCTAAGCTTAAATTGATCAAAAATTACTTGAGAAGTACAATGGCGCAAGAAAGACTCAGCAGCTTAGCTTTGCTTTCAGTTGAGAATGATCGAGCTCAATAAAACAACTTTGACAAAGTAACTGATGAATTCGCTTCTTTGAAGTTACGAAACAAATGTTGACGAAATAATCAAATGTAGCTAATCTTTCATCTTTTCAGTCTACACTACTTTCCATGCATCAGTTACTGATTCCTTGTCTTTTACGCAAAGTATGAATTTTAACTAACTTAATTAAAATCCATTGTTACTATATCTTTAATCTACCTTAAACTTTTATTTAGAAAAATCATATTTTAAATTATCAATTAAAAGTTTTCCACTAGTTAAATCTTATTAAATGTTACTGTTTTAGGTTTTTTTATGTTAACAACAGTGTGGCAAATATTTTACCATGTATTTTTAATATTTATATTATAAATTTTTAATAAACATACACTCTTTTTGGAAATTGTACTTTTGTAAGAATTTTGCTTTTGTATTATTAACCTTATTCTTTTTACAACCATACACACTGAATAATTTAATTTCCTAAACTTCTATCATAAAAATAATCCATTTAATATTTTTTTAATTGTATAAGCTAGATAAATACTTGAACATTTGGCATAGTGAACCTTTTTTAGATAGTTTTGTTACCATTGCATGGACCAATAGGTAAAAACCCCCATGCATATAAAAAGAAAGAAATATTGAGGGCCTCACTATGAAGTTTTGCCCCGGGGCCTCCAAGTTTATAGTTACGGCCCTCAATACATGTCGGGTAAAGCTAGTATATTATATATTTCTTGTATTACATATTATATACGTGTAATTTCGCAGTTGGCTCACTCTATCAGTTGAATTAGGCAACATATTTATTTTATTTATCATAATCCTTTGTGCATCAACGTATCCCAGCAGTCAAAAAAGTTTCACATTTCTTTGACTGCCTTCGGCCGCACAATCATTCTCATTGTATATTTAAAGAAATATTATTTATAAGGATTTTCAACGATTACCAAATTACTGCTTTCTATACCTCATGAAAACCTTTTATTACAACACTACTTATTTTAGATCATTAAATTGTCTGTAGGCTGGGATAAGTCTACTCAGGGCTGTAGTCTTTGAAAATTCCTTAAGACTTATAAAGACAACATTTTTTCTTCCAAAATTGAAAATTTAAAGCAAAGTGGATATACACATGGTCAGTTCCACTCAAAGATTGAACTTGGATGGTAGCTTCAGTGCTTTGGACTGAGTCATGCTAATCAGAAACTTCGTGAAGCAAAATATTTAAAATATTGTTGACTGGAAATATTTCATCACTGCTTGATAATAACCTTTACCTGACCATGCCACTATGTTAATAATCCAGTGTTCAATTTCTAACAAACGGTGTAGCAGTTATGTTACATAGAACACTGGAGCGGTGTGGTAGCTTATTGGTTAAAGTGCTTGCTTTCAAAATGGTCGCTGCTCCAGTCCTGGGTTTAAATCCTCTTAATTGTAGGAGCTCTGAAAGTTTTGTTTGATCATATGAGCAATGCCAGGATGTACTGTGGTTCTGATTCTATGCTAAACTGTACGTCCCCTGTAGGGTTAACAACAGTTGTAAAATGATGTGTATACATCTACAGAAGAATTCAAACTGTATAAAGGCTTAATGTAGTAATAGTTGCTGCAAATGAACATACATACAACACTGGTATTTCATCAGTTAGTTGTTGACTTACAGGAAGGGATACTGATACACTATATAGTGCGTTGAACATTTTTGAAATTACTTTTCAGTGTAGAAGTGTAATGGAAACTTGTTTATTATATAACATGATACCCAGTTCCTCAGAAGTATAGCTATTAATATTGTTCTTTGAGTTAAATTACAATCAGTGTATCAGAACTGAGATTATGTTTGCTTTTATTTTTAGCACTTTTGGTAAATTCAGCGATGGATTATTTTATAACCAGTTTGTTTTTATATACCTGGCAGTTTTTTTCATACACTTAAGAAATTTTATCACAATTGAGTCATAAATAAGTATGAGGTCTAGATAAATTGCTGTGAAGAAAATTTGTAATTTTATTTCTATACTGAAATTTGATATATTTTTGCCTTAATTGTTTTTGATGTAATGTACATGCTGCTATATTTGTCAGTTATCTTTTTACCCCTACTTTGCTATAAGAGATCTAATAATATTTCTCTATTTAAGTTTGCAGGACAAAATTCAAACATCAAAAAATAGTTTAGTTCCATACTGTGGACACAATAATGTTTCTAGGATAAAGAATCCTACATGTCAGATGTATACAAGTAAATATATAGATATACCCACCACAAACAATATCAGTGAAAATGATGCTAACAACATATCAGTGGAGAACCCATCACAGTTCACATGTGCCAAGTGTCTTTGGCATTGCTCCAAATGGAACTTGTTAATAAAACATGTTTTTAGTCATGAACAGTGCGTAAATTCACCGATACATGTATGCCTACAGTTTGGGCAGGTTTTCTTAAAACCATCGAAGTTGGTTGACCATAATGTTCACCATAACAAGAAGACTACACTTAATAAGTCATCATTATTTGAGCTTACATGTGTATTGTGTGTACAGACTTTTGTTTCTTGGTATCATTTAACAAAACACGTGTTAAACCATATCTCAACTATTTCTGCTCCTTTATATGTTTGTAAATATTGCCCTGAAGTGTTTAAAGATATAGTGAAACTCAGTCTTCATAAAAACGCAAACATATCTCTACCAAGAAGGTAAGATAAGGCCTTCCGATTTTTATATTTATACTGCAGTTACTTTGACCTTCGTCATGTTTAATTAGGTATAAAAAATTATAATGTGGAGAAATAGCGCTAAAAAGATATATAATCAGCTGAAAATTTATCAGTGATATTAAATAACTACAGATTTAAGGGGACTAGTGGTATGCATTCATGAGTTGTTCAGTCTCACAGTATTTTATCTTGAGATTGAAAGTTGACCCTGTAAGATCAAAAATTGAAATGTGAGGGTTGTAGAATGTAAAAATATCTTATACTTTGTGTATTATTCTGTTATTAACAGCTCATATTCAACAAGAATGTTAGTTAATAATTCAAATCACTTCCAGCACACTATAATGATGTTGATAATTTTGTGTATTTGAATTTATAATGTATTTTTTTGTTTTGGTATTATACTTATCAATAGATAATGATTGCAAAGTATTGCTTTTTATATGCAGTTTTATAGAGGTTTGGTTTGCAAGTGGGAAATATGAAGTATTGTGTTTGCTAATACTATATCACATGGTATAATTAGTTGGGCATTATACAATGGGAAGGTGTTAAAAATGCATTTGAAAGCCACATATCTATTGAGATGGCAATAAGGAGCTGTACTAGGGATGAAATTTTGGGTAAGTCCTTTATTTTTTAACGGTGGGATTATATTGATATGTACAAGAGATGAAAAAGGTTTCAAATGAGGACAGCTATATTTGATTGTTGAAATTACCATAGAAAATATCCAGCAACTATCATATTGAAGCTCTATTTGGAGCTGCTGGAAGCTAGACATCTGCTGTAATTAGTGGAGTATATATAGTCTAAGGTATATTTTAGGAGGTGATTGTATATATCTAGATGAGACAAATGTCTAATAAAAACAATGCCAAAAACACCTGCTTTCATTGTTCATTGCATGTGATCAACATGATGTCCATATTTGTTGTTTGGTCCTACACATGCTGATACGCAATTCTGGAGAGTCTGCACACAGTTGCTCCCTCAGTGATTAAGTGCAGCTCATTATCTTGACTTTCTTCATAACACGTTGTCTGTCTTGCTGGAGAATGTACCTTTTCAGCACTGAAAACAGATGTGGTTATTGTACTATGGTGCACTAGCACACCTTTACCTGAGTGTGCATTCACACCTAATACTGATTGTACAGATTATTCAATTGATAATGGGGGCTTCCACATCATGGTTTGCCCATTTGCTGAATTTCTTTAGCATGCGGGCACAAATCAAGTAACAGGTTTATTCTAGGATTGTAGTTTAAATGCATACCAACACATATTGGACAAACTAGAACGAGGACAGTTTTAAAGAGTATGTGATTCCTTGTGCTGTAGTGCCGAAGCAAGCATTCCCAGGGTTTGACACTATATTGCTCATGTGCAGTTAACTGCAAAATTATGTGTTTGCAGCACAGTGTTAATTAAATATTTTTGACTTGTTTTGATGTGTACTCTCGCCTCCTAAAATTCCAAAACCCTTTTAAAACTCTGTATGTGGCTAATATTACTACTGTCCGGATGAATGATGAGTGAAGACATGAAAGCAAATGGGGAAATTCAAATATAAATTAATGTTTGATTTCAGACATAATTGAGTGAAAAGGTTTTATGTTTGTTTGTCAGATAAGGTAAATGGGATATAAAAGTGGGTGCTGGAAAAGTTAGGTGTCTAAAATACATTGCCCCAATAGAATGAACCTCATTCTAGTCATGGTAGTAATAATGTGACTTTTATATTAAATCATTTTATATGTTTTTTTTTTTTAGAATATATTGAAATTTTCTCTTGTGATTTAACTTGATATATAAATTTTCACAGATTAGTCTGTGTGGAAATTGGACAAATAATTTGAGCAGCATAAATTTTTTTTCAATTTAATACTACCTCAGTCTAAAAATAAAATAAAAAGACACAATTATTTTAACTCCTAAATAATACAAAGTTTTTCAGGAAAAGTGTAATGTCTGGTTCCTAAATCTAATAGTATTAAACACACCAAATTAAAATTAACTTCAATTAATTTCTTAAGACTCATTGTTTGGTAAAAGTAATAGCACATGGTTTCGTTAAACCACAGTACTTTGACTAATGCTTAAAACACTGAAAGTGATATGTTTTTATACACTAAGGTCATGATTTTCGTGTTTACCACACTGTTATTATCCCACCTAATCTGGGTTTTATAAGTAGTTCTTCAAAATTTTGAACTCCTCTTAAATAAAAAGAAATAAAAATGGAATACACAAGAAAATTACATGTTACTTTAATAACTAAGAACTAATATAAAAGTTTCAGGAAAGTGTGGCTTGTTTTTGTAATAAAATTTCTCCATGATTTGTAACTGGCTAAAATACATATTTATTGATTTGTTTGGAAGATGTGAGAGTGTATAATTTTTCTTATTATACAGGGTGTTTCATTTATGACACGTTCGCGTGCACGGCAATAATCGGCCGGCCCAGCGGCTGCTCGCTTGCCGCCAACTCATAACTCGCAGCGCCCGTGCTTGGAAACGCGTCTTGCCTGCGTCGATGTCTTATCTTAAAGCTGGAAATGTTGGCCATCGGCTTCAATACACGCTTGACATCTTTTAAGGATGTTTTGGCTAACTCTCTGCAGTGTTTGCGTGAAAATATCATTAATTTTACTTCTTATGTTTTCCCTAAGTTCCACTTCTGACAATGCTCCGACAATGCTTCCGTGCCCTGACAATGCGTGGGCCGCCCCCCGGACGATATCGGGCCCTTCGCAACACAGCAAATGCAATTTGTATTTAAGTGGACGCAAAAACAGTCAAAACAGGTGTGCAATTAGTGCGAGGCGAATTATTGGACCCAGTGTTCTTTTACTGAAACAATTACATCTTTTCGCTATGTGGACAATATTTTAAAAGCCTTTTTTGAACAGCTGACAGAAGATGAAAGAAATTACGGTCTTTTTCAATAAGACAGTTCAACTCCCCTTACAGCCGAAAACCTATGCGTACTTTATAGCATGTTTACAATGAAAATCAAATTATTAGTCATGGATTATCTCCTCCGCGTTCTCCAGATACGACACCTTGTTATTTCTTTTTGTGGGGTTACCTAAAAGAGCGTGTTAATGATTCAAATCCTCGTACAGAAGAGGAACTTAAGGAAAACATAAAAAATAAAATTAATAATATTTCTTCTTCACAAACACTGCAGAGAGTTAGCATAAACATCCTTAGAAGATATCAAGCGTGTATTGAAGTCGATGGCCAACGTTTCCAGCACGTGCTATAAGGTAAGACATCGACGCACGGAAGAGGCATTCCTGAGCACGGGTGCTGCGGGGTATGAGTTGCCGGCAAGCGAGCAGCCTCTGCGCCGGGCGATTATTGCCGTGCACGCGGACGCGTTCTAAATGAAACGCTCTGTACATGTGTTAATTTTTGGCTTTGAGAAATTTATTAATTCCAGTTCTTAGTTTGGTATTAAATGATGGAGTATTCATCACCTACAAATACAGTGTATTACTTCATTTATGTCTTACATATCCTAGATTACCATATATATATCACTGTTTCTGAGAATTGTTATTCTATGATATGTAAAGTTTTCACTAACCCCAATTTTTTTGTTTCTAGTGTGTATTGCAATCATCAAAGCTACATTCTCAGCAATGGACAGTATCATCCTAGATTAGAACTTCAAAACAACATCAAAGAGGAAACACTCACTAGCTACAGTTTCAAAAATAGGTTAAAATATGATCAGAATTATAAGATATTTCATTCATATGAAGGGTCAAGTGTGTTAAGGAAATTATTTAGACTGTCTTCATGTCTAAAGAGGAATAAGGGAATTTTCCCCCATAAAAGCCCTTCCTGCGAAGTTTGTGGTAAAACTTTTACTGCGCCTGCAAATCTTAAAATAACTCATAGTAGTAAACACAATTTTACCTGCGAAGTTTGTGGAAAATCATTCATTAATTCTAAGTACCTCAAACAGCATCGGAAGATTCATTCAGCCATACGCCGATTTTGTTGTGAAGTTTGTGGAAGATGTTTTACATATTCTGGCGACCTTAACAGGCATCAGAGGATTCATTCAGGAGAATGCCCATTTGTTTGTGATGTTTGTGGAAGAGGTTTTTCACAATCTGGTAACCTCAAAACGCATGAGCGGATTCATTCAGCCATACGCCCATTTTGTTGTGAAGTTTGCGGAAGAGGTTTTACATCTTCTGGCAATCTTAACAAGCATCAGAGGATTCATTCAGGAGAACGCCCATTTTGTTGTGAAATTTGTGGAAAAGGTTTTATTCATTCTGGCGATCGTAACAAACATCAAAGATATCATATAGGTGAACGTCCGTTTTCTTGTCAAATTTGTGGTAAATTGTTTACAGAGTCTGGAAACCTTAAACAGCATCTCATTATTCATTCAGATGACCGTCCATTTTCTTGTCAAGTTTGTGGAAAATCTTTTGCCAACGCTATTTATCTAAAAAAGCATCTCAAGAGGCATTGAATTGAACACCTGGTTCCGTTTTAAAATTTTGACAATTCATCCACACAATTTAAAGAACATCACACAGTTCACATTGGTGACCACTGAAACATGTAAAAATTATTGTGTTCATAAGTTGATAAAAATATTATTTTGCGGGAATGCCCATTCCATGCAACGTTTTTTAATTTTTTAGGTTATGGTAGAATTTAAAGGGTAGCAAATAAATTTTATAGTGATGGATCTCTTGTTTGTAGGTTAATACTGCTATATAAGGTTTTGATGTCAAGTACAGATGTGTTTTACAGGAAATTATCTTTAACGTATACACATATAGTTTTATGTGCATGTTCACTTTGGTTAATGATTGTGAAAATTGATATAAAAGTTAATGTACAATGTTTTTTTAGCCAATTTTATCAATACTGTGACAAAGTGTTATTAACTAATAGGGAATTAATTTATTTTGTGAAAACTGGTTCCACATTTTGAAGTAGAAAGGTACATCGCTGTAAATTCTTTGTACAATACTGTAAGAGATATTTTCTGACTTTTATATTTTCATAGAACAAATAATGTCTAAATAATCCCGTCATTTAAAACTCCCCAATTATTTATGTATTTATATAATTTTCCAAAATACCATAAAATTTTCCTGAGAACAGATTAGTTTGAAAACATCGCGGATTGAAGGAAAAAGCACTTGTGAAAAACAAAAATATAATTTGTTATATGATGCAGTTTATTTCTTTTAGCTATTGCTACTTTACATATTTTACTCATTATTCTTGTTAAATAGCTCTGTGCTGATGATAAAACTCTGGTATGTAGTCAATTCTATTGTTAATCTGTAACCATGTTGTGTGTGTCAGGTACTTGAGCAAGTATCACGAACATATTACTGAATTAATTTGAATGGTGTTTTAAATTTTTTAGAATTAACAATCTCAATCAAAATCTACATAAATAGAAAATGACTTTATCAATTCTATTAATAATATGTAACCATGTTGTTTGTGTCAGGTACTTGAGCAAGTATCACGAAAAAATTACAGAATCAATTTGAATGATGTTTTAAAATTTTTTCAATTAATAATTTCAATCCAAACGGACCCAGTAAGTAATTAAAATTATTTCCAGAAAGAAAAATTATGGGCAAATGATCACACTGTACTTGAGATACACACTTGTTCTTTAAAAAGTAACCCACAAAAATTACATGACTTTTTGTATGATTATATTTCGTTTCCTCGGGTGTTTATTTAATCAGTTATTCACAAACTTAAAACATTAATTTTTACAGAATATGTGTACCAAACATAATAAGAGTAGTAATTTGTAATTTGCTGTAACTGTCAGGACTATTAACAATTTTGGCGGTTACCAAATTTTCTCTGATATGACATGTTTGCAATCGATGATGAATGCTGTACAATATTTATTATAAGCGTTTGTGTGTAATAACTCTCCCCTATCTACCATAGTGGAAATACAGTTTTTTAAAAAAAAGATGCTTACAGTAAACATCAATGGGTGAAACTGTCCATATTTTGAACTTCTTTACTCAATTATATATATTTAGTGGCTATAATATTAAAAAATTCTGGAATAATATTGACCATGGAATGTATATACAAATATTGGCAGTTCTTAAAACCACAGCCAGTAGAATATACTTGTTTTTATTAAATAGTGCTGATAACCCTGATTTTTTTTTTCGTTTTTGTTTTTATTGTTATACAGTTGGAACTTTTTATGTGAAATTGAGTTAATGACAACAGCAATATGGAATCAATGAAATTAAAATGTAAATAGGAATCCTAAAACATTATACTACTTCGCGTTACTTATAAAACTAAATCCAATGTGCTTTATACTTTAACAAAACAGGTTGGTTGTCATTCTGGTCCTGGTTGCATTTCAACCTAACCACAAACTTCGCTATTGGTTCCATTCGAAAACTATAGTTTCTATTATATGTGCATTAAAATATTCACTGTTTCACGATAAAAACTTATCCCCCTGGAACTATTTACATATGACTGAGAGAATGACATTTAGGCCACGCCAAGTTATTATCTTTGATATTAGAATAAAACCTGTGAAGAACTTCTGCACATACTAAAGCACGCGTGCGGAGCAGTGGGCCAATGCTACAGTTTAGTTTAGACGTAAATAAGTTGTAGTATGGTGAAAAAATTTAACATGTTATGAAGATGAAAAAATTAGCATTAAAATTTACAAATGAAACATTATTTGATTAGTGCTTATGTATCATATTGTTGCTGTGAGAGCTTTATGGCGCATCAATATCTGGGTCATTAGTGTCCCTTTTGTTAGAAATACTGGGCTGGAGTAGAATGAGTTACCAGTACCATAATATTTCAATTTTCTATTAATGCATATTTACTATCCTTAAACTGTTCTGGAACATTGGGAAGTTTGTTAAACATCCCTACTGCTCCTACTGTTATATGTCCCTAGTTTTATATTAACATCATTAACCTCCGAGGCGCCGTTTCAGTCAGTATACATTTAAACACAAAATTAAAATGCAAAGACTCCATTCATTATATTTTTTGTAAACATATTTGAGGCCATCTTGATTATAGAGACAAATAGTCCAATGAATGTTGACTATTTCTGTATAGACGTCGGTAGCTGCTTCGTCCTCCCTGTTGTTTGTATGGAACATTAATACATGCTTCCAAAAAATATTCGAAGTAACTTAAACTCATCATGATAAACCTATTATAGCTGCTGTACTTGAAACCAAGAACATTGGCCACTTTGGAAATATTTATTAAATACAAAACGCAATTAATTTAAGGTTATTCACAGCAGCAAATTTATTCTTATTGTGATTTTTTGGTATGCCATTTACGAGTCTCTAATATTATTTTCCCCACAATACTATCATTGTTAGAATTGAGTCTTTCCCGGCGTACAGATGACAATCTGAGTTTATAATAAATACGAAACATTTTACTTATATGTCTCATTTTTGGCTTAGTCGTCCTATTGCCGGAATCCCTGACTGAATATGCGACATACACTGGTCCAAGTTCCTCCCTTCTTTATTCGTTCCAGACAGCTCTCTGACGTGATATAACGAATTCCTGGGTGACTCTTTAAGTCGCCGCACTTGCGTTTGATGCCGGACGAGTGCACCGGGCCTTGACGTGGAATCTGAACCACGGAAGCGTTCTGGCGTACTTCACATTACACAGCAAGCTGTACCTGAGGCGAAGGTAGGGTTAAGGCCGGTTGTCCACTAGAACCGCATTCGTCCGAGTGACGCACGATATGACGGCCGACCAGTTCGTCCGATTAACCTCGTCCACTGCAGCCCAATAAGGGGCCATCCATAAATTACGTCACACCTTGAGGGGGGAGGGGGTCAAGAAAGTGTGACATCGGTGACAAGGGGGGGGGGGACGTGTCATAAACTTTGTGACGTCACATGTATAATTTGTATCACTTTTTGGCTCGTGGCGGAAGATGAAGATGATGTTGACACATCGAATGTTCCCAACACTATCGAAATCAAGAATCAAGTGACTGTTATGCCAATAATAAACAGTATCAAGGAATGGGTTCAAAATTCATTGACACATGAGGGCTCAATTTTGTATCATTAATTCGATTTTTATGTTTTTTTATATTTTCTTAAATGTTTGATTTATTGTTGATATGCGTTTTTAACTGTAAATACATAAATCATTTTGGAAGTGCTGTTTTAATTTATAAATTTAAAATTGCAAAATATGTGATGTCACACAAGGGGAGGGGGGTCCCACAAATGTGACAACCAGTGACATGGGGGAGGGAGGAGTCCAAAAATCATGAAATTAGTGTGACGTAATTTGTGGATGGCCCCTAACGTCCCCCACACATTGCCGATCCGTCAATGTTGCTTCAACACCAAGCGAACAGGGTGTTTTCATAAAATGTATAGTGACTTTCATTTTGTAAAATTAGACTTTACCTTGCCCTCACAACATATTACGAGGGTCAGGACCGTATTTAGGATGTGTAGACTCTTGGGCTGAACCTTTGATGCGCGCCTTGTCCCGCAAATATTCTCAAATTCAACATCGCATTTTATAGTTATTTTCAAACCAAAATTATAAATTAAACATATAAAATTTATTATTTAACTGTGGAATATTTTACCGTGTAGTATCTAAAAGAATATAGAATAGTTGAGATAAAATTAAAACAACTGAAAATCATTAAGATATTCAATACAATTTATTAACGTCACTCATAACAATTATAGAAGAAAAAGAAAGCAAAGTTGAGAGTTATGTCCATGTTGCGAATTCCGCAAAAGTCAATATTTCAGTTTAAAAAATAAATGAATATACAAGAAAAAAACAAGACGGAAAAAGATGAACAATAGGAAAGAGGCAATTTTTTTTGTGATGTGGGCTTATAGGCTGCAGCCTATATAGCCTATGCCTAAATATGGTCCTGACAAGAGTGATATCTCAAAATCGTTTGAGAATTTTCCAATACGATATTCAAATAATTTTTTGTTTGTTTATAATCGTTTCTCGGGAAACAAACCGAGGAATATTATTATTGATGCACAATATTTCAGCGACTTTATCCTCCGTCGCCATCTTCAGGTGCAGTTGTCTGCCTTGAGCGTGTTGTTTGAAAACTGGCATGGCAACGACAGACCTTGTTTTGTTGCCAAGAAACGTTTATAAATAAACAACGCCGAGAAAAATTGCATTCATTTAGATTCAAATAATTGTCTTTACTGTACAACTTTTATATTTAATAATTATTATAACTGCGTAGACGCACTTGCAATAATTATCCATTCCGTAGATATTTTCATTAAAACGTTTATAGTGCCTGCGTACTGCCACCGTGCATGTTAGAGTTTGAAAAAAATACAAATAATCAAAATCAAATAAAAGATAAAAAGTGAAGACTTGTTTATTAGGAGCGCAACATACGTTTTCCATTCGGCCGAATACGACCGACTAATGCCATTTCAATGGGATCGGTCCGTCACTCGGGCGCAGGGATTGGTCGATCATATTCGGCCGAACAGTCGGTCGGACAAATCCGGTGCTGTTGGTTGATCAGCCTCAAAGTCTAAAAAAACCCGGCCGGGAGAGGGATTCGAACGTGGGACTCCCCAGTAACGCGCTTTAACCAACCGAGACACTAGACCGCTAGGCAACAGCAACTCCTCATACTTATAGCTACGGTTAACAATAGCCTGTCTGTGACGCGAGCTCATAAGTTTTACCCATCAAAAAGTCGTCGCCTAAACAACTTCAAAAAGTAAAAATCTACCTTATTCCACCACCCGAAGTTTGGTCGAATCTTGCCGAAAGAGATGTACCAGACTGTTGTATTAGAGACTCGAAGGCTAATTCCTTTCCACAGCGGTCTACTGTTTAACATTTAATCAGTACCATGGAACCTCAAGTCGTAGCTCATATAATCAAATACAACTCCTAAAAATTCCTGCTCACCGCAGGTTCTGTACCAGCATCTGGAGAGAGAAACTTTCCGAAATAAGCGCCTTAACCACTGAGCTACCAGACCGCCTCTTTTTGAAGTATAGGTGTGTTAAGTACCAAAAAAGCGGATAAAAACTGTGGATTGCATGAACAATATTGACAGTAGGATTACCAACTCAAAAAAAAATTACCTCTAAAACTTATGTCAAAACCCCTAAAATATCCAAAATTAAGTGGGAAAACCCCTAAATAATTAAATACTACATTTTGGTTAGTAATATTTTTTATTTATAAATTATTCAATATTTCTAACACCATTTCGTTTTGTTCTGATTGTACAAAGTTTTTGAGACCATTATGTTTAGTATAAAGCTTTGTAAATTCCTATCATTTGATACCCCTGTCCTGCCCAATTTATCTAAATAAATGCAATTTATGTATATAAAAAACGATTCTTTTACTGTCCCGATCTGTAACACTCACCCCGATTTATTTTTTTTTTCCTTTTTACCTTCCATGCCGATTTTTAACAAACCTGACCTAGAAACACTATTGGTAGGGTAGGTATTTAAAATAAAATACTTCTTATTAATTTCATCGAACTACAGTTACAGCTGTAATTCAATGGCACCGATAATCATGTGGAAAAAGACGACAAATAATAAATTTATTTAATTAAATTGCAATGGAGCACAGGCTCCGGTGGCAATTTCCTTACACACCCATCTTCCCCCTATCCTGCACCCACCTACATTTGCTCTCTACAAATTTTATCTTTAAATTCTACAAAGTTTTCTGTAAATTATTCATCATTTCTCTTTGTTACTTTTTCCAATCCCTGCCACCCTTACCTTAAAAAGAGAATCTTCCCACACCCTTTTGCCTCAAATCGAGTGCCAGCTTGTGGTAATGGTCATCCTTTCCCTTCCATGCACTACTTTTCATACTTATTGCAATATCTTTCCATGCTTCATCGCCAGTATATGCCCTGTGCACTCCCATGACCCTCCTCATCCTCCTCCTGTCTTGCAATGAATCCCATTCCAGCTCCTTTATCATATCCGTCACTGATTGCATTCTGCGATAATTTCGAGAAACAAATCTGGCAGCCCTTTTTTGCACCCTCTCCAACTCCTGTATTTGATACGGAAATTTGGGTCCCATATTGCACTACCATATTCGAGCAATGGTCTGGCCAAAGTTTTGTAACTCAGTTCCTTTACTTCTCTCGTGCATTCCCTCATCAATCTCTCCAACAAGTGCAAAACTTTGAAACCTTTTCCTACCACCGGTCCAATGTGTCCTGCCCAGTTAAGCTTGTTATCAAATGTAATGCCAACATATCTACATTTCAAGTCTTCAGCAAGCAATTCTTTCCCCACCTAATATTCATAATTAACCATTTTATTTTTATTTGTGTATCTAATAAGCTGACTCATCTTTGCATTTATCTTCATCCCATGTTTACCAATCCAACTAGATATCCTGTCCAGATCACCCTGCAACTGTTTACAATCCTTTATCGATTTGATTCTTTTATATAGCATTATGTGATCTGCAAACAATTTAATTTCACATAGTAAAGAACCATCACAATTATTCATTGGAATAATGAATAGCAATGGTCCCAATACGCTACCCTGCGGTACTCCCATTTTTACTTCCACTTCTTTTGATACTACATTTCCTACCCTAACTTTCTGTTTTCTAACTTTTAAAAATTGTTGACTGATGTGATGAAGGAGCTGGGTTCAAAGTAATTGAATGACAGGAGATCGATGAAGACAGTGCTGGGAGCCTATATGACACATATAAGCAAAGATATAAATATTCGTAGAAGAAATAATTGAAATGAGTGAAAAAGAAAAGATTACTATTACCTTAAACTATCAGCTGATTGCAGACTTAATGGACTAAGAACGCTGATTTCATTTTAAAACAAGAGTATAAACCACATAGCCTGGTAACACTAAAAATGTTGGTGGAAGTATTGACACTTGGATCTCCATCGCTATTATTATTGAAAATCATTTTATTTTTATTAATAAGTGAACAGATAAATGTGATTAAATTTATCGAGGTATAATGTGCAATATGAATTTGCACAAGGCAATACTTTTGCCTGCATTTTCATACTACAGAATAATAATAAAAAATACTTAAAAACACTTGTAAAATATTATATATTCTGATGAATTGAGGGAGTAATAATTACAATTTGCTCAATTGTTTAATAGTCTGGATTCTGTATTCATTTCTCTGCCCATTACAGACACTATATGAATGATTACATTACGAGTGCCCATCCTTAATATACATTTAAAAAAAATAACGTGATGCTTTCGATGCAACTAGGATTTCTTCAAATTTTGCAGAGTAAATTTTAAGGACTAAATACAAGCCAGCAAGTTCGAGTTTACCACCTTTAAAACCATTATACGATAGCACTATCGTCCGTGTTTAATAATTACTTCAGGCTCAAGAGATTTTATTCACGGTAAGGCCGGCATTACACTGTAAAAGATCTTTGTCAAAGAACTTTGATAAATGATATTTTATAAAATATTTTACAGTGTAATGGGGCATATTTTATAAAATATTTCTTTTATAAAATATAAGACGTTGGCATTACATTTTATAAAAGATTTCACCACCCTAAAAACGTAAACAAAGAAAATGGCGCAAGGAACGATACCAAAGTTGGTTACTACTGCCGAATCCACGAAAATCTTTATTTCTGAGTATGAACAGAAGGAAATGTTGTAAAGTCAGAAACATGTAGACTATAAGATTAGGAATACAAAAGGTGAATACTTACCCAAAGTTAATCAGTGCTATTATAGAAGGCAGTACTGTCGAAAACAAAAATTTTAAATTAATGTGTTAAGAAACTAGTATTTGACAGGTTTCTGGAATAATAGCAGACGAAATGCGCGGACCAATGCGTGTGTTATATTGCAGAAAAGTATAGATCAGCCACTAGCAATCGAGTACAACCCATTGCACATGCACCGTAAAAATAAACACCCAATAGTATATACGAGGAAATAATTCAGAAGTAGAAATTTATGAAAATATTGTGGTAAGAATTTATTTGGACTATACTTCAGCATCGACCATATTTTTATAATTTGCTATGTCCTCACATTGAAGCTCTTTCACTAAATTTTGATGAACTCCTATCATATCAAGTCTCGTAATCTCACGGTCTAACCTAAATATGTTTACTTCTCTTCTTTATCTTCGATAAAATACATATTGTGACAGCTGCACTAACTGCGTCTGCAAAAGCTTACAAGTTTACTTCATTCTTTTCAAGGAACTATGACGAAAAATTTTATATAGTGTAATGGGAATGAAAAAATATCATACAATATCTTTGATAAAATAAATATGATAAAATGTTTTATAAAAGATATTGGACAAAGATCTTTTACAGTGTAATGCCGGCCTAAGAGTGAAACACAGGTGAAGTTCCTATTTGGTCAGACAGGTCAACCTGTCATAATCTTTTATTCTTAAAACTGAAACTATTCTGGACCAGCGACTGTACGCAAAAAACGGTCACGGGCTTAAACTAGCACCAAATAATACTGGAACTTTGAATGACTGCTGTACTGCTAACTTGGTTTGTCTGTCTTCATAGTGATCAAATAAGGAATGATCATACGCCTTATCCGTTTGTTTCTCTACAGATAGCTGTTTAAGTGAAATGCTTCAAAACTTAAGAAAAATGATTTAGGCCTATATGTTAAGCAGACAGCGATCTGGGTTTAGCGAACATGTTTCATGAGGCTCGAGTTTATATTCATTTATCGTAATGGGAAATAACGTCGAGAATGCAGTTATTCATATCTCAGAAAAAAAAACTATGAGAATAGTATTTCAAAATGACTTTTCTAAATATTTTTTCAGTGTTTAATTTATTTTAAACTAAACAATCACATCTAAGAACAGTTAGATGTGCATTGCAACTATAGAGCAATGAATACGATTAACACACCATTCTATTGACGATTATAAAATTCCAATCTTAATTTTTTCAGTACAAGTCTGTAAACGTATTTTTCACATTCCTAAAAGCATGAATTACTTTCGTTTACCATCGATAAGAACGAAATTCAAAAACTTTTTTAGAAATAATTGCATATACGAAATAGATTAATTTTATGAAGCAGCGCGAACTATGTAATATCTTTGACACGCATTTTGTCACTACTTTTGAATTGTCTCTGATATCCTCTGTGGATTCCACAGTTAAAACATATTTTATCTGATTTTTCTGAGAAGTATTGTATGTAACTGTCACAAAACATCAAGAGAAGTTGAAATGGATCCAATACCTGCTGTACATATTAAGGAAGAGGTAGGTGTCAAACTTTATATGGTCGAACAGTTAATGCATTGATCATCAATTATCCGCAACGAAGCGAAAGAATCGATCATTTCACTTGAGCTCACTTGAAGAAGTTTGTTATTTATGTGGGTGTCGCACAGCTGTACAAATTGAATCAAATAACGTTCGCCGTACCTTTAATATGGCGGATTTTTGCCATTGAAACGTGTGGATAAATTTCTTTGCCGCAGCTATGTTGTTTTAAATAATTTTGTTGAAGGTAAATTAGTGGAAAAATCGGGGATTCTACCGATAAACGTGGCCCCGTAATTTGATGGTGGATTCTTATGTAACGTGACGAGACAAATTGAAAGTAAATAATAACTTTTTTATATATCTCGCTTAGTTCTCGAGATATTGTATCTTAAAATTGACGTGGTTGGGTTGTAATGCGGCCTGGACCAGAAGAAAAAATATGCCATAGCCAAATTTGATGATGAATTAAAATGTACCCCGACAAGACAAATCGGAAATAAAGAATCAAATATCCCGAGATACTGTAGCTCAAAAGTGAGGAGGTTAATGTGAGATCCGCCCTGGACCAGAAAAAAATCACCGTAAACACTATATCTACAAGGTGGAAATGTACTATAGATGTTTTATTTTCTTCCTTGTGGTTTTGTTAGGTTTAAATACAGCCTGGACCAGAAGAAACGTCACCAAAAGCACAAGGAACTATACCTGTAACTGATTTTTATCATAGGCCTACTATATCTCTAAAACCAAGCGTGAAGTCAAATAATTTATTCTTTATTTTCGATTTGTTTCCTCGAGTTCTACAAGAATCCATCATCAGATTGCGGCGGCATCGTAATGATTGAACTGCCTGTTTAAATATGGCTGATTTTTGTCGTTGAAACGTCTGAACAAACTATGAATGTTGTTTTAAATAATTTTGTTTAAAATAACTTCGTTACTAAGTTAAATTACTGGAGAAATTTTCACATTGGAATTTCATCTTTTATGCAACACATTAATTTATATGTGAAAGGTATGAGGTAAAATTGGAAAGTGGCATACCATCAGTATGATTGTAGAGGCGCATATGTTCAGATGTTATTTCTCGTAGGCAGTTATTTCACCTTCTTTATCTTAAATTCTTTGAACCCAATTTCCTCTCCCACCTAGTTATCCCCTTTGCGAATTTTAATATAATTTATTTAAGTGTTTTTGGTAAACCTTTTCGTGATTCGAGATTCGTTGAAGAAAGAGTTGTTACATAACATTTTTTTCTGTTATATATTGCGAAATGTTACAATATTTGGTTAGCGACAAATGCGTGCTGGAGACAGCAACTGGCAGTTGGAAGTTTTCTTAAAACCAATGTGGTTCAGAGGAGATCCAACGCCATTACAAGTCGAGTTGCAGTGGCGGATCCAGGATTTTGGTTTGGGGGGGGGGCTACGATTTGGCTTGTTGGTTTGGGGGGGAGGGGCCTTGACTCGTGCAAGGAGAGAAATCTCATATTTTTCCAGAATGCCGCCCTTATAAAAACAGTAGAGCAAAAAAAAAAAGTCCCCAAAATCGGTGTCGTCGGGGATGACCTTGGTGCTTTCGACCAAGTTCTGAAAACAAGAGTCACATTTGTAATTTTGAAGGGGCTGAGTATGTTGCGAAAAGCTTATAAGTTATTTTCTTGTAAAATCGAATTAATATTAAATTAAAGATTAACACAAAAATCTCTGGAATGGTTCCATGCTATTAAATAATTCTGTTATATTCAGTTAAAACATTACAGTTAATTATTCTGATAAAAAAGCAATTTCACACAGTTTGTTGAACTACATACCGAATGTGGTGGGTGAGAGGTGAAGATTCGGCGTAGAATTAGAGAAGACGCGGGTTCGAATCCCCGTCAGGGTATGGAGATTTGGTTTTTCCATGGTTTCCCTAAATGACTCCAGTCGAATGCCGAAATGCTTCCTTCAAAAGGACGTGGTCGAATTCCTTCCCCGTTCCTTATCCCCAGTCTTTCCCGCCTCTAATGACCTCGACGTCGACGAGGCGTAGAGCCAGAAGAAAAAAAAAAGGTTGAGCTACATCTGTAGTTGCATTATTATTATTTATTTTTTTCTATACCAGTCGCTGGTGCCCACATGAGAACTTTCTGAGTAGTATCCTGGGATATGAATACAACAGTCGTTTCGGTGTGCCCCCTCTGGTTAATTCCTGACTGTTGGAGGAGGATTCAACATGCAGGGCCGCATTTAAGCTTTGTGGGCCTCTAGGCTATACATGTGATGCGGGCCCCCCTGTCAGCATTGTCACTTACGACCGGGGGCTGCCTCCAGCTATCAATGCATAAATTTCGAAATTCAGCAAAAAAAATTATGGACGACCTTTCTTGTTTTTTAGCTCTACTGCTACTGGCCCAGGCAGGGGAACCAGGCTTGTGGTGCTGGCCCCCTTTGTGGTGCGGGCCCCCATTTGTGGTGCGGGTCTCCCTTTGTGGTGCGGGTCTCCCTTTGTGGTGGGGGCCCCATTTGTGGTGCGGGCTCCCTTTCTGGTGCGGGTTCCCCTTTGTGGTGCGTTCCCCTAGGCTACAGCCTATGCTTAAATGCAGCCGTTTCCACAAGCCATGATCTATCCACGAATAATACCAACTGTGACGCGTTAATTGATTTGTGTCAATATAAGCTTCACTATTGTTCAGCCGGATAGCGTCATAAAAAACAACGTTTCGACAGCTAGCTCTGGTGTTATCATCAGGTGTGGAAAGCCTCATGTGATGTAAACTACAAGTCACCGCCTAGAATGGGTCAGTAAGTAACGAACTTCTACTAAACCAGTCTATGGGGTGACTTCTAGCTTACATCACACGAGGCTTTCCGCACCTGATGATGACAGTAGAGCCAGCTGTAGAAACGTCGTGTTTTAAGACGCTATTCGGTTGAACACCCGTGAAGCTTACATTGAATCTGCATACTGAGAACGTCTCCACTCCAGGGCCGTATTTAGGCTTTGTGGGCCCCTAGGCTACACATGTGATGCGGGCCCCCTGTCGGCAGTGTCACTTACGACCGGGGGCTACCTCCGGCTGTGGATGCTTAAATTTGAAATTCGGCCCAAAAATGTATGGGCGACCTTTTTTTGCTTGTTGTGGTGCGGGCCCCCTTTTGTGGTACAGCCTGGGTAGCCTATGCTTAACTGCGGCCCTGCTCCACTGAGACATCAATTGATTCGTATGTTGTGTAATTTTTTAAAGTAGAAATGGCAATTTGCCTAATTTAAGGAATTTAAGGATTGCTTGGAAATTCAGCGTGATCTGGATGTTATTTTGGCTTGGTGCGCTGAGTGGCAACTTACTCTAAATTGTAAAAAGTGCAAGACAATGAGCATAACTAACAAAAAGAATCCAATTGTTCAGAAATAGGAGTTAAACAATACAGTTATTGATATGGTCGATTCTATGAAATATTTGGGAGTAACAGTACAAAGGAATATGAAATGGGACATACACATTAATTCGTTAGTAGGTAGAGCAAATTCTAGGCTGCGATTCATAGGTCGAATCTTGAAAAATTGTAATGAACAAACAAAGGAGATAGCGTACAAATCTCTTGTGCGTCCACATTTGGATTATTGTTGTGCCATTTGGGATCCGTTTCGTAAGGGGTTGATCGAAAGTATAGAGAAAGTACAGAGAAGAGCCGTTTGATTCGTGACCGCTTGCTACAGTCCTTATGAAAGCCTTACAGAACTGATTAGTAGACTAGGCTGGGAGTCTCTGGTAGATAGACGACACACGTTTCGTTTAAACTTATTGGAAAACATGCGTACTCCCACTTTCACTTTTGAGTGTAGTGAAATACTTCTTCCACCAACCTATTTGAGTCGGAAGGACAGGAAAGATAAAATTAGAGAAATAAGGTGCCGGAATGATTCTTATATGAATTCTTTTTTCCCTCGTACCATTAGGGATTGGAATGCACAGCAAAGAGATTAGCTTTGCTGCTGAGCACTCTCTGCCACCCACAATTTTGTGAATTGCAGAGTATATATGTAGATGTAGATGTAGAAACTATATAATCAGTAAGGCTCAGGATGTTAACTTGGACCCAGAGTGTCTTTGGTGTGCATGTGCATGACATAACTGATGCTTTGTCACTTCATCCTGAAACGTGTTCCGTCTAGTTTTAAAGATGGTATAGAGAGTATATTACAGAAAGAGGCAGCTAAAGTAATGATCTTTTCTTCTTCTTGTGATGTTTCCACGATGAAGTCTGGGGACAGACATTAAGAAGTTCTCTTTGCCTTAATTTACTCATTTATTTATTTATTTACCTTATGGGTCTAGCACATAAACAATAATACAATTATATATAACTGTTTCATACTAATAAAATGTAACATTAAATTGTAGTTAAAATTCAGAAGTGATATAGTGCAGCCAATGTAAAACTTCATTTGAAACATCTATGAAGTCTTTCGGTGATCCCCTGAAGGCTCGATGTGGGCAATCAAAGATCACATGAAGGATGGTTTGTTCTTCCACACCACACGCCTTGGTGATGAAGCATGGAAAGGTATTGGTGGGAAAATTAAGAGAGTTGCATGGAAGGGTAAAGATGACCACGACCACAAGCTGGCACTTGATTTCAGGCACAAGGGTGTGGGGGAAATTTTCTTTCTTAGGAAGGGGTGTAAGGTACTGGAATAAATTATCAAGAGAAATGATCAATAATTTACCTGAAACACTGAAAGAATTTGAAGTAAAAATAGGTTCGAAGAGGAAAGAAGAAGGACGGGTGTGTAGGGAGATTGCGACCGGAGCTTGCGCTTCATTGAAATTTTTATAAATTACTATTATTATTATTATTATTATTCCTTAATCAATGCTGTTACTACGCTTTCCATACTATAGTTTTTAGTTTTTTTCATTTATATATTATGTTCAGAAGTTTTATATCCTCATCCTGAGTTAATATATGTATCTCTATTACCATTTATTTTATATTTTTGGTTAGAACCTGGAGGAAAACACTGAACAAAAGGATGCAGTATTGTCACCTATTCACGACGGGTATGTAGTTCCTTGTTATTAACATTTATTAGTTTATATTACTCAAAATTCTTTTTTAACACATTGCAATATCTGAAATATATTTTATTCTGAATCATTACACCTCATTTGTGCGATGGCAAACAATTTACCTGTGACTGGTAAGACTTAATTAGCATCAGAATTATTACATTTTGAACAATACAGTATAGCAATTTTTTGTTGTTTAAATGGCACCAAATGATCCAATCCATTAGGATCACTGAGGACTCACCTATCTCATCGTAAAGTAATTTACTTTTTTTGTTAATTTTCGAAAATAAGCTATACTGAGTATATAGCAGGTGGCATAGCTATGTTGTTTTAACTCTCTTATCTGTGTAAACTTCGTTTTTATTGCTACTTAATAAATTGTGCAGTAGAGTTACTTTTTTAAATAAAAATTTTAGTTGTCCTATCTGTAGTAATGTAAGATCAATTTTTGGTTCTCTTAATAGTTAGTTTCTTTATTCCTTTTCCTCCCAAATCTTCAGATAACAAAATATTTCCACAGATAGTCCATCAAAATATACATGTACCATTTGTCTTCAAAATTTCTCCATGTGGGATATGTTAATAAGACATGTTTTTAATCATGTCGTGAACATAAAAACACCATTACATATTCGTCAACACTGTAGCTTGGTATTCTTAAATCAATCAGTGATGTTTGCTCATGAGCTCTATCATTGAAAGAAAACTGCGTTTAAGGATCCACCATTATTTGCACTGACGTGTGCATTGTGTGTACAAGTTTTTATGTCTCAGTGTTCTTTAATGAAACATGTGTTCAATCATGTCTCAGCTATATCTCCTCCTTTATGTGTTCATACATTTTGCTCCAGAATTTTTAAAGATGTGACAAAACTTCATTTTCATCAATACTTTTGTAGAACTTCGCAAAGAAGGTATGTTAAAGGCTTTCTGTTGTATATTTATACTACAAATATTTGTAGCTCATTTATTTAACTATAGAAAGGTAATTCCTAGTGATTAGAAGTTTTGCACTAAAACTGATTACTTATCATCAGTTGCAGCCGCTGATAACTTACCTGTATGTGTGACAATTTAATAACAAGTGGAAATATGTATACGTACATTCATTTCATTGGTGGTGGGTCTGGAAGTAGTTAGTATTCTATCATAAGTTTAGGCAAATTTTGAAATACCTTTTAAAAATAACACTCTCTAAAGCTTTATTTGGCAGCCATGGCTTTTGTTCCTGGCAACTATCATTCTCTACAAAAAATATAATAAATTGATTCGATATGTGAAATGTGAACGTAGTAGCTGGCAATATCCAAAATTTCGCTGATAGTTTATCTGTGAATTAATAGCACAGATCTCACAATTCATGTGGACATAGTCGCCGGTACAGCTACTTGATTTATAAACTTACTAAGCACTTGTTTATGTTTCCTTAATTAATTACACTATTTTCTTAATGGCTACCAGGGGCGTAGCTACTACGGGGCTAGGCGGTGAAGTGCACCGGGGCCCTCACGCTCAGGGGGCCCCCAAGCATGCCTCAAGGGGGCCCCTAAGCGCACCTCTAGGGGCCCTCAAGCGCAGTTTAGAGGGCCCAGGAGCCTTCACGGCAAACTGGCGACCTTTTTTTTTTAGCTCTACCGTCTAAGGGGCCCCTGAGAACACAGGAGCCCCTCACTAAGGGCCCTCGCTGCTCTCAGGGGGGGCCCCAACCACTGCTCCGGGGCCCCTAAAGAACAATTCAAGGGCCCCCATCCTCAGTTCAGGGGGCCCCTACCAGCACACAAAGCAAAAAAAAGGTCGCCCGTCTGGCCTGAGGGCCCAAAATAAATTTTTTGCACCGGGGCCCTTGTTGACCTAGTTACGCCACTGGTGGCTACTTTTTTCTTGTAATATAATTTCTGCAATTGTAACATTGATCACATTATTGGTGCAAGCAGTTTGAATTATAAAAACTATATTTTTGAAGTGAAAACTGCTATAGTCGCTTTACGCGATGTTTGGACTGGGATAAATCTATGAGTATTTACGGAAGGAAGCAACCTGTTGCGCGCGTCAGATAGATGTCACCTGTTGCACGTATGATATACGGCCAGGATGGTTTCTCAAAATCTATACACAAGCACACGGTTTTTATCCGACTTTGATGGAATTTTACATTCGTATACTTTAAAACAAATAGAGAAACGCCGTGTATATTTAATTTACAGAAACCTAAGCCCTCTCCTGCCTTTCCTCCCTCACCTTAATTTCTGTCACTGTTTTTAATAAAAACCAACCGTTATTATCCGATTTTGATAGTAGTTAGCACACGTATACTTCAAAACAAGGCAGTATGGTAGTTCAGTGGTTAAGGCGCTTACTTCCGAAAGTTCTCTTTCCGGGTTGCAGGTTCAAATCCCGCGATAAGTAGGTATTTTTACTAGTTGTAATCCATTATATGATAGATTTTTAGTTTTTGAAGTGAAAACTTCATTAGGTGCGTTGAGCGATTTTTTAATGGGTAAATTCTTATGAGTTCGCGTCACCAACATGCTAATGTGAGTGTATCTGTTGCGGTCTGGTGGCTCAGTGGTTAAGGTGTCTGACTGGTGAACAAGAGGTCCCCGGTTCGAATCCCTGTCTCGGCGGGGATTTTCATAGACTCTTAACCCGACCTTCACCTCTGGCACAGCTTGCTGTGTAATGTGAAGTACACCAGAATGCTTCCGTGGTTCGGATTCCACGTTAAACTTTAGGTCCCCTGTACCTGGTAGGACTACTGGATTAGGCTATGGTAGCTAAGACAGGGGCGGAATGCGCAGCCAATAGAAACCCTGTAACCAGGTCATTACAACCACACGGAATTATTATTATTTAGTATATCTGTAGGTTCCCTGTACCTGGTAGCACTACCGGGTTAGGTTAAGGCGGCTAAGACAGGGGCGGAATGCGCAGCCAATAGAAACCCTGTCACCAGGTCATTACGACCACATGGAATTATTATTATTTAGTATATCTGTAGGTCCCCTGTACCTGGTAGCACTACCGGGTTAGGTTAAGGCGACTAAGGCAGGGGCGGAATGCGCAGCCAATAGAAACCCTGTCACCAGGTCATTACGACCACACGGAATTATTATTATTTAGTATATCTGTAGGTTCCCTGTACCTGGTAGCACTACCGGGTTAGGTTAAGGCGGCTAAGACAGGGGCGGAATGCGCAGCCAATAGAAACCCTGTCACCAGGTCATTACGACCACACGGAATTATTATTATTTAGTATATCTGTAGGTCCCCTGTACCTGGTAGCACTACCGGGTTAGGTTAAGGCGGCTAAGACAGGGGCGGAATGCGCTGCCAATAGAAACCCTGTCACCAGGTCATTACGACCACACGGAATTATTATTATTTAGTATATCTGTATGTCCCCTGTACCTGGTAGCACTACCGGGTTAGGTTAAGGCGGCTAAGACAGGGGCGGAATGCGCTGCCAATAGAAACCCTGTCACCAGGTCATTACGACCACACGGAATTATTGCTGTTTATTATATCTGTAGCTATAAGTATGGCGTGTTGCTCATATGATAGTCATAATTCAAATATTACTTCTAGTTACTCTTACGTACGTACATGTAAATCAAAATTTTATCAACTAGTTAACATATCACTGGTATTATTATTTCTGAAAGTTAACTTTAAATATACTCCTGTAACATAGGTTGCCACTGAATTTTAACGTGGATGTATTTTTTTTTTCTAGGGATTATTGTGACTGTCATAGTAAGAGTCACATTTACAAGCAGCAACTTCATCAAACTGAATTTCTAATAAAGAGCATTGAGGAGAAACCAGTCATTAGTAAAAGTTGCAGAAAAACATCAAAACATAACCCTGTCAGTGATACTTGTAATAAATCGTATGGATTGCGTTACTGTCCTAGAAAGTATGAGACAGTGAATTCAAGTGATTTTCCAATATCTGGTGAAGTTTATGTAAAATCCTTTACAGAGCCTTGTCAACTTGAAGTATATCAGAAGACTAATTTGGGTGACGGCCCATTTTCTTGTGAATTTTGCAGAAAATCTTTTCCAAAATCTTGGATTTTTAAGAGGCATCAGAGAATTCATTATCGTGGACGTCCACTTGTTTGTGAAATTTGTAGAAAATCTTTTACGCACTTTGGAAATCTCATACGCCACAAGGGAATTCATTTATATGTACGTACATTTCCTTGCGAAGTTTGCGGTAAACGTTTTACAAGGTCTTCAGATCTTGCAATTCATCGCAGAAGACATTCCGGTGATCGCCGATTCCGTTGCGTATTTTGTGGAAAAGCTTTTATTAGCTCTGGGGATCTCAGAAGGCATCGGAGAATTCATACCGACGAGCGCCCTTTTTCGTGCAGCATTTGTGGAAAATCTTTTAAGCACTCTGACTCTCTCAAACAGCATCAGATAATACATTCAGGTGAGCGTCCATTTTGTTGCGAAGTTTGTGGAAAAACTTTTATTAGCTCTGGGGATCTCAGAAAGCATCAGATAATTCATTCAGGAGAGCGTCCATTTTGTTGCCAAATTTGTGGAAAAACTTTTGCGCGCTCTTCGGGTCTTAAAACGCATCAGAGTATTCATTCCAATGAATACAAATTTCCTTGTGAGTTTTGTGAAAAATCTTTTAACGATTCTTCGAATCGTAAAAAGCATCAGAAAATTCATTTACGTTAACGCCAATTTTACAGATATTTAGTCATAAAATTGATCTGAGGAATCTTTCTGGTGACCGTTTATTTACTTGTAAAGTTTTAAGCAAATATTTGAAAACCTATAGAGTGCTTAAATGGTAACAGCGATTTCATTATTTTTGTCAGTTTTAATGTGAAAGTTTATGAAAAACCAATTACACTCTGCAGCGATTTTTAAATTCATCTAATAATTATTTCGGGTAGACGCCCATCTTCTTGAGAAATTTGTGGGATATGTTTCAAATGGTTATCAAAAGAAATATTCAGATTAATTACAATTTACTTTTTACATGCTTTGAAAGTTTTTACACATCTTGGTGTCAATAAAGGCGGACATTAGAAGAAAATCTCTTGTCCTTTGGAGGTATTAATGAATTCTTTTGTTTTAACTTCCATTTATGTGCAAAGTTTTTATAAATCGCTTTTTGGAATATGGAGGAATTGAATGCAAACAGCAAATCTGTTCTGTTTAATGAAGTTTTCCTTTGTTTGGGATAATGTAGTAGGAATCAAATTTGTATCAGCAAAATTTATGGATTTTTATAATGTATCTTTAGCCAAATTCTCTCTTTTTAGCGACTTTTGTATTAATGTTTCCTTCTAACTGATTTTTTAGTAAATATACTTATATGACGATTGATTTATTTTTTTAGTATTTCTCTCTGTTGAAAAATGTTTTATTGTTGTTAACTGTAAATCCGTTCAACAATATTGCCAAAATACATTTTTCGTGACTGATAATTGTGTGTAACTAAAGTAAGTACCAAACAGAATAATTCCGACGGCGCATTGTTTGTAACTCTTGTTTTGTTAAATCATTCTTGACATTTAAATTTGGTATCATTAATATAAGCAACAAATTTTGGATTTGTAAACATGTAATTAACTTTGTTGTTCAGTTGCCAGCAACATTATGGGTAACATTCGACTGAAACGTATTTTGTAGTACTTGTAATGTCAGTTTGACCAATGAATTTGATGATGTGGAGGTCAAAATTCCTTTTGATATATATTAGTCTTTTCCTATGTCTAAATTGGAGTCGGAAAAACGAACATTCCAACATAGTCTAAAAATTAAATTTCTCTCTAGTTATTTTCATGTTCATTTTAATATTTGTATTCATGGTTTAATTTCAAATATACTATAATCAAATAGTGAAGGCACTGTAATCAATTATTATAGTGTTTTAAGATTCATATTTATTCCCTATTGCTATAATTCATAGTCTACAAAGACAGTTTCAATTAGTTACACATCCTACACATACTGGTTGCAAAAATATATTTTTCTATGTTAACTTTGTGCTTTAAGTATATTTTTTTCACATTTGAAATTAATGTTATTTGAAAGCAGACTCTGCTGTAGGAATGTGTTACTCAGTTTATCGCTGGTGCTCAAAGTCAGACATCCTCCATATGCTTTTTTTTTTTTTTTTTTTTTTTTTTTTTTTTTTTTTTTTTTTTTTTTTTTTTTTTTTTGGATAGAGAGAGAGAGACAGAGGTGCTATGAAAGAGATAGATTACATGCTTAATTGAAGAAAGCGTTTGGTAAGATTTGGTGGGATCACCTCCTTCCTCATATGAGATTTATCTTAAAATTTTAATTTTTAAATAATTAAATTGCTAAATGTTCATGTATTTTGCTTCATGCCACTAAATACCACAGCGCGGGCCCTTCCTATCGCGTGTTGAAGGATCCCAGAGTTCTTAGCGAATTGAAGACGGCCATGCTAGTGGCGAGTGATCGCGGGAACTTCGAAACCCTCGTACAGTCATATAACAAATCACTGCAAAATTTGAAACTTTTATGCTGTTAAGGGTCTTTACTTGCTCAACGAAGATAAAATGGCAAATCACAGGCTAATTACTGACATTCAACTGACTATATTACCTTTTTGGACTTGTTTTCTTCAGTCCCAGCAGTGGCAAGATTTTTGTCCTCCAAGTGTATTAGTTCTATATATTACGCAACTAAAAAATAAAGTTTTGACCCTAAAATATTATAGTATTTTGCATATACATTATTGCAAAGCTTATAATCCTTACCTTCGATTTATTGTCTGGAAAGGAGAAAATGGTTGGAACTGCAGAAGGTTTCAGAATCTTCATATTCCCATTTTTCCAGAAACATTCCTTCTCGAACAACTATGTTCCGTGGGAGTAAAACTGTCCCGGCGTATTTTAGCTAACCACTCACTCAATTTATTCTTATCTCGGAGCGGAAACCTGTATCGAACGACAATATTAAACCTGTGACCAACACGTCGGAACATAACATCCACCTGTTATGATAGACGATTCGGAACTTATTTAAATGCATACTTACTTGTGAAACGATAAATTTGTGCCTTTTGTAGCACGGTTGGTGCAGTTATATGCAGCGCAAGACTTAACCATGGTAGCAAACACTTCTAATAAAAAAAAATACGAGCACTCGATCACTTCGGCACGTCTCAACTGTACAGAACCACACACTCATACCAACAGTTTGCCATCAGTATGGCGGCGCGCGCATCGTTCAATTTGCGAAGGAACACTAGCGCTGTTGCTCCTTCTAGTGTATAATATTCAAACTTCTTTGCCACAGCGTTAATACTGAGGTCCTTGATGTACTCAATTTTTTGTTTGAAATAAAAGGAGAAAAAAACTGTATAAAAATTGATGTTAAATTTTTACTGCCTCCTCATCCCTCCCATTAATGGGGTAGGTATAGCTAACACATACAAATATTTGTAGAAATTGAAATTTCATTTTCTCCAAATCTAATTAAGGTGAGGGTTCAGATTTTGTAACTCAATAGCACTGTTATAGTTATAAATAAAAATATCATTTAACAATACAATAATGTTCCATCCAAGCTGACAGTTAAGGTCTTTAATGATTGAAAGCCCAACATTTGAAATTTTGCGGAAATATTGTAAACTAATATCTAGGCAATTAGTTATACCAATAATATAACACATTTAACTTTATATTTGTTAAAATTCTTGGTTTTTGGTTAAAAAATATAGGCATATTTTCCAATTAGTGAAAAGCTCCATAAACAGTTATGTTAGGGAGCGTACTAATTAGTTTGTAGAACATTTCCTAAAAATTTGAAAAAGATCTATGCATGTGGAAAAAGTTATATTTAAAATCATTTGATGAATTGCTGTTTTGAGATATTTAAAGTTAAAGATTAGGTGTACCTTCTAGTTCAGAAAGATTTAAATGGCTGTCAATCGTGCAGGACTTCGCTTAAGCACGCATAATTGCCGCACTGTCAAAGAAATTTAAATAATTTTTTCACCAATATGAAGTCAAAACTAAAAACTATTTTTGTGAATCAAAAGAAACATTTTTTTTAAACCAGATAACTTTACCTATCTCCTTAAATTATATGTAGTGAGAATTTACTGCAACATTACCCCTCCCCCCAAACATTCTATCTCATGTAATTGTTGTAAGTCGCCTAAGCTATACATGTTCTGTGAGATAAATGCATTTGGAGCAACAGAAAAAAAAATTGCATGTTCGTAGTTGGGGGTACCTTATTGCTGAAATTTATGTAATTTACACTTTATCTGCAGAAAAATAATGTATTTTGTGGATTTTTTTAAATTTTTTATCTATGTATCCAAACAATGACTGGCTAGTAATGTTGCTACAAAATTGTGACATACAGGTTACCCAAAACAAGATTCAAGAATTTTTTTATAATTTTTGTAAAATACTTGCACATAAATTGGGGGAAAATATTGCAAAATAACATCGCATTTAACTAACGCGACTTCTTGGTTGCCAACAAATGAAACGAGAACTGTTCTGTAACCGACTGCGGTAGACCAGAATTTCTTGTGTTTTTAGAAAAATCGTCAAAATTCTCGATTAACGAAAGGCGATCAGCTATCACAAACTCAGCACAAAACGGATTCCAAACGACGCCTTCCTTGAGTCTCTACCATCCCATATATCTAAAATACACGATCAAACTAAAATTAGGAAAAGTGGCTAAATTTTGTTAATATCTTCAAGCCTGTTCAATTACAGTGTCTCCCAAAACTGTGTTGGCCTTCGTCATAGATCAGGCAATTTCGTAATTTTCATTAATTGTGGTGAATGACGCGTTATTATAAGAGAAACGTTGTTAGGCCACATACTTTCACCAGTATCATTTACCTAACATTGTAAATAACAACATATGAACCGTTAAAACTGAGTATTTTATTGTTCTTCACCTCCTTTTTCCAAACAGTAACATTTTACGTCATCATTTACAAATGTACCAGTGGACGAAGCAATCAACATCACCAGGGAAAGACAAGAAAATCTCAGCCTGCCACAAGAATGGGCGTGACTTACGGAATTCTACCCTGGGACTACCTTCTTTCAATACAAGGATGACTTCTACCAACAAAATGAGGGAGCAGCGACAGGTTGCCTACTGTCTCCAATTGTGGCCAATGTGTTTATGGAGGCATTTGAGGCTGAAGTCATCAACAATTATAATCTGAAACCTTTATGGCTGCGATACATGGACGACACATTTGTTATCTCACGGACGAGAATCAATCCAGTCATTTTTCCATTTTTCAAGAGAAAATTAAATTCATCATTGAAGTTGAGGTGGAGAAACAACTTCGTTTAACGGAAGTTATCTTGAAGCGGAAGGAAGATGCCTCCCTGGGGCACGGAGTTTATCGTAAGCCCACGCATACGAATCGCTATTTGCATGAAGCCTCTCATCACCATCCAACAGTGAAACGCGCAATTTTAAAAACTTTAACTGTCCGTGCTTCTATAGTCAGTGATGAAGCGAGCGTAACTGCTGAAAGAGAAATTTGAAGGAGACGTTTCTGGCCCACGGTTAAAGCCTTGACGTAATCAATAAGGCCACCGCAAGCACTACCCTGTACTGCAGCACCGGATGTTGAAGCCAGAAGACAAACAGAGGGGCCCAAGACAGTATTGCCCTACATCCGAAGGGTGAGGGGTAAAATTGGCCGTCTGCTAAAGAAGAAAAATATCCGTCCGATATACAGAGCGCCTAGGAAGATTTCTGATGTTCTCATAACTATTATAGACAGGAAGGAGAAATTGCAGACAGCGGGCGAATACCAATACCCTGTAGCTGTGGCCAGGTGTATATCGGCGAGACTGGACGGACGGTCGAGGAACGGCAGTGTGAACACATAAGACATCTTAAAAAAAATCGATGTCAGCAAGTCAGCTGCGGCACAAAATACTGCTGACAGTGGACACGATACTTTGATCGGTGATACGAATGTACTGCTCTAGGAAAACAGACGTAGACCCAGGCGAATCAGAGAAGCGCTGGAAATAAAAAAAAGATCAAATAATATGAAAGCAGACCGCGGGCTACAGCTTGACCATATATGGTCAAGCTTCTTAGGAAAACAAGTGCTGAAAACTGACCTTTGTTGTAAACTTCAATATTTACCGTATGGCCAAATCGAATTAGATCATACCGGGCAACGCCGGGATCTCTGCTAGTATTAAGACAAAACAAACAATAAGTGATGATTAAGATCACTAAAATATATAATAGAAAAATATTAAAAACACAGTATTGTTTGATCACACATGCATGTTAGACGGAGCTCTACTAACATTCTAATGCAATGCGATCACTGCTGAAATAAAATTCTTAAAAGAAATGAAATTTAGTTAGAAATGAATGTAACTTTTTGTATAAATACTTAATTTGAAACAAAACGTTAAAATCCGAACCTCTACTCCATTGCTACGGGCTGTTTACATCGTTTACAAAATGAATTTATCTTACCTGACTTTCCGGACATGAAGGCTAAAGAATTTCGGTTGGTTTTGCAGTTGCACAACAGTGATTTCAATATACGTTTTATTTATGTATCTTATGGCCATGCACAAATCAATTATACAACATAACATTAAATTATAATTAAAATCCATACCTAGAGCCAATATTGAGCTTCATTTAAAATATTAATAAAGTCTGTCGGTGATCCCGTGAAGGCTCGAACTTGGCAATCAAAGGTCACGTGACGGAGAGTTTTTTTTTTTTTTTTTTTTTCCTCACCACAGTCGCAGTTCTGCGAATCTCTGATTCCCCACGTGTACAGAGCTGAAGCAGATCTGCCATGGCCAGACCTAACTCTGTTAAGTGTAGTGCAAGTCTTGAAAGAAAGGTCGAGTCACTTTAGTGCCTGTTGACTGTCAAACAGGGAGTGCCATTCTGGTGGGGCTGAGACTATCCACTCCAATCTCCAAGCTTCTCTCCCGTTAAAATTATCAGATATAATCTGTTTAGCAGTTTTTATGCTTGGGCTTCTTGATTTAAGTCTGTGAAATTGAGTTTTCATGTCGTCATGGATGGGGATATACAATTTATGACGGATCTTATTACATATGGGCAATTAGGCGATTGTGTCGTCTAATCGTTGGTGGTTCGATGTTACACAAATCGGGTAGCCAGTTTAGTGAAGTGGTCTTGATACATCTACTAATCATCCGCATATTCTGGTTTGATCTTTTTGACGTGGGTGCTATTCATCTATACAGATGAGCAGTACTCAGCTGCAGAATACACTAGGCTCAGTGCTAAGGTGCAAAGTATGGAGGCGGATGCTCCCCAAGAGGTGCCAGTTAACTTCTGCAGAATATTATTTCTGGTTCTTAGTTCTGATGCAAGGTTATTTAGATGTTTATTGTACGACAAGGTGCGATCCATTACGACTCCCGAATACTTAGGGAAGGGGTTGTGTCGGTGAGGAGTGTCACCAAGAAAAACGTCCTCTGGTGAGACTTGGTGGGTCCGACCCCCTCCTCCCCCTCCCCCCCCACCTCTCTGGTGAGATCTGGTCTGTGAGAGACCCCCCTCAGAGATCGTCTCTGACCCTTCGAAAGCCGGTTACACCGCCACTTTTCGACGAAAACCCCCCCTAAAATCGATATAATTGGTTATATATATATATTTTTTTTTACCGGTTGGTATGTATAAAATGGTTGATATCAGCAAGGGCAAGAGGCCGTAAAATCAAAATTTCCGTATCTCATCACTGCACGATGAGTAAAAACTTATCAAAGGTAGCCGACTAAAAGAAAATTGTGAAAACGTGGTAAAGATGAAGTACCTTTTTTCGTTGAGGGCGATTCATGCAAAAACTTCTACTTCGCATGTTAAGGCGCTTCGGAGTAATGTTCAGACAATGCTTAGAATTGAGATAAAATTTCTACACTTTTGTTTCGTTTTGTTTTTTGACTGAACGCAATTCATACAGAAACTACTGGGCGGATTTAAAGCGCTTTCGAATAATGTCCCTAGACTAAAATAAGGTAGGTTTAGTTTTGATTAGAAGTCGGAGAGCGGACAAACATGAGATAAAAGTTCGCACAAATTCGTTTCCATTTGACGTTGAACGCGACTCGCAGGAACTGCTAGTGGGATTTGTAGTGCCGGATCTAGGGAAGTGGAGGTAGGTAAATCGGGCCGCTTGCCCCGTGCGGCAACTTCAGGAGGGACACAAAATCATATTTGAAGGGCGTCAAATGTATGTCGTGTCGACCGTTTTTCTAGTTCCACAAGTGTCGGGGTGGTGACAATAGTTGATGGGAGTGACACTTTGGATGGCAATAACGCAGGCGGCTAAGGTATCTTCAAAGGGGCGGCACTCTCACAGTTTTCGCCCAGTTCGAAAAATTCCTATGTCCGCCACTGGGAATTTAGTTAGTTCTGGCAGAAGAAATGTTTATCGGGGTTTCAGCGTTCGAGCGGAATTGTACTATGTTTTCTTCCCCTCTCTGGTATTATTTGAGGGAGCGTCCATTAGTTACGTGAGGTGTTCTTCGGAATTCCACCCCACTCTGGTGAGATTTGGAGCCCCCCCCCTCTTCCTCATCAACATTTTTTTTAGTTATTCTTTTTCCGAGGGCCGATATATCCTTCACAAAGTCGACATCCAGTATGGTTGTGGGCCTTCTTTTCCTTTTTTTCAGTTCTACTGCCCTTCAACAATTTCAAAAACTTACGTGAGATTTCATCTACATCTACATCTACATATATACACTGCAATTCACAAAATTGTGGGTGGCAGAGGGTGCTCAGCGCCAAAGCTAATCTCTTTGCTGTGCATTCCAATCCCTAATGGTACGAGGGAAAAAAGAATTCATATAAGAATCAGTCCGGCACCTTATTTCTCTAATTTTATCTTTCCTGTCCTTCCGACTCAAATAGGTTGGTGGAAGAAGTATTTCACTACACTCAAAAGTGAAAGTGGGAGTACGTATGTTTACCAATAAGTTTAAAAGAAATGTGTGTCGACTATCTACCAGAGACTCCCAACGTAGTCTACTAATCAGTTCTGTGACGCTTTCATAAGGACTGTAGCAAGCGGTCACGAATCGAGCGGCTCTTCTTTTTTTTTCTATACTTTCGATCAACCCCTTACGAAACGGATCCCAAATGGCACAACAATAGTCCAAATGTGGAGGCACAAGAGATTTGTACGCTATCTCCTTTGTTTGTTCATTACAAAATTTCAATATTCGACCTATGAATCGCAGCCTAGAATTTGCTCTACCTACTAACAAATTAATGTGTATGTCCCATTTCATGTTCCTTTGTACTGTTACTCCCAAATATTTCATAGAATCGACCATATCAATAACTGAATTGTTTAACTCGTATTTCTGAACAATTAGATTCTTTTTGTTAGTTATACTCATTGTCTTGCACTTTTTACAATTTAGAGTAAGTTGTCACTCATCGCACCAAGCCAAAATAACATCCAGATCGCGCTGAATTTCTAAGCAATCGGCCAAATCTCTTACTTTCCTATAAATAACCGCATCATCAGCAAACAATCTAAAATGGCTTTTCCGTCGACTCCCCTTGCCCTTCGTGAGATTTAGTGAGTTCTCACTGTACTCTCTCCCCCATTTCACCTCACTTAAGTAATGGACGCACCTGACTGGAACATAATTGATTTGGGAGAGCGGACCAGTGTGAAGGAAGGCACGGGTCGCCGCTAGGAGATGCTGGCTGTTCACCAGGAAGTCCCTGCAGGATGCGAGATGAGAGCAGCTGTGGTCCGCGATATCTGCAGTCGGTGACGCGTCGTGGTGATGGCGACCTCGCGCGCTCTGCCGCTGCTGCTCCTGTGGGCGGCTCACAGCGCCTCCGCACAGTGCGGCGTCGACGACGCGACGCAGCGCTACTGGGGGGACTGCCAGTGGTCACGCGAGGACCAGACGGTCCAGATCAGACCCACAAACGACAGCGGAGTTGACCTGCGCGTCATACCAGACACCACAGAGAGGGTCGACAACTCGACGTACCGGTTCTGCGTGGGATACTCCAGCATCTGGAGGGGCACTGAGTGCCAAGTGCGTCTGGGGTTCAACCCCGACCTCGTGGTCGGCTACGCCACTGTCGAGAACACCTGCGCGGAACTAAGGTAGCAACACCATTGTTTTAAAATAACGCCGACTTCTTCTTCTCTTCGATATCGGCCATCTAAGCACCACGATAAGTAATCCCGTGCATTCATTACGATCTTTCTTTTCTTGACTTCCAATAGTTCTTCAACCTCTCACTTTGCTGTTTCCTCCTTTTTTCCGTCCATATGTTATCACATTTCCTCTTCTCCTTCTCTTGGAAACCTTTGAAACATTGGATCAAACTCCTAAAAGTTGCTCTATCTTGTATCATATCTTCTGTTATTCCGATCTCAATCATATTGTTTTTCCTCCTTGGATCCACTGTTTGCCCTTGTAAGCATGATTGAATTTTTTTATTTTTTTGTAGGTATGTTGTTATCTGCTCTCATTATGCAAAAAAACTGATTCCTCTCTCCGTTCGTGTCTGACATCCTTTCAATTTATTTTTCTTTGTGTAGATCTTGATTCATCCGATGTCCAAACTCACCATTTTCAAATTTTATTGATCCCCAATTTTTCTCAAGATTTTCCTTTCCCATTTCTCTATATCTTCTATTTCTCTAGTTTTCATGGAGAACAAACATTCTGAGGTGTACAGACCTACTGGTTTGATTACTGTGTTGTAGTGTTTGATTTTAGTTTTCCTTGAGTGTCTTCTTATCGTATGTATCTTTACTCACTTGCTATTTTAGTTCTAGTTTTCTTGCCCTTGATATGTTTTGCTTCCTTATCAAACCCGTTAATCTGATTTTACTTCACCTAGATATTTAAATTTATTGACTAATGCCGTCTGTTAGCAATTATTTCATTTTTTTTCCAGACGCTTTTCGCACTTTTGATATGGGACATTATCATTGGGAACATTGTGGTAGCTATCACATGACAGTCCGGATCACCACTTCCTGCTCTTCTCTGGCAATCGCAACGGCCATTTATCATCGTTTCAGAACTCTTCATCTCAACCATCACAAAAACATAGAGAACATTAAGTTTAATAAATTGTGTGTACAGTATGACCTTAAACCAAATTACGTAAATGTCAAAGTCAACAACAGCACAAAATCAGTACAGAAAGCAATCCATAGAAGTGCAGAAGGTCTGTTCCGCACTATTATGTGATAACTACCACAACCATTAAACTGATCACGCTTCGCGCCAAAGTGGCGAAACACCACGCTACCCTATTGCTCTACAGTACTATGTAACTGCCTTTGTAGAGTCATGATAGATGGTTATCACAAATTCATTCAGCAATGAACGGCAGCGACTATTAATACCACTTTCTAGTTGCTTAGCGGACAGTTTTCCTGCATGATTGATAGATGCTTAGAAACCAGAATATAGTGTATAGCAGATAAAAGCTACGGGCAGTTAAAAACCACAGACTGATGCCATTAATTTTAGGCATAATCTACTGTCACGAAAGTGTGTTTTAGACGTAATCTACTGTCATGATAGTGTGTTTAGGCATAATCTACTCTCACGAAAGTGTTTTAGGCATAATGTACTGTCACAAAAGTGTGTTTTAGGAATAATCTAGTCAGGAAAGAGTGTTTTAGGCATAATCTACTGTCTCGAAAGTGTATTTTAGGCATAATCTACTGTCATGAAAGTGTGTTTTAGGCATGATTTACTATCATGTAAGTGTTTTAGGCATAATCTACTGTTATTAAAGTGTTTTAGGAATAATCTACTCTCATGAAAGTGTGTTTTAGGGATAATATACTGTCATGAAAATGTGTTTTAGGCAAAATCTACTGTCATGAAAGTGTTTTAGGCATAATCTACTGTCATGATAGTGTCTTTTAGTCATAACGTACTGTCATGAAAGTGTGTTTAGACAAAATCTAATGTCACGAAAGTGTTTTAGGTATAATCTACTGTCATGAAAGTGTGTCTAGAAATAATCTACTGTCATGACAGTGAGTTTAGGCATAATCTAATGTCATGAAAGTATTTTTAGGCGTAATCTACTGCAATGAATGTCTGTTTAGGCATAATCTACTGTTATGAAAGTGTTTTGGGCATAATCTACTGTCGTGAAATTGTGTTTAGGCATAATCTACTGTCATGAAAGTGTATTTTAGGCATAATCTACTGTCGTGAAAGTGTGTTTTAGGCATAATCTACTGGTGTCAATTATCATTATTTCCCTTCCATGCACTTTTCTAATTCTTCGACCAATATCCTACCAAAAGTCGTCCCCAACATACACCTGGTGACCTCCCAGCACTCCCTTCACCTCCAGTGATTCCCTAACTGGATCATTGTTCCTGGGTACTGCGGTAATTTCCACAAACAAATCTAGTTGCTCTTCTTAACACGCCCTTCAGCTAGTGTACTTCGGTCCCAAACTATACGATCATATTCAAGCAATGCTCTAGTCTAAACAAAGTTCCCTATACCCAGTTCCCTAACTTCTCGATTGCAACCTCTCATCTCTCTCTCCAATAAATGAGGGATTTTGTAATCTTTCTCTACCATCCGCCCAGAATGTTCTGCCTGGACATTGTTAGGCCAAGATGTTTTCACTTCAAGCGTTCAAAGAGAAATTCGGTCACCACCTTATAATCGTAAACAACCTTCTTTTTTTTTTTATCTGTGCACGTGACAAACTGACACTTCTTGGCATTAATCTTCATTCCATTTAGACCTACGCAGTTGGATAGGCCATCCAGGTTAATTCTGACTGTAAACTATCAACACAATCGTAAATTAGATTGACGAATAGTAATTGTCCCAATACACTGCCCTGTGGAACACCCATATTCACTTCTACCTCATTTGATAAGGCATTTCCTATTGCAACGCATTGTTTTACGCCTTTTATGAGTTCTTCTAACAGGCAAGTCACCTGTTCGTCCATTCCAATAACATTCAGTATATTTAAAATTGTTTTATAATTTACTCTGTCAAATGCTTTAGAAAAATCTTGTGCTACTCTAGTAACTTGACTGCCCTTTAATTTAATTTAATTTAATTTAATTGCAATGGAGCACAGGCTCCGGTGGCAATTTCCCTACACAGCTATCTTCCCCCTATCCTGCACCCACCTACATTTGCCCTCTACAAATTTTATCTTTAAATTCCTTCAAAGTTTTCGGTAAATTATTTATCGTTTCTCTTGGTAACTCATTCCAATCCCTGACACCCTTACCTAAAAAAGAAAATCTTCCCACACCCTTGTGCCTGAAATCGAGTGCCAGCTTGTGGTCATGGTCATCTTTTCCCTTCCATGCACTACTTTTCATACCTATTGCAATATCTTTCCATGCCTCATCACCAGTATATGCCCTGTACACTCCCATGACCCTCCTCATCCTCCTCCTGTCTTGCAATGAATCCCATTCCAGCTCCCTTGTCCAATATATCTGAAATGTCTTGTATATAGTCTACCATCTGAGATTCTAAAGATATCTTGTCTTTGTAATAAAAAGATGTTTCATTTTTGTGTAAATTTTTTATTTTTCCGGAATGTGTGATTCTATAATATAATTCTTAATTTTTCTCAAGCGTATTTAGCCCATGTTGGTTAAAATGAACATTAACTTCTACGTTTGGTTCTGTACACGGTGCACAACTACAGTTTTTTTTTTTTTTAAAATAGAAGCTTATATTAAATTATCCAGTATATTGTGGGTGCCATAATTCGTTCCAGTTTGTAGTGCAATTTATCCGTTTGTTTGGAAAAAAAAAAAAAAAAAAACTGAAATAGTGACTGTTGTCTATTACCAGAAATTTATGATGCGAAGAGTAAAGCGATTTTTTTTTTTTTTTTTATTTTTTGCTGTCATTAGTCTTTTGACTGGTTTGATGCAATCCTCCATCCCTTCCTATCTTGCGCTAACCTCTTCGTGTCTACATACCCCTTACAGCCCACGTCCTCAAATATCGATTTCATTTCCACTATAGTTCTTACATTCCACTATTTCCTCCACTAACAAATTAACCAATTCAGCATGTTTCAAAATATGACCTACCAGCCTGTCTTTTTTTTCTTTAAGCTTCTTCCACAAACTCCTTTCCTCGCCCATCATTTCCAAAACACTTTCATTTCGTACTTTGTCTGTCTACTTAATTTCCTGCATTCTTCCGTAGTACCACATTTCAAATACCTCAATTTTCAGGTATTCACAAAGTCCATGCTTCGCTACGATGAACAGCATAGATTTTTAAAAAGTTCTTTCGAAGCGAATGTTATCGTCATACTTTAAGGGATTTTTGTTAGAACAAATTAATTTTTTTTACAGCATATTAATTCGTTAGTAGGTAGAACAAATTCTAGGCTGCGGTTCCTAGGTCGAATCTTGAAAAATTGTAATGAACAAACAAAGGAGATAGCGTACAAATCTCTTGTGCGTCCACATTTGGACTAATGTTGTGCCATTTGGGATCCATTTCGTAAAGGGTTGATCGAAAGTATAGAGAAAGTACAGAGAAGAGCCGCTCGATTCGTCACCGCTTGCTACAGTCCTTATGAAAGCGTCACAGAACTGATTAGTAGACTGGGCTGGGAGTCTCTGGTAGATAGACGAAGCACGTTTCGTTTAAACTTATTGGTAAACATGCGTACTCCCACTTTCACTTTTGAGTGTAGTGAAATACTTCTTCCACCAACCTATTTGAGCCGGAATGACAGGAAAGATAAGATTAGAGAAATAAGGTGCCGCACTGATTCTTATATGAATTCCTTTTTCCCTCGTACCATTAGGGATTGGAATGCACAACAAAGAGATTAGGTTTGGTGCTGAGCACCCTCTGCCACCCACAATTTTGTGAATTGCGGAGTATATATGTAGATGTAGATGTAGAAATGCGAAAAGTTAACTCAACCTACCAGTTTTTTTGTTTTAGTGCCTGCACCTGTGATATGAAAGTGTGGATAAGCGAGAGCGCGTTTACTCTGAAGATAATCTCGGACGATGGGAGCGACAGCAGCTGGCACAGGGACTGGCTGTGGTCTGTGAGCTTCAAACGGGACTCAGAGCAACAGCAGTGCGAAAAGGAGATGAGGTTCATCAAGATGCTGGGCGACATTCCCATCAGATCCCTCAGCCTCGAGGACGTCGAGCTGTGGGACTCTCCGCCGTGGCTGATGACGAGACTTCGGCATCTCTCAATCGTAGGCTCGAAGGTCATCAGCTTGGATGAAGGCTGATACCACTATTCAGATATTATATAGCAACGTAACTTTTACAAGTATAACCAATCGTTATTAGAACATCTAACATCAGTATCTGATACAGTTACTACCATTGCCATCAGTGGCGTAGCTATGTCAACAAGGGCCGCGGTGCAAAAAATTATTTTGGGCCCTGAGGCCACATGGGCGACCTTATTTTTTGCTTTGTGTTGCTGGCAGGGGCCCCCCGATCTGAGGCTGGGGGCCCCGGAGCTGTGCTTGGGGCCCCTCTGAACAGTGGTTTGGGGCCCCCCGAGCAGTGAGGGCCTCTTAGTGAGGGGGCTCCCTGTGTCTTAGGGGCCCCCTTAGACGCCGGTAGAGCTAAAAAAGGTCGCCAGTTTGCAGTGAAGGTACTGAACTGCGCTTGGGGCCCCCTGGGGTATGCTTGGGGGCCCCCTGAGCGTAAGGGCCCCGGTGCACTGCACCGCCTAGCCGCATAGTAGCTACGCCCCTGATTGCCATTTATTCCAATGAATAATCGTATTGATTGTTTACTATTTGAAATTAGATTGTTTGTAGGTGATATAATGATGTATAAAAGGATAAAAACAGTAGAGGACTGTAAACAGTTGCAGGGTGATCTGGACAGGATATCTAGTTGGGTTGCTAAACATGGGATGAAGGTAAAAGCAAAAAAGAGTCAGTTTATTATATACACTAATAAAGAAATAAAGATTGATTATGATTATAAGGTGGGGAAAGAATTGCTTGTTCATGACTTGATATGTAAATATCTTGGCATTACATTTGATAACAAGCTTAACTGGGCAAGACACATTGCACAGGTGGTAGGAAAAGGTTTCAAAATCCTGCACTTGTGAAGGAGAGCGGTGATGGGATGTACGAGAGAAGTAAGGGAATTGGGTTACAAAACTTTGGTCAGACAATTGCTCGAATATGGTAGTGTAGTATGGGACCCTCATTTTAAGTATCAAATACAGGAGTTTTAGAAGGTGCAAAGAAGGGCTGCTAGATTTGTTTCAGGAAATTATCGCAGTACGCAATAAGCAACAGATATTGTAAAAGAGATGGAATGTGACTCATTGGAAGACAGGAGGAGGATGAAGAGGGTCTTGGGAGTGTACAGGGCATATACTGGCGATGAGGCATGGAAAGATATTGGCGTAGGTATGAAAAGTAGAGCATGGAAGGGAAAAGATGACCATGACCACAAGCTGGCACTCGATTTCAGGCACAAGAGTGTGGGAAGTTTCTCTTTCTTAGGTAAGGGTGTCAGGGATTGGAATGAGTTACCAAGAGAAATGATGAATAATTTACCGAAACTTTGAAAGAATTTTAAGACAAAATTTGAAGTGGGCAAATGTAGGCGGGTGCAGGATAGGGGGAAGTTGGGTGTGTAGGGAAATCGCCACAGGAGCCTATGCTCCATTGCAACTCTTAAAATTTTGTTCTTTGCATTATGTTTCAGGCTCCTAGTTAAACGGCATAATGTTACTCTTTACACGTTGGAAGTGTCGCGAGCCAATCGTGTTCTTGAGGGACTTAGTGGGGGGGGGGGGTCTAGCATTGTATCGAGTGACTGACATGCCGAGGCACATATTCCAGGATTTCTCTCCCCATCTCGAATCTCTAAGGTACAACTTGCTCTCGTTAGATATTAGTATCCTGGGATGTTTAACGGAACTCCGTAAAGCTTCAACAGTATTTCATGTTAGTGTCGAATTTCTAGTCATAGATGAAATATATCTAGTTCCTGTTCAACAGATAACGTTTCCCTCCAAGTCAAAATGAAGCTTTTGGCAGAGTTGCAGTGATGTGTTTCAGCTTCCAACTGACTTACATTAGAAAATACGACTTAAAAAATTATATACGGTACTATAATAATCACAGATGATAGTTGTAGAATACTCATCCTACCCCGCTTTTATCACTTTCATTAAGCTAAGGTATAACTGGACAAAGTCAACGAAATACCACCTGTAAATGTACTTGCAAAGCAAGAGGATTTAAATGATTAATAGATTATTGTACAGTTTGGTGGATTAGTCTGAGATCCGAGCAATGGTCTTCCACGTTCAGAAACCACAAGTGACAAAAAGGGTCTTACAAGGGGAAAAAAAGATAAGCAACCTCCATTTTCTTCCGGGTCCTTAATTATGCACAACTTCTTCTTTTTTTATATACCGTATTCCCACCTATAGCGCGCGAATGCGCCGATCCACGCAATGTTTGAGAATTTCGCAACTATTAACATACCTAAATTTTTAGCATAAAAACTCCTGGTACCTTTGGAGGCTCCCCACAGCTTTAATCTTCCTGCGTAAGAAACTAGGCCCAGGAAATACCCTAAAAACATTCAGGTGGTTATTTAAATCAATTTTCCCTACGGCGGGGGCCTTACAGTGATGTTCATAGTACAGCCACACATAATGGTTATAAGGTGGGTTGGGTGCTATAGTTAAAAAAGTCTTTGATTGATTACTTATACAATAAAATCAAATGTTATCAACTTCTCTCTTATACACTAATGTGCTAAAAGAAAGCCATCAGGTGATCTCTTGAAGAGATAATTGAATGCACAAAAATGATTTTCATTCATTTTGACATGAGATGCAATAGTATCGAAAATGTTTCAGATTCATACATTTTACTTCAGGGATTAGAAGAGTTGGTGCTGTCAAGGAACGTATTGTCAGCTATACCTTATAACTTGGAAGAACTGAGAAGGTTGAAGCATCTGGATATTTCTGGCAATGAGATTACGACTTTATCCAATACCTCGTCGGTAGTACCTCAGCTTGAAGTACTGAACCTCAGCGGGAACGGTCTTTACTCAGTGGATGGTTGGTCGCTGCGCGCTCCAGAGCTGTCTGTGCTGGACCTGTCACATAACAACATCTCCCGCCTGGACGAGAGCGTCTTCGCGGACCTGAAGCAGCTGCGCTACCTGAACCTCTCCGACAACAGGCTGGTCGCGTGGCCGTGGCCACACGGAGACTCCATCCACCTGGTGGACGTCTCCCGCAACCTCATCTCGCACGTGGCGCCGTGCGGGCCCCTGGCGGCCGTCGTCGGCACTGTGGACGCGTCCGGCAACATCGTCAGCGGCGACGCCGTCTTCACCAGAGGGGACGGCAGGTGGGCTCAACAGCACGACTAAGTAGTAACAACTATGGGACACTTTATAAAAACTTCTCGGGTTTTAAGACGCATCAAAATTGAGCCGTCTGGCGACGTTTCGGAAGCTTGCACTGCTTCTATCGTCAAGCCCCCGCTTATCATTTCTGAAGTCTACCGCACGGTTGTCTATTATACAGGGTGTTACAAAAAGGTACAGCCAAACTTTCACGAAACATTCCTCACACACAAACAAAGAAAATATGTTATGTGGACATGTGTCCGGAAACGCTTACTTTCCATGTTAGAGCGCATTTTAGTTTCGTTAGTATGTACTGTACTTCCTCGATTCACCGCCCTTGTCTACGCAACCCCGGTACCAAATGTAGAAACTCTTCGTGCTCGTATTGTGGACGGCTGTGATACAATACGCCATTCTCCAGGGCTGCATCAGCGCATCAGGGATTCCATGCGACGGAGGGTGGATGCATGTATCCTCGCTAACGGAGGACAATTTGAACATTTCCTGTAAGAAAGTGTTTGAAGTCACGCTGGTACGTTCTGTTGCTGTGTGTTTCCATTCCATGTTTAATGTGATTTGAAGAGAAGTAATAAAATGAGCTCTAACATGGAAAATAAGCGTTTCCGGACACATGTCCACATAACATATTTTCTTTGTTTGTGTGTGAGGAATGTTTCCTGAAGGTTTGGCCGTACCTTTTTGTAACACCCTGTATAGCGCCAGCAGCCGGGAGCGCAGGGGAAAGCGCGTGGAGGGGCGGTCTAGTTGGACCCTGCTCGCTTGGTGACGTCACGATCGGGTCACTCCTATGCCCTAATATGGCTCGATTCCGTCTCGTTTGTAATAATCCAATCACTGGCTTCCAAGCTAGACCGCCCCTCCACGCGCTTTCCCCTGCGCTCCCGGCTGCTGGCGCTATATAATAGACTACCGTGCGGCTTGACAATGGAAGCAGTGCAAGCTTCCGAAACGTCGCCACACGGCTCAATTTTGACGCGGCTTGAAACCCGAGAAGTTTTTTCTAAAGCATTGCCGCCGCGAAAAACGTACATAGTTATCTATGGAACACTCACTACCTAATAAGCCCGTCAGTGATGACGGACTGATCGCAGTGTTCTGGCCAATAATTTATTCGCTGTTGCTGAACTAAACAAGATTGTTATGTGTGAGTGGATGCTTTCCCGGTGTACAGATTCAGTGTAAGCTTCCCGGGTGATCCGCCAGATAACATCATAAAACACAACGTTTCGACAGCTGACTCTGCTGTCTTCATCAGGTGCGCATAGCTTCAGGTGCTGTGAGCTAGTAGTCACCGCCTAGACTTCTACTAAGCCAGGCTAGGTGGTGACTACTAGCTCACAGCACCTGAAGCTTTTCGCAAATGTTGCAGACAGCATACCGTAGTCAGCTGTCGAAACGTTGTGTTTTTATGACGCTATCTGGCTGAACACCCGGGAATCTTAATGAAGATTGTTATCTCTGCAGTGCAGTTTTGACAATTACTCCCCCCACTCCATTGTACCTGGTGGGGGGATTTACTAGCCAACCACTGAGCCCGTTGTTGTGGTCATCCCTCGCAGAATGACGTCGTGATTCGCACGAAATTGATCACTCTGGTGACCCACTCTGCCGGCCATGGTCTCCTGAGTATACACATTCCTTGTGCAGAAACTGTTTACCTCTGCTGTCGCAACTGACCTAGCTAGCTGTAGCACTTTGTGAAATCTTATATTTCCACATAATTTTCTGAAAAACATCATGGGCCACCACTTATGACACAAATAAATCGCTATGTAGTAATAGTTATTGGGTTGTGAAAAGATTTCCATGTGACGAAACTGAATACACCAGAAATATAATCTTCACGGGTGTTCAGTCGGATGGTGTCAAAGTAACACGACGTATCGACAGCAAGCTCGGCTGTCTTCACCAGGTATCGGTGTCTGCTGGCTGTCGTTAGCTGTCTGTCACCGCGTCGACTGACTTGGCTCAGCAGCACAGCAGCACACGAAATTACTGTCAACTCCACTGGAGTTGACGGGACTAGAGTAGGGGTGCCTGTCATTCTGTTGATGACATCTTCCCCTGCTTTTACAATTTGGTTATAATTATCATTACGTTTTTAGGCATTGGCTTTGCTTTCGTGCAATTGATTAACACATTGTCAGAGTTATATGTTTGCAAAATTATCTTATGGTTATTAGTACTTTAAAATTCTTATATACTAGGTCCACAGTTGTGGAACAGATTGTAGTCAAGGATCATGGGTTTCCACTCTTTGACTCACTGCACTAGATAGTTTCACACGGATTTCTGCGATAGGCGGAGGGGGGGCACTTCTTTTCTTTGACTCACTGCACTAGATAGTTTCACACGGATTTCTGCCACTGGGGGAGGGGGGGTGCACTTCTTCGTCACTGTGTTGAGCACTAACCTGGATCGAAGATCGATTTTGGTCTCTTGTGCCTCAGCCCCTCGGTGTCGTACTCGCCCAACTCGTTGATCAGGTGGTTCCTGCATGACGCTGCTTTGGTGAAGAATTTCTCCGCCGTGGCTGCCATCCTCGCATGGAGTGTGGGTACCTGCGCCAGCTGGTGCAGGTCCGCCGTTGGAAATCTCAGTGGGAGATGCAGTGCTCTCTTCAGAGCTCTGTTCTGGAGCACCTGCAGCTTCCGCATGTGGGTGTTGGCGGCGTAGGCCCACACTGGGCTGGCGTACTCGATTACTGGGCGAACGAGCGCCTGGTAGACTCGGACACCGCAGCGTGGAGGCAACGATGAATTGTGGTTGAGAATTGGGTACAGGACCCCCAACCTTTGGTTGACCCTGCTCCTGACGTCCTCGATGTGGTGCCGCCACGTCAGTCGCTGGTCCAGGGTAACGCCAAGGTAGCGTACGGCATTCTTTTGGGGGATCTGCTCCCCAAACAGTTGTAGGCCCAGCCGTGGTGGTAAGCCTCTTCTGCAGAAGACCACCGCTTGGGATTTGGTGGTGTTAATCTTCACCCGCCACAGGGTCGCCCACTCCTCTAGCTCGTCCAGCGCTGCCTGTAGGCGTTGCCAGATGACCTGTATGCTCCATGATGATGTGAAGTATGCAGTGTCGTCCGCATAGAAGGCTGACATGATGTATATCGGTCTGGGGATATCCGATGTGAAAATGATAAATAGCACCGGCCCCAGTACCGATCCCTGTGGCACCCCTGCTCGGATTTTCCTCAACGTGGACAAATAGCGTTCGACCTTGACCTTAAATTTCCTGTTAGACAGGTAACTTCTTATGAGCAGCACGAAGGGTTTTGGTATGCCGGCTGTTTTCAGTTTGTGTAGTAAACCCACATGCCACACGGTATCAAAGGCTTTAGCCACGTCGAGTAGTACCAAGCCGCAGTACCGGCGTCTGTTAAAGGCGTCGGTCGCTTCTTCCACCACTCGCATCAGCTGGTGCGTTGTTGAGTGTTCTGGGCGGAAGCCGAACTGCTCTGCGGGGATTAGTTGCAGCCTATCTACATGGACCATCAGTCGCCTCAGGAGTAGCCGCTCGAATACCTTAGAGACAGCTGGCAGCAGCGACACGGGCCTGTAGTGTTGTGGGAAGGTGTGGTCCTTCCCAGCCTTGGGTATCGCCACAACTTCTGCCTCCTTCCAGCCGTCTGGGTACTTCTTCCGCCGGAGAATTTTGTTGAAGAGGTGCGCTAGGCTCTGGACTGCTGCTGGAGGCAGGTGCTGCAGAATGAGGTTGCTGATTTCGTCATTTCCCGGAGCTTTGTTGGGCTGCGACCTCCTCACCACCTCTATTATCTCCCTGGCGTCAACCTCGCCTATCTGCTCGTCGTCCTCTTCGTCGCTGGCCAGATATTGGCGCAGTTCGCGGTTGACTCTCCTGATGTGTTCCTCGTCGTATGGCTCGGCACAGGACGGAAGTTTTCCTCGAAAACGTCAGCAAGGACATTTGCTTTCTCCTCAGAGGTGTAGACCAATCCTTGCGGTCCGTGGAGAACAGTAGTACGCCTTCTCGCCCTTGATAAATCTCCTCGTCTGCTGCCACGCGGTACCGTCCTCCGTCCGAAGCTGAGCCACCCGGCTGTCCCACTGGTCGTTCCTGTACCTTTCCAGTTGGGCCTTGACCTCGCGTTGCAAGCGATTTAGCAGCCCCTTGTACACTCGGTCACGCGTCTGCTGCCAGCTCTTCCTTGCCCTATTCTTGTCCCTGATGAGGTCGAGTAGCTCTTGGGGAAGCTGGTTTCCCGGTTTCTCTTCCTCATTGGGGCTGATTTCTCTGCTGCCCTCAGGGTGGCTTCCGTCCAGCTTTGCAAATGTTGGTCGATGTTTCCATTTTCGTTACCGCGCTGCAGCTGTTGCTCCATCACCGGTTGGAGTTCCTCCTGGAATTGGGTCCAGTTTGTTCTCCAGTAGTTCCGGCCACTCGTCTCTTCGTTTTCCTGTCCCATATCCCAGTCCGCTAACACCGGGTTGTGGTCTGAGGATAGCTGCGGGACTGACAGCAGCAGTGGCCTTGCGGGTATGCCGCGAGTGATGTACACGTCTAGAACGTCGGCTCTGTATCGTTCTTGCGTGGGGAAGTACGTAGGCTTCTCCGGCGCCCAGACCGCCAGCCCTCTCCGCTGTGCCTCCCTCTGCAGCACATTGCCACTTGCGTTGGTCACCCGGCTATACCATTCGCGGGTTCTTCGCATTAGATCACCTCCAATGATGAAGTTTCCGGGTATGTTGCTAAGGGGCGGCCAAGTCGGCGGTGGAGATCGGTGCCCCCGGCGGGTGATAGGCCGCAATCATGGTGATTGGGGCCCGTTGTTTGTGTAGATCACCACCGCTGCGGCTTCGATCGTAGTCATGATGGGAAGCGAGGTAGCATGGTGTTTCAGCGACCTCTTCACATACACGGCAACTCCTCCTCCTGCGGTTGGTCTATCTCTGCGGTACGATAAATAGTTGGGAACCGTGACGCGTACTCCTGGCTTGAGGTGCGTTTCACAGACCAGGCAGACGTCCACCCTTTCATCCCGCATAAAGTTCTGGAATTCGTTGTCTTGCTTCTTTAGTCCATTAGCGTTCCAAGCGCAGGTTCTGACTCCTTCCAGTGGTCTAATGGCCATCTTCGGACTGTTGACCTGCGGTGGATTGAGTAGCGCTGTTCTGTCTCGCTGTCGTGTTGTTCTGTATCGCTGCCATGACGACTGTCTGCAAGGTGTTTGCAATGTCGCTCAACCCCTGCACAGCTTCAGTCAGCTGTTTCATGACTGCCCTTAGTCCTGTGTCAGGTGCAGCTGCTGGGTCCGTTGCTGGCTTCTTGTGGTTCTGCTTTGCTGTTCCTTCATCGGTGGCCACAGTCGTGATTCCTACTGGTTGGCTGCTCGTCGTTGTTAGAGGCCGTTGGTCGGAGAGTTGTGTAGGTGCTTCCCGCCTATTTTTGCTGTCACCAGGCTTCCTAGATGCTCGCCGCTTTGCATCCTGATACCCGGGGCAGCCTCTGTACGAGGCTACGTGTGGGCCTTGACAGTTCGCGCAGGTTGGCTGCCCTTCTCCTTTCTTGAGTGCGCAGTCCTTGGCGGTATGGCTGCCACCGCACCTGACACATGCCACTGGCAGTCGACAATGTCGGCTAACATGGCCGTACTTCTGACAGCGGTAGCACTGGAGAGGACCTCTGTCTGTCCTCTTCTTTTCGAGGCTTACAGGTATTTTTAATAGGCTATCCAGCTCCATTATTGCCTGTTTTTCCAGTGTGTCCTTCAGGGTGACCATGAAACAGAGGCATCGGTCGCTCCTGTAGATTTCTGGCTGGGTCGGCTGGGACTCTTAATTGCTCCACAGATTCAATTTTAAAATCCGGCATTTGTGAGCCCTGCCTGGACTTCTTCAGTCGGCAGCCACAGTGGGAGTCCTCGAATGACTAGTTTGGTTGTCTTGTCTGTTGCCAGTGGGAAGGAGTAGTATGGAATATTCTCCTCCTGCAGATATGCTGTAGCACAATTGTAGTCGTCGACGGTTCTTAGTCGGATCTGCAAGCCCGTCCGCCGAGGGCTTGAAGTCGAACGCTTGCTGGCAGTGGGCCTCGAGCTCTTGCCCAAAGAACGCAATGTTCCCTTTTACTTGCGCGATGATGGGCGGGATGCGTCGACTGTATCCCTTTGCAGCTTCCAGAGGTGTTGGTTCTTGTTGGCTCTCGTGCTGCCCAGCGTCCAGTACTTCAAAAGAGTTGGCTGTATCCGGGCCTATCGATCGGATCAGTTGCTTAGGACGAGAGGTCTTCCGTGGTACCCGCCAGCCTTCCTCCGCACCGCCTTCTAGAGTGTTGTCTTTAGGAGCGGCTTTGGTCTTGCTTGAGGTGGAGGCTATTGGCTCGCTTTTGCTACTGCATGGTTCTTTAGATCGTATGGCTGTCTGTTGAGGACTTGAGCAATTGGCTAGTGGGCGGGGAACTACTGTCCTACCGACAGCTGGTTGCTGTGCCCCGTTGCTGACCGCTCTGGTCTGCGACCGGCGGTCGACTGCGCGCTTGGGGCCGCTAGCAGGGCGAGGCGCCCTTCCAGCGCCTCGCGCCGTCTTTCCTGTGCCCCTTCGCCTGGTGCTGGTTGGGAGCCGGGAGACAGCTCCCGTTGCTTGCTGTCCGCCCTGCGGGCGAGCAGCGACTGACAGCTCGCTGCCGGGTGCAGCCACTGCGTGGCCTCCCCCTCCGCTCCCCGCCCTCACCCCCACTACGGGCTGGGAGCTGGAAGTCACCCTCAGGGGCGACCGTCCCGGCCTGCTGCCGGGACTGTTCTGACTGCTCCTTGCGTGGGTCGGCCGCCATGTCGCCCTCCCCTCCACCGAGCTGTGCTACCTCCCCGCCGCCGGACTGGTTGGGCGCTGATTCTCCTCCTACGGGCTCCACGTGCTTCGCTGCACGGGGTAGAGTGGCCTCCCCTTCTGCAGGAACATGGACTGGTCCTCGGAATGCGGTGCCCGCCCTGGTCCCCGCTGTTGGCGAGGATGCAGGTACATTTACGCGCGGCGCGGCCGGTGTAGTTTTCACTTTATCGCGCGACGCGGATGAATGTTCGGCGATACTCTTGCTTTTCTTTCAGCTCCTGCTTTTGGACAGGTGGGCTTATCGCCGAATCCGCTGCGCGTTTCGCGGTGTTAGCGTTAAAAATTACGGCACTCGGCTTGATCGCGTCACGGGTTTCATCACCAGAGAACGTGAAAAGCGGTCTGGTGGGCTGTTCTCTCGCCTTTCCGCACTCCCGACTTCTGATACTTTTTACCAGAATTTCCGCCGCTCTTCTCTTCCCTTTCTCTGTGTTAAAGAAAGACCGAATTTCTTCCTCACTTGGCTCCTCGACGCGCCTCCTTATCTACCTGCCCGCGTGGGGCGTCCGACCAATCAGAGCGCACCCGTCCCACGTCGTGTTACTTTGACACCATCCGGCTGAACACCCGTGAAGATTATATTTCATCACTACGCCGGGAAAGTCTACATTCACACATGAATACACTAGATTCGTGATGTTAAGTGTATCTCCCAGAGACGTATTGTGATGTTAGCATTAAGCATTACACTTCTCAGGAGGTGCGTGCACTCTGTGAACCTGTCGTTCAACTCGTTACCCTCGCTGGAGCCCTCTATAGGTAGCTCCCTGCACACTCTGGACTGGGTGGACCTTGGCGGCAACCCTCTGGACTGCATCTCGTGCGCGCTGCCCGTGCTGCTGGACTGGCTGCGCTCCCCTCAGCGGACGACCCGCGTGCTGTCGCTGGGCAGGAACGAGTCTCTACTGTGCGCGGCGCCCGGCAGCACGTGGGGAATACCCGTGGTCGAGGTCGAGTTCGACGAGTCCAGGTGCCGCCAGCCGGCCGACCTGGCGCTGACGGTGGGCACGCCACTGGGGGTGGCTGCCGGCCTCATAGTGATGCTCAGCTGCGCGCTGTACCGCTACAGGCTCGAGCTCACCTACCTGCTACACCTGACAGCCCTCAGGAGGAGGAACAAGGGCAGCCGCGGGGAGGACCGCAGCGACTTCTCCTACGATGCGTTCGTCTGCTACAGGTACGCCATAACAAACCAACAACACCCATACTGTTCAGACGTTGAACAAGGACAAGGTCTCTTTATCCTCTTTCAGTAGCTAATCACTCAATAGCCCTTAACTAAAGAGTCTGGCGGATGGTACAGTTCGGGAGTGTCGCCGTAGGATAACATCATATGATTTCTCCCTCTATTGCTTCAAATTTCCATCTACACTGATGTGTTAAACTTAAGGACGGGATAGACAAAGTGACATAACATAAACTACTCAGAGGAAATCTTCTCGTGTCGATTACAGCATCAAATATGAGGCAGAATTTCCACCAATGCGATGGTTTTTGCAAGTAGCCGATTGGAGGTCAAATTGGGATACATTCTTTCAGATTTGTGGACAAGACAACAGATGTACCATGGTTTCTCTCTCCCCGCACGAACATGTGGTATCTGGCTGACCTGCCAGGTATCCCCATGAGGCGAGGATATTTGGAACAACAACCTCCAACTCGAAGCCTATTTAACGACTTCTATATTGGCGATGGTTGTTTGCAACCAGGTGGTAGACCCTCTTTTGGCTTGATCCACAAGATATCATGTTGTACTCTCTTCTCCCAAGCCAATATTCTTTCATTGCTTGGTGCTCCATTTAGTGGCTTTGAAGTTCGCAGGAAACCTACCATTCAACGAATTATCATCGACTTTCGGAGCCGAAGGCCAACTCATGTACCCTTGCTGAGTACACGATACAAAGCTTTGCGTCTCACCTGGGCCCGTCAGCACCGACATTGGACACTGATTGGAAACATGTTGCCTAGTCTGACGAGTCTCGTTTCCAACTGTATCGAGCAGATGGATGTGTACAGTTAGGGAGAGAACCTCATGAATTCATGGACCCTGCATGTGAGCAGGGGACTATTCAAGCTGGTGGAGGCTCTGTAATGGTGTGGGGAGATTGCAGTTGTAGTGCCGTGGGACTCCTGATACGTCTAGATACGACTCTGACAGGTGACGCATCCTGTCTGATCACCTGCATCCATTCATGCCCACTGTGCATTCCGACGGAGTTGGGCTATTCCAGCAGGAAAACGCGACACCCCACACGTCCAGAATTGCTACAGAGTGGCTCCAGGAACACTATTCTGAGTTTAACCGCCTCCGTTGGCCACCAAACTCCCCAGACATGAACATTATTGAGCATATCTGGGATGCCTTGCAACGTGTCGTTCAGAAGAGATCTCCACCCCCTCGTACTCTTACAGCCCTGCAGGATGCATGGTGTCAATTCCCTCCAGCACTACTTCAGACATTAGTCGAGTCCATGCCACGTGGTGTTGCGGCACTTCTGTCTGCACGTGGAGGCCTGACGCGATATTAGGCAGCTATACTAGTTTCTTTGAGTTCTTACCTTCGACTGTTCCCTCCATTAAAAAATAAGCAATCCAGCGTGTCTAAAAATATGACCTACCAGCCTTTCTTTATCCATCATTTCCAAAAAAACGTTCTTTTCCTACTTTGTCTGTCCACTTAATTTTCAGTATTCTTATGTAGCACCACATTTCAAATGCTTCAATTCTCTTTCTTTTTGTATTCCTAAAGTCCATGTTTTGCTACCATAAACTGCTGTACTCCATATGTAGAGTTTTAAAAAGTTCTTTCTAAGTCCTGAGAATATTCTCGTTTTTAGGTAAGTGTGTCAGGGAGGGAAATGAATAATTCACGGAAAACGTTGAAGGAATTTATAGTTAAAATTTGTAAAGGACAAATGTAGGTGAGTGCAAGAAAGGTGGAAGATAGGTGCATAGGGAAATTTCCTCAGGAGCGTGTGCTCCATTGCAATTAAATTAAAATAAATGTTTGAAACTAAAATATTTCACTTTTTCATTTTGCTAGTGGTATAATGCTTTTAGCATCATGCTTAAGGAACGTATGTAACTGTATAGCGAGTGAGCCGTATATCATGCCTCCCGCCAGTGGGTCTGACAGGCCGTGGGTGGTCGACGTGTTGGTGCCGTTCCTGGAGGGCGAGCCTCACCACTACAGGCTGTGTCTGCACGACCGCGACTTCAGACTCGGCACCGTCATCGTCAGGAACATCGAGCACTCCCTGGAGCGCAGCAAGAGGACCATCATGGTGCTCTCAAGGGAGTTCATGAGGAGCAAGGTAAGCGGTGGACGCGCTGTCGTCAGGGTGCGTCATCCCACATCCTTGCCTCGGCACTTAAGTTATTATGTAAAATTCCTCAATCTTACAGAAAGGCCCCGCCATAATCCTTCAGTTTTATTTAATTAAATTTTCAATGGAGCGCACGCTCCGCTGGCAATTTCACTATACACCAATCTTCCCCTTTCCTGCACCCACCTATATTTGCCCTCTCCAAATCTTAACTTTAAATTCTTAAAATATTTTTCGTAAATTATAAGAATCTTCCCACACACTTGTACCTGAAATCGAGTGTTAGCTTGTTGTCATATTTTACCTTGCATGCATTACTTTTAATTCTTACATTCATATCTTTCAAAGTCTCATCACCAATATACGCCTTGTACACTCGCATGAACCTCTTCACCCTCCTCCTGTGTTCCAATGAAGAAAAAGAAGAAGAAGAAGGAAAAAAAAAAAAGCCGTGGCAACGAGCATGTAACTGTGCATAAAGAGTTCGCCGATAGTTTTGTATTACGGTCTTTTAAGATCTATAAAATGTGTAATGAAACATGAGCTTTATTTAATTTCGATCGTTGGTTCACACGAGCGATTGCAAGGAAACGATTCACAATTATTGACAATTCTGTAATGTATTAACACTATACAATCGAAGTTTAACAAAACACGAATATAAAGAAAAATCAACAAATTAAAATCCGTAGATATTTTATTAATATCCTAAATTTTTATAGAAATGCGTAGATCTATGGATAATTGCGTAGAAATGGCAGCACTTCTTATGACTTTATCGTCTTAACATTTTCTGGACTTAAATACTTTAAGGAAGAGACTGCAGGATTCTGCATCCCTAGTTCTTGAACCAACAAAAAGATCTCTGATTAAAATCTCCCGCAATGATCTAACCAGATCGTGTGCCTTATCCACATCTGCTTCCTGATAGGTAGCCACTCGCTTGTCTAGAAGTGGGCACAACTCTAACAAAAACACCAACTGTGACACGAAGCCAGGTCCCCCAAATCCCACAGGAACTTCACAGCTTTCTGAGGCACTCCGGGATGTGTCAAGGCGACGACAAGTGTCTCGAGAGCCTGCTTGAGGTGGAATGGCGAAATCGAGAGCTCCTCAGTTACTTCCTATCACGAAAACCATGTCCATCCATTTCGCATGCATTCTCAGCTAATTACGAGTGTTCCTCGTTGGGAAGCCGAACACACATGCTATATTTGCCGTTACACCGCGGAATGTATAGAATCACTGTACTATATAGTGGGCGTCACGAGCGAAGGCGGGTGGCGCAGAGAGAGACAGAAATAGGGACGCAGGGTACACGACGTTGCCGAATTTACAACAGGAGACAAGCGACTTAGAGAGAGGAAGAAAGTATAGTAATCACGTTACTACTACTACTAATATTACTGCTGTGTAGTGGTAGTAAAAATAATAATATGCGTTTTAGCAGCACTTTATGTGTTAATAGCATTAACAGAGGCAGTAATGTCAGCCAGAGCAAACAATCAACACTCGTTTAACCGCGACAAGCGCTGGATTATTAATGAATCCGATTGGCTACTGGCAGGGTGATGACGTCATGCACTGAGCCTCGTTAAACTGGGCCGCCTCCGTTCGTGACGGGCACTTTGTTACTGGAAGTCACAGAACCACCACAGGCGTTTGTTAAATGGCTGAGATGCAATGGCACTCATATTATGCTACGGGTACGAAGCTTTCGGCAGTACTATTCGTGGCGCCTCAATTTGACGATGGATTCGCAAATAATTCGGCGAAACTGATCAATTTTTTTTTTTTTTTTTTTTTTTTTTTTTTTATCTCGCTTCGTGTTTGAGATATCGAATCTCAAAAATCAGTTGAAGGTATAGTTCCTTGTACCTCTGGTTTGCTTCTGGCGCCGGCCGTATCTCGACCAAACCACAACCGATAGGGAGAAAGCAGAATACCTATTGTAATGTCCAATGTCTAGTTCCTTCTATGGCTTTCATGAAAAGTTTTTCTGGTCCAGGCCGCATCGTAACCTAACCACCTCAATTTTGTGACACAATATCTCTTGAACTAAGAAAGATACTGAAAAATTATATTCTTTACTTTCTATTTCTCTCGTCGACTTCCATAAGAATCCATCATCAAATTTGTCTTGGCGTATCTTTTCTTCTGGTACTAGCCGCATTTCAACGTAACCATCTCAGTTCTCTAGAACTTAAAGGGATATAAAAATTTCATTGAGCTATATAAGTATACAAACTGCAGTGTCACGACTATTGTGTAAGACCCAAACTTTCTCTTAAATAAGAGTTTTGCTTTGTTTTTGCTACACTTGCCGCAAGAAGCACCTTACAGGTATGGCCTCGAGGAACAAGCCAGGAGCTTTAGCACATTCTTTAGAATATTGAATTTCAACGTTGCTGTATTGTGATTTTTGTATCTCATTACAAGGTGAAAACAGTACTGAAGTTGAATCTAGGCACTCAAGAAAAGTGGGATATCGCCTCTCTCTAAAGAAATCTCAAAGCAATAACGCCCACGACCCAATTACATTACAATAACCGATAAAAACAGAAGTTACCAATTCCTTACATCAATAGGGTGACAGAATAGTTTTATAATCATGTTTTATGAAGTTTAATGTGGTACGTTATGATTTATGACACAGAGAATACCCTTCTCCGTTCGTCCCATTAGTTTTCGTTCGTGTATATGTTCGTCAGTGGTGTCAGTGGGAGCTGGACATGGCGAACCACCGGCTGATGGACGCGGGCGCGCGGGACTTCCTGATCCTGGTGCGGCTGGAGCGCCTGGACAGGGCCGCCATGCCGCGACACCTCAAGTTCCTCATCGACACGCGCACCTACCTCGAGTGGCCGGCAGGCGGCGACACTGCGGCACACAGACAGGCGCTCGCCAAGCTGGCCGCCGCGCTGGGGCCCAGCCTGTTCCGCGGGAACAAGCAGGAGCTGGAGCTCGTTGCAGTTTGAAGATTCCTGTGTATAGACTCCGAAACGTCGTTTCACTACCACCGCAAAAGAGACTAACTGCGTTAGCAACAATACACTTCTTCATCAGTGTTGCCATATATAATTCTGGAAAATCACAATTCTGGTCTATGTATTTTTTAACTATGTAAATTTTATTAAGATTTTAATTATTATTTCTAGTTTGATATCCTCACTATGTGTTTGCCTGTGGCATTTAGTTACAACTTTTAGCCACCGGCCCAGCCTTTTTCGCGGAAACAAACAAGAACGTGTGCAGCTCGTTGGCGTGTGAAGATTCCGGTGTATAGACTCCGAAACGTCGTTTCACTACCACCATAAAAGGGACTAACTGCGTTAGCAACAATGCAGTTCTTCATCAGTGTTGTCATTCGTAATTCTGGAAAATTTCTTGTCTATGTATTTTTTTAACCATTTAAATTTTATTAAGATTTTAATTATTATTTGAAGTTTGAATTCCTCAGTGCGTTTCCTTGTGGCATTTACTTACCCCGGCTGTTTCACGGAAACATGCAAGAATTCGTGCAGCTCGTTAGCATGTGAAGATTCCGGTGTATAGACTCCGAAACGTCTTTTCACTGCCACTGCAAAAGGGACTAACTGCGTTAGCAACAATACAGTTATTCATCAGAGCTACCATAGGTAATTCTGGATAATCACAAAGCATGTCTATGTATTTTTGAACTATCTAAATTTTATTAAAGTTTTAGTTATTGTTTGTAGTTTGATTTCCTCAGTATGTGTTTGCTTGTGGCGTTTAGTTACAACTTTCACCTGCCGGGCCCAGCCTGTTCGGCGGAAACATGCAAGAACGTGTGCAGCTCGTTGGCGTGTGACGATTCCGGTGTATAGACTCCGAAACGACGTAACTGCGTTAGCAACAATACAATCATCATCAGTTTTGCCATATGTAATTCTAAAAAAAATCACAATACTTGTGTACGGGTATACACGAATTAAAGGATAATCCTGCAACCTCAGATAGGGCACATCATATCCTACTACAAGACCAAATTATATTTTAATAAAAACCTCACCATTTTCGAGAAATTGATTTTTTAAATTCTTTTTCGAAAATGTGTGAATGTCCAGTTGATTCCATGCCATTTCTACAAATTAAGACTACTTTGAACCCTTTTATTTTTAGTTTACTCCAGGATGTTTGAGTCATCTTAAACGATGTTCTTTTCTTTCTTAAAATATTAACAAAAGTTTTTGAAAAGTTTTTAAAAATCATCATCATTTTTTTACTACATGTTTACAATACACAATGGTCTCTTTGGCAGACTGAACTACAATAAACAATCATTTTAAAAGAAGTATAAAATAATTATACAATTTAAGACTTTTTATAAGGTTTTTATTAACATTTTAAGAAAAACAAACTTAGTGTTAGATAACTCAAATTTCTTTGAGTAAATAAAAAAAACAGGGTTCAAAAAGTCTTAATTTGTTGAAACGTCATGCAATCAACTGAACAAAGTCACATGTTTCGAAAAAAATATGTAAAAAATTAATATCTCCAAAATGTTGAGACTTTTAATAAAATAAAATTTTGTCTTATAACAGGACATGGTGTAACCTATATGTGGTTGCAGGATTATCCTTTCATTCCTTGCCTCTCTGTATGTAGTTTTAATTTATCTAAATCTTAATACAATTTTAATTACTGTCTGTAGTTTGATTTCCTCAGTAAATGTTTGCTTGTGGCATTTAATTACAACCTTTAGCCGCCACATATACCTTTTAGTAAAAAATAACATAACTACAAAAAAATCCGCCTGTATGTCTCAGTGCGTTACAACAGGTCACACTGGGTCGGGGAGATACAATGGGACCAAACTAGAGTCCTGGTCCCCGTCTACCGGCCGTAGTGACTATGGTTTCTAGGTAATATCTCGCTATTATTTAGGCGAATGGTGGGATGGTGCCCAATTTTCGCCTCATAAACTAAACATTTCTCAAACAGAAACCTAATTATAATATAGAACATACAAAGTTATACATTTCGCAGACTGGTGTCATACTGACGTTCCTCATGCACGTTAAGTAGCTACGTCGAGTCTAACAAAATCGGTTTGAATTTGGGCTGGAAATGTGTCGTTCCTTTAAAATCTCATGATTCACCGGTAGCACAAGCTTCTTAAATGGCCGCATCGGGGTAAAAGGAAACCACTAAAAAAGTTCTAGATAATAGGAAAAGACAAAGTTGCAAATGAACTACCAAATGCTAAATATTTTAACAGAAATAGCAACGAAACAACAAACTCAACTGGGAAGGACACATTGGTAAAGGTTTAAAAATCCTTCACTTGGTGGAGAGAATGATGAGCAGCTAACCTAGCGAAGTAAAGGAATTGGGTTACAAAAACGTTGGTCAGACAATTGCTTGAATATGGTGGTGTAGTATGGGACCCACATTTTGAGTATCAAATACTGGAGTTGGAGAGGGTGCAAAAAAGGGCTGCTAGAGAGGTTTCTATAAATTACCGCGGAACGCAATCAGTAACAGATATGATTAAAGAGCTGGAATGAGATTCACTGGAATACAGGAGTAGGATGAAGAGGGTCATGGGCATATATTGGTGATGAGCCATGGAAAGATATTGGTGTAAGAATTGAAAGTAATGCATGGAAGGGAAAAGATGACCATGACCACAAGCTGGCACTCGATTTCAGGCACAAGGGTGTAGGAAGATTCTCTTTCGTAGCTGCGGGGGTCATAGACAGGAATATATTACCAAGAGAAATGATGAATAATCTACCAAAAAAGCAAAAAGAATTTAAAATTGAAATTAGGTAGAGGGGAAAAGTAAATGGGAAAAGGAAAATATGGGCCACCGGAGCAAGCGTTCAATGTCAATTAAATTAAATTAATTTTATGCTAATATGACATTAGATATTTTGCAGTTCTCCTTACTACCTTTTCAGAGAATTTTTAACTTTACGAAAAATAACTTTATTTACTTTATACCTATTCTTACTTCCTTCATCTGTAAGTTTATGCTTTCTTTGAAAGGTCCGAAATTATGTAACATCAATCATTTATCTGGAATTTCTTTTTCTCCTAGTCTCCAAGATCGCTTCTCTTTACTTTAGCTATTATTTGCCGATCTTTTTTACTATTTATAATCTATGTCGAATATCTACATCGCCAATGTAATTGTCGATTCCATAATAGTGTGATTATATTTGAGTTTTCTTTCTTATACTTGTCATTTATTATATGTTTTTACATTAAGTTTTATTTTTGATTTTTGTTTAAACCTAAAATATTCATAGTACGGTATTTGCCTTTCTTTTATCTTCAAAAATCCTTGTTTCTTTCCATTATCCAGTACCAAGAATTCTGTTCGACGCAGTGTCTACGGCTTAATTACTGCTTCCTATTGTCTGATCATTGCCTGAAACAATATTGTTTCTTATGTTATCAGTTTGGTTCAGTTTATAAGCAAGTTCCATCTTAATCGATCATTCTTTGCTGATTCTACTATCCAATCAGTTTTTTTTATATGCACTCTCCAAAACAATAAATTTATAACTCTTCTATTCATACAGTGTCACGTTTCTATTTGTTTGCCTATGCTTATGAACTGTTTATTTAGATTTCTTGTCTCAGGTTTTTTTTGTCCTGTTTCATTTGATATGTAATAGTGATAGATTCCACCTTAATGTTAGCACTTGTTGCATCCTTCAAATTACTCCTGCACTGTCAGGAAAGAGCGAGGTATTCCACCTCACATCTTCCTCTTTACACAAGATTGAAGTATCTCTCGGCGTTAAGAATTAATATAATAATAATCATAATCATTGATTAAATTGCGATGGAGCGCCCGCTCCGGTGGCAATCTCCCTACACCCCCGTCTTTCTCCTTTACTTTTATCCAACTACTTTTGCCCTCCACTAATTTCAGTGTTTCTGGTAAATTATTCATCATTTCTCTTGGTAACTCATTCCAATCCCTGACAACCTTACCAACGAAAGAAAATTTTCCCACACCCTCGTGCCTGAAATCAAGTGCCAGCTTGTGGTCGTGGTCAACCTTACCCTTCCTAGCACCTCTCTTAATTTTCCCACCAATATCTTTCCACACCTCATCACCAGTATAGGCCTCTCTTCACCCTCCTTCTATCCTCCAGTGAATCCCACTCCAGCTTCTTTATCACATTAGTTACCGATTCTTCTCGAGTGACTAGCTGAGTGAGCACGGTGTTTTCGCACGATATTCCGGTGATCGAAACCCTGTCACCATATTCTGATGAAGTGGAAGATGGCGACAGAGTCCCGATCGCCGAAATACCTTGTGGAAACACCGTGCTCACTCAGCTAGTCACCCGAGAAGACAATATTAATCTTCCTCTTTCTTGTACCATATCCATTCCTTCGATATTCTTCTCTTCTAGTTATTAGTTGTAGGTACACTAAAGTAAACAAGGCAAAGGTAACTGTAAAGCACATTTTTCAAGGTCTGCGTCGTGGTTCTTAGCACCGTGGACCACGCTAGACGGCCGTCGTTGTGGCTTGGGCTCAGCTCCTGGAGGAAACGGAAGCAGGAGATAAGGAGACCGTGATTGTA